>SJYT01053760.1:379060-532864 GCA_006410635.1 Cephalophus harveyi
ACTTCACTTTCACTTTTCACTTTCATGAATTGGAGAAGGAAATGGCAACCCACTCCAGTGTCCTTGCCTGGAGAATCCCAGGGACGGGGGAGCCTGGTGGGCTGCCGTCTATGGGGTTGCACAGAGTCGGACACGACTGAAGCGACTTAGCAGCAGCAGCAGCATAAACCCACAGACCTAGAACTTCAAGAACCTCAAGCAGAATAAACTTAAGAAAACCATGCCAAATATTGATAGCACTGGTTTTAATCTAATTGTTGAAATTCAGCAAATAATCTTAAAAGCAGCAATAGGTTGAAAAAAATTAATCACAGAAGAGCAAAGATAAGACTGACAGCAGACATCTCCTCAAAAACATGCAAGTCTATCACAGCGCATTGAAGCCGCTCAGTCGTGTCCGACTCTTTGCGACCCCCTGGACTGTAGCCCTCCAGGCTCCTCCGTCCATGGGATTTTCCAGTCAAGAATACTGGAGTGGGCTGCCATTTCCTTCTCCAGGGGATCTTGCCAACCCAGGGATCGAACTCTGGTCTCCTGCATTGCAGGCAGACACTTTTACCATCTGAACCAGCAGAGAATCTATCACAGTGCAGAGACATCTTTCAAGTTCAGAGTGCTGGATTTCTTTACCCAGGGACGATCTCTTTAAGCAATAAAATGAAAATAAAGGCTTTTTTTTTAATTTAAGGGGAAAAAAAGCCAAGAAAATTCATCACCAGCAATGCTGAATTATAAAAAATATTAAAGGAAGTTTCTCAGGCAGAAGAGAAATCATACAAGATGAAAATCTGCATTTACACAAAGGAATAATGGACACAAAAATAATGTATGGGGAAGTATAAAATACATCATCTTCCTAAAGTAAAAATTATAGAAATGCATTGGGAGGTTAATGGGATATATAGAAGAAAACTACAACAAAACAGAGGATGTGGAGGACAGAAATAGGCTATTGTAAGATTCTTATGCATAACATAAAATTGTATGGCACTATTTAGAGAAGGATCATGACAGGTTCTACACTACCCAGGACTCACCCTTACAAGTTCATAATGAGTTCACATTTCTCCTTCTGAATTGTTTACTAAAATTATCTTCCCTTTGGTTTGTCAGAGACTTTCTTAAGGGGCCTGAGTGAGTCCCTTTTTGGTCACTGAAGTAGCTAAATGAATATACCCACAGATTATCACACAACTACTTAATTCTTAGAAGTTAATTACTAAATTCTGACTTTAAATTTATTTAAAATTCCTAACCATAACTTTCAAATTCCTACTTCAATTATGTTACATCCCATCACAGACATACACAATAAATATATGACATTTCATGTATCTCTGCTATACTCTCTGCAAACCCAACAAGAGCCTTTGGTCAAAAGTGAAAAATTCCAACTTGATCTGAAGTGGGAAAGCAATAAAAATAAAAATTATTCATGCTCATACGTAACAGTAAATCTGACTGCTCCTTTCCATTTTCTATGCTAGTATAAAACTTGCATTATATATGGAGGCTTGATACTAAAGCATGGAAGCAAGGGATATCTCCAATAAATCATATTTTCTCTACAATCTTTGAGAAAGCCTATATATATATATATATATATTTTTTTTTTTTTTTTGCTTTTCTTACAGTGGAATCCTCAATAAATATCACTTTGAATCCTCCTTCAGATGTATTCAATCCCCATCTTGGCTGTTGTTCCTTTCCAGGGTAGGAGTACCGGTTTAACTACAGAACAGACTTGTGGTTGCCAAGGCGGAGTGTGGGTGGGGCGGGGTGGATTGGGAGTCTGGGATTAGCACATGCAAACCATGATAAATAGACCAGATAAACAACAAGGCCCTACTGTATAGCACAGGGAATGATATTCAATGTCTTGTGATAAACCATAATGAAAATTATTTTTAAAAAGCATACATATTGTATAACTGAATCACTTTGCTGTGCAGCAGAAACTAACACAACACTGCAAATCAACTGTATTTCAATTTTAAACTAAGTACTGGTTTAAGCTTTAAAAGCTATCATGCATTCTCTGTAAAATGTTCACATTCTTGGTAAGAATACATACTTTGTAGTCAAACTGCTATACAGTCAAGTTATTCCGTGTTTATATCAATCTCCATTTTTCCCCTGATTCTAAGTTTAAAATGTGAATAAATGGGACTTCCCTGCTGTGGTCCAGGGGTTAAGACTTCTCCTTCCAGTGCAGGGGGTGTGGGTTTAATCCCTGGTGGGGAAGCTAAGATCCCACATGCCTCATGGCCAAAAAAAAAAAAAAAAAGAAGCAGTGTTGTAACAAATTCAATAATGACTTTAAAATAAAATTATAAAATAATCCATTATTTTTAAATGTGAATAAATGTGGCTTTAGATGGCATTCTGCCATAGCTGGGATGAGTGATCATAGTTCATTCAAATAGAAAACTTCCAAAACCTAAAATTCTTTGAATTTTCCTTGAGTATGATATATCTCCCCTGCTCCACCTTCGCCTCCTTGACATTCCACTTCTCTAGAAAGCATATTTTTTCTTACTTAGAACAAACTTGATTTTCTTTGAGAGCTAAGAAAATCACTTGATATGAAGCATGTAACTGGGGTTTTATTAAAATGTCATTAAAAATAAGATAGGTGCCTCAAATACAAGTATTACAAGCGTTTCACAGAAATTTTTCAACAAGCAAAGCAACTGACAAAAAAAATTCCACTCACTCCGGCAAAGCTATCATTTTAGGCAATTGTTCTTTTTAAACTATAATTCATTCTGAGTTATATAAGGGTGCTATTAATTATTGTTCCTCTCCATTTCTTTTTAAAGTAAAAATCCATTTTGCCCAGAACAGGGGGAAAAAAAAAGAATCCATTAATTATTAAAATTCTTCTGGAATATCAAGTTTATATCAATTTCATTAAAAATTTTTTTGATTCTATTAGGATAATTTTATGCTTTTCACCACAGAAACAAAACTGTTGTGGTAACACTAGCATTTATATAAGCATTCACATTGGGCCAGATGCTATGCTAAGTGCTTTGAAGCCGCTGTCTTAGCTCAGGCACCTGGAGCAAGGCTGATCCCACATTTCAGGCTGGGACTCAGAGCCTTCCCTAGTCTGTCCAACTCGACACTGCCAAGCTTTGCTGGGTCTGGGGTCGTGGCTCCCCATGAAATGGAAAAATGACAAGTTAGCAACCAAGAGGCACCGTGGGCCCTGCTGGCTCCCTGGGACCCGGATCTCAGAGAACTTTCACAGGCTTCCCATTCTCTAGAGCCCAGAACCCAGGCTGTTGCAGTCATTTGTTTCCCCTACAATGGAAATCATCCTGCAGATAGATTCACCTTTAAAAATTCCAAGACACAAGACAGAACCAGAACTGATAGAGTGGAGGAGGCAGTTGGGGCGTCTGAAGACACCCCTCTTCCCACTCAGAGGTCGCCCAGGCCAGGGCTGCAGCCTCTCTGAGACTCCACCTCAGCCAGAGAGGCAGATGTGAGCCAGGAGGGGCCCGGCCCAGCAGCCCTCCCGGAACAGGGGGCCCTGGCCGCCACAGGCCGAGGGCTTCTCCAAGCCTGGTTCCTGGCTCCTCAGCAGAACGAGTCATTAGAGGGGCTCCTCCTGTTACAGACAGAGGAGCTGCTCTGCTCCCCAGGTCCCACGACTGGGCCACCGCACTCGGTCCACAGACATTTAACAGCAGACCGGGGTTAAATCCTGCTGGAAGTAGAGGCCACATGACAGAGGGCGCTACCTGGCAGAGGGGAGCATGCAGGCATCTGGACACGGTGTGGGTCCAGGGGAGGAATACTGCCCAGCTAAACCCATATTTACTAAGGATTTTGATGGGCCAAGGGGGTCCCTAAGCCATGAAGTAATCAGAGTCAGAGAGAGATTTAGTATAAAGCTAGTAAAGTCTGAATCTTTGTGTGTGTGTGGGGGGGGGAGGGGTGTCTCTCGTTTGCACGAGCCCATTGCAAGAGTCAATGAGGGATCCTAGCAGTGTGTTCACGTGGTAAAACATTTTCTTGTAAATCGTGCAATATTTGAACTCCCAGGTTGTTAGCAGAGTGTCCCCTCCCCACCCCAACATCCCCTCCGGCCACCTCCCCATGTCTGGTGTATAGCAGGAACTGGTACTCTTGAGATAGCAGGGGTCCCCAACCTCTGGTACCTACTGCCTGATGATCTGAGATAGAGCTAACATAATAATAATAGGAAAAACCTACACAATAAATGTAACGCGCTTGAATCATCCTGAAACCACCTCCCGCTCCCCGGTCTGTGGGAAAATTTTCTGCTGGACTAACGGGATGTGGAGCTGGAAATGCATTTAGTTTGATTTGACAAAGTATAGCTGTGCAGTCTGCAGTCACTCCTGTTATAACTGAGGTCCTATCCCCCCATCCCCTGTGGCAGTCACTTCCAGGGATACTCCCACCATGCCCTGGGCTCACACCCCATCACACAGGTTTGAGGTGAAAGGTCCTCCTGCCGTATGAACAGCAGAGGAGACTGAAGTCTACTAGCGCTAGTCTCTAGAAAATTCTTTCAAACAAATATTTAGAGTCTCAAGCAGAGGATTTGGATCTCATTAATATACAGTTAAAACACAATTTTTCACCTGTCACAAACACACACAATGAGCAGTGTATGCCATCATAAACACGCCACACTTCCTTTTTTGCAGCAAATCACAGGAAATAAAATTTGTCATAAGTCTTGATTTGTAGGACACAAAGCATTATGGCGAAGAGTGAGTATAACTAAAGACGGGGCAGCGTGATTTATGCATTCTTTATGCACACCTTAACTTATCTGATGTATCTTGCCCTCACAAAGTCTGACAGTTCCAGATAAAACAGCATGCGAAATCACCACCAATACAGCAGACTAGCCTGAAGAAACAAATGTTCCTGTGAAAACTCCAACACGTACCCCATCAATAATTCAATATTTGTAGTATAAGAATAATTTGATTATACAATTATGGGGTTCAATTGAACACAGTGGCAAATTTTAAGTGTATTTGAATTACTCTCTTGTCTGCCTTAATTTCAGATAAATTTTCCACTGTTTTCTACAATTACAGATCATTCCCAAATTTAAATGCAATGGAAAGTAAGGATTCTAGCAGAATTTAAAGGAGGAAACTGGCAGGGGTAGAGAATGAAGATTGGCAGAACCTTTAAAAAGTTAAAAATTCACCTATATAATAGTAAAATTTTAAAACCTAAAGGCTGAAACGGTATGTAGAATTATTTCAAAAAGAATCATCAGAGGGTGGTCCTAAGATGGCGGAGGAATAGGACGGGGAGACCACTTTCTCTCCCACAAATTCATCGAAAGAACATCTGCACGCTGAGCAAATTCCACAAAACAACTTCTGAATGCTGGCAGAGGACATCAGGCACCCAAAAAGGCAGCCCATTGTCTTCGAAAGGAGGTAGGGAAAAAAATATAAAAGATAAAAAGAGAGACAAAAGAGGGAAGGATGGAGATCCATCCCGGGAAGGGAGTCTTTAAAAAGAGAGAAGCTTCCAAACACCAGGAAACACTCTCACCGGCAAATCTGTGGCGAGCTTTGGAACCTCAGAGGGCAACATAATCGGGAGGAAAAATAAATAAATAATTAAACCCCACAGATTATGTGCCTAAGGCAACTCCCAGCGGAGAAGCAGCACAGGCACTTGCATCCGCCACTAGCAAGCGCGGGCTGGGCAGGGAGGCGCGGGCTGCATTGCTTAGAGTAAGGACCAGGCCTGAATGCCCCGAGGGCAATCTGAGGGAACTAACTTGAGACAGCAAACCAGACTGTGGGATAGCTATCCCGCAAAAAGCCCTAACCTAAGACACTGCCAGGCCCGCTCACAGAACAAAGGACTGAGCAGAGCTAGCCAGCTGCGGACCAGCCCATTCCCCGCCAGAGACAGGCCGGTGAGGGCAGCCAGAGCCAGAAGGGGGCAATTAGGCTGCATTGCTTAGAGTAAGGACCAGGCCTGAATGCCCCGAGGGCAATCTGAGGGAACTAACTTGAGACAGCAAACCAGACTGTGGGATAGCTATCCCGTAAAAAGCCCTAACCTAAGACACTGCCAGGCCCGCTCACAGAACAAAGGACTGAGCAGAGCTAGCCAGCTGCAGACCAGCCCATTCCCCGCCAGAGCCAGGCCGGCGAGGGCAGCCAGAGCCAGAAGGGGGCAATCGCAGCCCCAGAGAGGCATCCTCTACCAAACTGCAAGCAGGCTTCATTGCTAACCAAGACTCCTTGGGATTCCGGACGGTCGACATCCGCCGGGAGGGTCTCAGCCAGAGATCAGCTCCCCAGAGGAGACACCCGGTACACCTGAGACAGCACACCCATTGTACACCCAGAAAACCGAGCAGCTGGGACGGGGGAGGCGGTAAGTCACAGCTCGCCAAGCACCTGGTTACCTGAGCTGCTTGGACAGGGGAAGGGCACAAAATGCAGGCCCAATCAAGTCTGAGCCTTTGTGGAGTACCCGAGAACCTGAACCTGAGCGGCTTTGACCTGGGAAGTGCACTCAACCCAGAACCGGCCTCAGACAGTGCCTGGCAGAGCAGCCTAGAGCCTGAGCAGTGAGGATTGGGAAAGCACACACGCCGTGAGTGGGGCAAACCCAGTGTGGCTGAGACACTGGCAGCACTCCCCACAGACACCAGTGGTATTTGTCTGCAGTGTTCCTCCCTCCCCACGGCACAGCAGAACAAGTGAGCCTACAAAAAGTGACCACCACCGCCCCCTTGTGTCAGGGTGGAAATTAGACACTGAAGAGGCCCGCAATCAGAAGCTAATACAAACAGAGGGAACCGCTTTGGAAGTCAGAGTTGGAATAGGTTAAAACCCTGCAGTTAGCACCGACTGCATAGGAAAGGGCCTATAGATCTTCAGAAGTGTAAACCAGATCAAGGAACTATCTGAAAATGAACTGACCCTGCACTGTCCACAACAACACCAGAGAAAGTCCTAGATATATTTTTACTGTTATCATTTTTCAAATTTTTAAAATATTAAAAAAAAATTTTAAGTCCCCATTACTCCTTAATTTTCATTTTTATAACCTACTGTTACTTTGCAAAAAAAAAAAAAAGACCCTATTTTTAGAGCAAACTTCATATATATATATAATAATTTTTGTGACTTTGTTCTTTTCTTTAACATTGTATTTTTGAGAATCTAACCTCTACTCTAGATTTTTAATTTTTGCTTTTTGGTATTTGTTATCAATTTTGTACCTTTAAGAACCCAATCTTCAGTACTCATTTTGACTTGGGAGCGAGATTACCGGCTGGATTGCTCTCCCCCACTTTGGACTCTCCTTTTTCTCCACCAGGTCACCTCTATCTCCCCCCTCCCCCTTTTCTTCTCTACCCAACTCTGTGAATCTCTTTGTGTGTTCCAGGCTGTTGAGAACACTTAGGGAACTGATTACTGGCTGGATCTTTCTCTCTCCTTTTGATTCCCCCTTTTATCCTCCTGGCCACCTCTGTCTCCTTCCTCCCTCTTCTCTTCGCTGTGTAACTCTGTGAACATCTCTGAGGGGTCCAGACTGTGGAGAGCACATAGGGAAGTGATTACTGGCTAGATTGCTCTCTCTTCTTTTGATCACCCCTCTTCTCCTCCTGGTCACCTCTATCTCCCTCCTCCCTCTTCTCTTCTTCATGTAACTCTATGAACCTCTCCAGGTGTCCCTCACTGTGGAGAAACTTTATATCATTAACCTAGATGTTTTATCATTAGTGCTGTATAGATGGAGAAGTCTTGAGGCTACTGTAAGAATACGACTGAAAACCAGAGGCAGGAGGCTTAAGTCCAAATCCTGAGATCACCAGAGAACTCCTGACTCCAGGGAACATTAATCAATAGGAACTTATCAAATACCTCCATACCTACACTGAAACCAAGCACCAAGGGCCAGCAAGTTCCAGAGCAAGACATACCATGCAAATTCTCCAGCAACACAGGAACATAGCCCTGAGCTTCAATATACAGGCTGCCCAAAGTCACACCAAACCCACTGACATCTCAAAAACTCATTACTGGACTCTTCATTGCACTCCAGAGAGAAGAAATCCAGCTCCACCCACCAGAACACTGACACAAACTTCCCTAACCAGGAAACCTTGACAAGCCACCCGTCCATCCCCACCCACAGCAAGGAAACTCCACAATAAACAAGAACCACAAACTGCCAGAATATGGAAAGGCCACCCCAAACACAGCAATATAAACAGGATGAAAAGGCAGAGAAATACCCAGCAGTAAAGGAACAGGATAAATGCCCACCAAACCAAACAAAAGAGGAAGAGATAGGGAATCTACCTGATAAAGAATTCCAAATAATGATAGTGAAAATGATCCAAAATCTTGACAACAAAATGGAGTTACAGATAAATAGCCTGGAGACAAAGATCGAGAAGATGCAAGAAGTGTTTAACAAGGACCTAGAAGAAATAAAAAAGAGTCAATATATAATTGAATAATGCAATCAATTCAGTTCAGTCGCTCAGTCATGTCCAACTCTAATAATGCAAAAAATGAGATCAAAAACACTCTGGAGGGAACCAACAGTAGAATAACAGAGGCAGAAGATAGGATAAGTGAAGTAGAAGACAGAATGGTAGAAATAAATGAAACAAGAGAGGAAAAAAGAAAAAAGAATTAAAAGGAATGAGGACAACCTCAGAGAACACTGGGACAATGTTAAATGCCCCAACGTTTGAATCATAGGAGGAAGACAAAAAGAAAGGCCATGAAAAAACACTTGAGGAGATAATAGTTGAAAACTTCCCTAAAATGGAGAAGGAAATAGTCACCCAAGTCCAAGAAACCCAGAGAGTCCCAAACAGAATAAACCCAAGGCGAAACACCCCAAGACACATATTAATCAAATTAACAAAGATCAAACACAAAGAAAAAATATTAAAAGCAGCAAGGGAAAAACAACAAATAACACACAAGGGGATTCCCATAAGGATAACAGCTGATCTTTCAATAGAAACTCATCAGGCCAGGAGGGAATGGCAGGACATACTTAAAGTGATGAAAGAAAATAACCTACAGCCCAGATTACTGTACCCAGCAAGGATCTCATTCAAATATGAAGGAGAAATCAAAAGCTTTACAGATAAGCAAAAACTGAGGGAATTCAGCACCACCAAACCAGCTCTCCAACAAATGCTAAAGGATATCCTTTAGACACGAAACATAAAAAAGGGCATATAAACCAGAACCCAAAACAATAAAGTAAATGGCAACGGGATCATACTTATCAATAATTACCTTAAACGTAAATGGGTTGAATGCCCCAACCAAAAGGCAAAGACTGGCTGAATGGATACAAAAACAAGACCCCTATATATGCTGCCTACAAGAGACCCACCTCAAAACAAGGGACACATACAGACTGAGAGTGAAGGGCTGGAAAAAGATATTCCATGCAAATAGAGACCAAAAGAAAGCAGGAGTAGCTATACTCATATCAGATAAAATAGACTTTAAAACAAAGACTGTGAAAAGAGACAAAGAAGGCCACTACATAATGATCAAAGGATCAATCCAAGAAGAAGATATAACAATTATAAATATATATGCACCCAACATAGGAGCACCGCAATATGTAAGACAAATGCTAACAAGTATGAAAGGGGAAATTAACAATAACACAATAATAGTGGGAGACTTTAATACCCCACTCACATCTATGGACAGATCAACTAAACAGAAAATTAACAAAGAAACGCAAACTTTAAATGATACAATAGACCAATTAGACCTAATTGATATCTATAGGACATTTCACCCCAAAACAATGAATTTCACCTTTTTCTCAAGTGCTCATGGAACCTTCTCCAGGATAGATCACATCCTGGGCCATAAATCTAACCTTGATAAATTCAAAAAAATCGAAATCATTCCAAGTATCTTTTCTGACCATAATGCATTAAGATTAGATCTCAATTACAAGAGAAAAACTATTAAAAATTCCAACATATGGAGGCTGAACAACACGCTTCTGAATAACCAACAAATCACAGAAGAAATCAAAAAAGAAATCAAAATATGCATAGAAACGAATGAAAATGAAAACACAACAACCCAAAACCTGTGGGACACTATAAAAGCAGTCTTAAGAGGAAAGTTCATATCAATACAGGCATACCTCAAGAAACAAGAAAAAAGTCAAATAAATAACCTAACTCTACACCTAAAGCAACTAGAAAAGGAAGAAATGGAGAACCCCAGAGCTAGTAGAAGGAAAGAAATCTTAAAAATTAGGGCAGAAATAAATGCAAAAGAAACAAAAGAGACTATAGCAAAAATCAACAAAGCCAAAAGCTGGTTCTTTGAAAGAATAAATAAAATCGACAAACCATTAGCCAGACTCATCAAGAAACAAAGAGAGAAAAATCAAATCAATAAAATTAGAAATGAAAATGGAGAGATTACAACAGACAACACAGAAATACAAAGGATCATAAGAGACTACTATCAGCAATTATATGCCAATAAATTGGACAACGTGGAAGAAATGGACAAATTTTTAGAAAAATACAAACTTCCAAAACTGAACCAGGAAGAAATAGAAAATCTTAACAGACCCATCAAAAGCACGGAAATTGAAACTGTAATCAGAAATCTTCCAGCAAACAAAAGCCCAGGTCCAGACGGCTTCACAGCTGAATTCTACCAAAAATTTCGAGAAGAGCTAACACCTATCCTACTGAGACTCTTCCAGAAAATTGCAGAGGAAGGTAAACTTCCAAACTCATTCTATGAGGCCACCATCACCCTAATACCAAAACCTGACAAAGATGTCACCAAAAAAGAAAACTACAGGCCAATATCACTGATGAACATAGATGCAAAAATCCTTAACAAAATTCTAGCAATCAGAATCCAACAACACATTAAAAAGATCATACACCATGACCAAGTGGGCTTTATCCCAGGGATGCAAGGATTCTTCAATATCCGCAAATCAATCAATGTAATTCACCACATTAACAAATTGAAAAATAAAAGCCATATGATTATCTCAATAGATGCAGAGAAGGCCTTTGACAAAATTCAACATCCATTTATGATAAAAACTCTCCAGAAAGTAGGAATAGAAGGAACATACCTCAACATAATAAAAGCTATATATGACAAACCCACAGCAAACATTATCCTCAATGGTGAAAAACTGAAAGCATTTCCCCTAAAGTCAGGAACAAGACAAGGGTGCCCACTTTCACCGCTACTATTCAACATAGTTCTGGAAGTTTTGGCCACAGCAATCAGGGCAGAAAAAGAAATAAAAGGAATCCAAATTGGAAAAGAAGAAGTAAAACTCTCACTGTTTGCAGATGACATGATCCTCTACATAGAAAATCCTAAAGACTCCACCAGAAAATTACTAGAGCTAATCAATGAATATAGTAAAGTTGCAGGATATAAAATCAACACACAGAAATCCCTTGCATTCCTATACACTAATAATGAGAAAGTAGAAAAAGAAATTAAGGAAACAATTCCATTCACCATTGCAACGAAAAGAATAAAATACTTAGGAATATATCTACCTAAAGAAACTAAAGACCTATATATGGAAAACTATAAAACACTGATGAAAGAAATCAAAGAGGACACTAATAGATGGAGAAATATACCGTGTTCATGGATCGGAAGAATCAATATAGTGAAAATGAGTATACTACCCAAAGCAATCTACAGATTCAATGCAATCCCTATCAAGCTACCAGCGGTATTTTTCACAGAACTAGAACAAATAATTTCAAGATTTGTATGGAAATACAAAAAACCTCGAATAGCCAAAGCAATCTTGAGAAAGAAGAATGGAACTGGAGGAATCAACCTGCCTGACTTCAGGCTCTACTACAAAGCCACAGTCATCAAGACAGTATGGTACTGGCACAAAGACAGAAATATAGATCAATGGAACAAAATAGAAAGCCCAGAGATAAATCCACACACCTATGGACACCTTATCTTCGACAAAGGAGGCAAGAATATACAATGGAGTAAAGACAATCTCTTTAACAAGTGGTGCTGGGAAAACTGGTCAACCACTTGTAGAAGAATGAAACTAGATCACTTTCTAACACCACACACAAAAATAAACTCAAAATGGATTAAAGATCTAAACGTAAGACCAGAAACTATAAAATTCCTAGAGGAAGACATAGGCAAAACACTCTCTGACATAAATCACAGTAGGATCTTCTATGACCCACCTCCCAGAATATTGGAAATAAAAGCAAAAAGAAACAAGTGGGACCTAATTAAACTTAAAAGCTTCTGCACAACAAAGGAAACTATAAGCAAGGTAAAAAGACAGCCTTTGGAATGGGAGAAAATAATAGCAAATGAAGCAACTGACAAACAACTAATCTCAAAAATATACAAGCTACTCCTGTAGCTCAATTCCAGAAAAATAAACGACCCAATCAAAACATGAGCCAAAGAACTAAACAGACATTTCCCCAAAGAAGACATATAGATGGTTAACAAACACATGAAAATATGCTCAACATCATCCATTATCAGAGAAGCATAAATCAAAACCACAATGAGGTACCATTTCATGCCAGTCAGAATGGCTATGATCCAAAAGTCTACAAGCAATAAATGCTGGAGAGGGTGTGGAGAAAAGGGAACCCTCTTACCCTGTTGGTGGGAATGCAAACTAGTAACTCCACTATGGAGAACAGTGTGGAGATTCCTTAAAAAACTGGAAATAGAACTGCCATATGACCCAGCAATCCCACTGCTGGGCATACACACTGAGGAAACCAGAATTGAAAGAGACAAGTGTACCCCAATGTTCATCACAGCACTGTTTATAATAGCCAGGACATGGAAGCAACCTAGATGTCCATCAGCAGATGAATGGATAAGAAAGATGTGGTACATATACACAATGGAGTATTACTCAGTCATTAAAAAGAACACATTTGAATCATTTCTAATGAGGTGGATGAAACTGGAGCCTATTATACAGAGTGAAGCAAGCCAGAAAGAAAACATCAATATTTAGAAAGATGGTAATGATAACCCTGTATGCGAGACAGCAAAAGAGACACAGATGTATAGAACAGTCTTTTGGACTCTGTGGGAGAGGGCGAGGGTGGGATGGTTTGGGAGAATGGCACTGAAGCATGTATAATATAATATGTGAAATGAATTGCCAGTCCTGATTCAATGCATGATACAGGGTGCTCGGGGCTGGTGCACTGGGATGACCCAGAGGGATGGGATGGGCAGAGAGGAGGGAGGAGGGATCAGGATGGGGAACACATGCACACCTGTGGTGGATTCATGTCAATGTATGGCAAAACCACTACAATATTGTAAAGTAATTAGCCTCCAAAAAATAAATAAATAAATAAACTTTTAATTAAAAAGTATCACCATAGGCAAGAAAGTACTGGTCACAAAAATGATGACAGAAGTGATAAGATTACGAAAAGTGGAGTATTCCTAAACATGAAACAGAATTTCCAAACAGAAAACTATTTCTGCTGTCTGCACAGCCTCATTGTAATGAATTTGTTGACTTCCACAAGTACCCTGAATTTTCATCCTGGACTGTCACACACTGTGAATGCATGTTTTTTCCCCTCCAAAGTCGTGATCCCAATTTACAGAGAATCAAATGGAACATATAAAGAATTTATTAAAATGCTTCTTCAACAGGTACTGTAAAACAAATGCACAGATTGTTACAAGATTTTCTTTGGTCTACTCCTCAACTGATGAATGTATATATTGGGTTTTCTGATGAATGTACATATCAGGGGGTTTTGTTGATATTGTTAAGTATTTTTACAAGATACATACTACTTACACAGATATGCTTTCAGATGGAATTAAATGTAATGAGAACTCTCAAAAATCAGAGGTCAGAGATCATGAGGAAACTATGTTTACTTGGGTTACACGTAAATCAAATTAAAGTGTGCTTTACCATCACTTTGAAGAAAAGACAAGAAGGAACATTCAGCATTATTGTGAAGTACTACAGAGAGTAGTTGAGGGTATTAAATAGTTAAATCAAGAAGGTTTACCCGTCAGATAGCACAGTGAAAACTGATGCTTTCAAACAACAGAAATTTCAGAGAATCAGACTAACTGCTGGGTTTGATCAAGTTTTACATGCGTGTTTGGCAAACTGTCAAAGTGAAAGGACTGATGTGACTTATTCATCCAAAACAGCTCATAAAGAATTCATCAGAATAGGGGAAAGCTGGAACTAAATGAAGTGAGAAATCAAATAAACAAACCAGACATCAAATAATACTCAATTGCTTCAGATTCTACAATAGTGAACTGCTTTGGCTATGTCACTATGTGGGCAGCTCGAAGACAGGAAGCCGACTTGCTGTGCGGATAACCCATTCCTAAGTGTTTCGTCAAAGTCATCTGAAATTAAGGCACATACAAGAGTCATTCAAATGCAGCTTTGGCTTTTCGACAGGATGAATGCAGTCCTGGACTACTGGAACCCACGTTCCACATCTGTGACTCTAGAATCAAGCACTCTGAAAATCTAGGTATTTAAAATATATTTCAGATGCTGCTCATCCCCAAATCATGTCAGGAAATCTGCCTCCCAATATCGGAAGTGATGACTACTTCAGGGTCTTATAACAGCTCTCTTTTCTGGGGTTTTTCTCTTATATTAGATGGAGTATTTTAAACATTCATTCCAAACTGGATTTTTCTTTTAAAGAGTCTAAAGGGTAGTTTGGAAAAGTTGGCTTAAAGCTCAACATTCAGAAAACTAAGATCATGGCTTCCAGTCCCATCACTTCATGGAAAATAGATGGGGAAACAGTGGAAGCAGTGACACACTTCATTTTGGGGGGCTCCAAAATCACTGCAGATGGTGACTGCAGCCATGAAATTAAAAGATGCTTACTCCTTGGAAGGAAAGTTATGATCAACCTAGCGAGCATATTAGAAAGCAGAGACATTACTTTGCACAAAAGGTCCATCTACTCAAGGCTATGGTTTTTCCAGTAGTCATGTATGGATGTGAGAGTTGGACTATAAAGAAAGCTGAGCATGGAAGAATTGATGCTTTTGAACTGTGGTTTTGGAGGAGACAAGTCTTGAGAGTCCCTTGGACTGCAAGGAGATCCAACCAGTTCATCCTAAAGGAGATCAGTCCTGGGTGTTCATTGGAAGGACTGATACTGGAGTTGAAACTCCACTACTTTGGCCACCTGACGGGAAGAACTGACTCGTTTGAAAAGACCCTGATGCTGGGAAAGATTGAAAGTGGGAGGAGAAGGGGACGACAGAGGATGAGATGGTTGGATGGCATCACCAACTCAATGGACATGAGTTTGAGTGAATTTCAGGAGTTGGTGATGGACAGGGAGGCCTGGCATGCTGCAGTCCATGGGGTCACAAAGAGTCAGACATGACTGAGTGACTGAACTGAACTGAGAAGGGTAGTTAGATCGCTTGCCCATTCTAAATTAATGAAATCTTGAAGCACAACAACACTGTGAAGTACAATGACATTTTAACGACTCTAAAACATTTTCTGTGAGTGAAAAGGAAAATTTAAATGTAAACTAGGCACAAAAATGTTTACTCAAAAAGTCAGTGATAAAAAAGGGAAAAAACAGTAAATGATAGTGGCACAAAGGGCCACATACCATGGAATTCTATTTATACGAAGAGTTCAGACTAGATAAATCCATAGACAGAAGTGAATGAGTGGGAACAGAGAGCAGGGAGGACAGGGGAAAGGAAAATGAGCACTAATGGGTATGGGATCTCCTCTGGGGGTCATGAAATGAATTTAGATTGTAGTGATAGCTACACATCTTTGTGAACATACTAAAAAATCCACTAGATTGTGTATCTTATATATAAAATTTTTTTTAATATTTTAAAAACTAACAAAGGTTGATTGCCAATTTTAACTGCAATTTTGAGACACTATTTTAGATGAGGGCAGTAAAAATATCTTAAATTTCAAATTTGGACATATGAAGGGTTTCAATTTATTTGTTAAGCACAGAAGAAAATGCAGAAAATTGTTGAAATGTGAAATGAAGGTGATTAAAAATGAACAATAAGGTAAAAATCATTCTGACATCCAGAAGTAAGTTGTCAGAGAAAATTTTTCAGTTCTCAATAAAAGCAGTAATTACAGGGAAGGGATAAAATTTCAAGCACAATGAACAGGTCCCTGGAATCGTCTGTTTTGTTTGTTTTGATAATCCAGTTAAGAGATAAGTGAATCAGATAAAATAATGGGGAAAATAATGAAAATTTTTGCTGAATTTTCCTTAGAAAAGCAAATGAAAGATAAAATATAATTCATAATTGCCACTATTATGAAGATAGGTCATGTCTGACCTCTTTGTGACCCCATGAACTGCAGCACACCAGGCTTCCCTGTCCTTCACTATCTCCCAGAGTTTGCTCAAACTCATGCCCATCGAGTCAGTGGTGCTATCTGACCATCTCATCCTCTGCCGCCCCCTTCTCTTTCTGCCCTCAATCTTTACAATTTAAATACTGTTTAAGAACAAGTATTCTCAATTTACTGAATATGTGTGATAACCCTGGTCTGAGGAAATGTGAAATGGTCACACAGGGAAAAAAAAAAAGCAAAACCTGATAGAAGTTTCAGCAAATTTGTCAGTAAAATCCTAAAAATGTACATGAAATTACCAATAAAAAGATGCAAAGCTGAAACTCTTCTAAAACATTAAAAAACAAAAAAAACAAAGACTGAATTATCCTTTTTCTTTTGATACCTAGGAACTATGCCATTATATGAATGCATTATATTTAGCCTATTTCCTTTTATAGGACTTTGAGAATGTTTCCAACCTTTTCCTACCATAAACAATGTGTATACTTTCCATTCATGTAGGAAAGTGTCTACTCCTATTTTAGTCTCTTATATGTACAAATTTAACCTAATTATACTGAAGGGAGAGACACGTACGCACGATTCAGTGAAGCCAGTACAGTTGAGAAACATTGAGGCACTTGACATCGGGTGGTCCGAGGAGACACGAACCCTAAAGGATCCGTTCTTATGACCTCACCCAACGGTACGGAAGGAGGTCCCTTAGCAGGGCTGACGTCCGTAGTTTAATCGTAGAGGACTCGACCGTCCACTCGAGAAATGGTGATCGCGGTGGACCCTTCGTGTGTGTGTGTGTGTGGGGGTGTGGGGTCGTGTGTGTGTGTGTGTGTGTGTGTGGTCGTGTCAAGATGTGGATGAAGGCATGGGAGTCCTTATGTCGTACGACAGTTTAAAAGCCTAGTGAAAATTTGCCTTAGAGGACCTGTCATAAAATTATACGAAAAAATTTCTCGACAAAATCTAAGTGACGTTTTAACACGCCATGTCTCTTGACGGTGTGCGGGAGATGAAACAGTCTAACCGACGTTTGTGGCTTAAAGACGTCCTGACTAAACAAAGGAACGAGATACCAGAACGATACTTTTTCCAATGACGGGTAGGGTTTTAATCTTTACGTAAAAGGATATATAGGAAGGTTTGTAAATTTTAAAATGGAAAGTATAATAATTCTTGACTCATTTGGTACTGATTTTATATATAAAGGGAGTGAAAGTGAAGTCACTCAGTCGTGTCCGACTCTTAGCGACCCCATGGACTGCAGCCTACCAGGCTCCTCCATCCATGGGATTTTCCAGGCAAGAGTACTGGAGTGGGGTGCCATTGCCTTCTCCGATATAAAGGGAGATAGCGATCCAATTTCATAGGTTTCCCTCATATTGATAGCCGTCCCAGCACAATTTAGATTAGAAATAACTTTACAATTCTCAGCCTACCTACCTGTGAAATTTATCATTGAGTCATTTGTACTATTTTTCAGCGAAGGTGCATAAATTTCTTCATTACAGGACTCACATCTAGCAAAATGGGTATTCCTATGTTCCTTTAATTTGGCATAATGATATTTTAAAATGTGCTAACAATTTTAACCAGTATCATAGAAATGTACCAATTGATGTTTGTCTGTTGATCTGCTGGTCACCTTGTGAGACTCTGGGATAATCATTTGCCTTTCATTTTTATTATATATGATATAAACTCTACCATTTTGGTAAATACAACCTCGGCAAAAAAATAAAAGAACTATTTGGTGGTTTCACCCTTTCCAGTCTTTCCTTTGTTCTCCTTGTCCAGCAAAGCTCAAACATTATATTTGTTTGATCCTGATTTTAAAGGGAACACAATATTTTCTAAAAAATCTGTGCAAACCATTTATCGGGTTAAGAACATTCCTACTCCCAATTCCTTATTTGCTAAGCATTTCCAGCCATACTTGAGGGCTGACTTTCAAATGACTTTCCTGCTTTTATTAAAATGATCAGATGATATTTTCGCATGTGTTAATGCAGCTTTCATTGGCTTGCCGACATTGCCACCTACTGCCTAAGCTAGGTTCCCGCGGGACCAGGTTCCTCCCAGGCCTGACCGAGCGCTGTCAGATGCTGCCGGCTCGCCTGGCTGACCTGCACGCCTGGCTGGCCACTGTTCACCTGCTTAGCATGTAACCCGCCCCAGCTCTAGGAGAGCCCAGCACCCTTAGGAGTGTCCAGTCATCAGGCACAATCTGATTCTGCTTCCTGTCTCCTCCCTCCAGACCAGGTTGCCAGATGCCACCTTGGGCCTGAGTTCTAACTTACTGTGGAAAAGGACCAAAGAGAGTCATGCTGATCTAAAAGCACGTGTTAAATGAGAGCCTTACGGGGTTCCGAGTGGGAGGCTGAGAAGCCAAGCTCTAGGCCCTATTTCAGGCAAGCTGACTGCTACAGGAACTCGCAGGTCATTTTTTCTTTTTTTTTTTTTATTTCACCACCACGTATAAGACCCCATTCCAAGGTTAAGCTTGCCACAAACTCTACCTCCAAAAGGTGAATTCTTACTACATCTCTTAAATTTCTGACATCCAATACCTACACAGGTATTTAACAAACATTTCAAAGAGCCTGGCAGGCTACAGTCCATGGGGTTGCAGAGAATCGGACACGACACAGTGACTGGGGAGCAATAATATATGCAAGAAGGCAGTGTGCTGGACACCACCACCGGCTGCGGCCTTCCGCCTTTTCCCCTGGGCTCTGCGCAGAGTCAGTCAGTCTGCCTGCCTCCTTCTCATGCCACTCCCATAGCTCTAACTTGCTGTCTCCAGCCGGCTAAGATCCCACCCCTGGCACCTTTGCTTAGCTTTGTGGTGACCATTTTAGCCTCATGCACTGGCGCCAGTAACCTCAGATTTCCTAGGCTAGTTGAACCTCCCTTTCTGTCCACCTCAACCTGCCTCCAGCTGGCTCTTTGCTGTCATGAATAGGTCATCAGCCTTCCACTGTCCAACACCTGAACTCTTACGATCTCTCCCAAACTAACTGAACTTCTCTCCCACGTCCACAGTCCTAGGTCTTGTTGATTCTCACTTCCTTTCTGCAGGCAGATGGCCGAGCACCTTGAGTGCATTATAAAATCTGCTCTAGGTTAGCACTGAAAGGCACTGTGGCCTCATGCATTCACTTTGGATGGAGGTTTTCCCCATGCACCCTCTCCCCTTCTATCCCCACCCTCCTGTCCAGCTCTGTGTCTTGCCTTTAGCTTCTGCCATCCTCTGACATCCACCCTCCAAGCATACTCTTTCTGAAACTGAGGCTCCACCCGCTCAAGACAGAGTGCAGTTTTTGCACATCCATTCCTCAATTCAAAATGCAAGTACACTTACACCACCCTTTACCTCCCCAGCTGCCAGGGAAAAAGACCAGACAACAGGGGGTTGTTTAATCTTATAACCACAGAAACCACAGATTTGTTGGCGTTCAATCATGTGCATCCTTAACAGGCAGCCATGGCAGAAGAATGGCAGACCCAAGCTCCCTTCCAGCTTTCTCACAATCCTGCCTCGTGCACTCTGCCCTCTCAGCCTGCGCTAACTTTCCTAAGGAGCACCTTCACCTTGCCAGACAGTGGCTTCAGTCAAAAGGAAGCAATGACAGATTCCCCCGCCTCCCTGCCCACTCCCTGGGCCAGAAAATGGCACTGAAAGTTTTGTGACCCATGGACTGTAGCCTACCAGGCGCCTCTGTCCATGGGATTTTCCAGGCAATAGTACTGGAGTGGATTGCCATTTCCTTTCCAGGGGATCTTCCCAACCCAGGGATTGAACCCGGGTCTCCCCGCATTGTAGATAGATGCTTTACCGTCTGAGCCACCAGGGAAGTCCATGAAAAAGGCACTACTTGGCTAAGTGAGGCAGTATTATCCAAGTATGTCTTCCTCAAGCTACCTCAAATTTCTACCCTGTCCATAGATGCACAAAGCGTCTACCATCTGCAAAACCGTCGACTTCAGTGTTCTTAAGTTAACTTGAAATTTTCTGCCGTAAGCAAATGAAAAGCCTGGCATCTTTTTAAATCAACTTCAGAAAGCAGCTATAAAAATAAATATAAAATGAACATGCTAAAACGTTAATGCCTAAACTCACGATGTGTACCATGTTTTAGGAACTACTGATTTAATGGAAGCAGTTGGCACAAAGGTTTCCCCACTGCCTGAAAAAAATCCATCATTAAAATGTAATTAGTCTTAAAAAGCTTACTTAACCTAAACCACAACAGTACAGAATACACGTGGTTTGATGTCATTTGATATTAAAGCCAAACAGGCAAAACCAAACAATGTATGTTTAGGGACATATTTGTACACAGTGAACTATAAACAATCTAGGAAATGAAATGCAAAATTCCTTTCAGTTATGAGAATCTTCTTATTACGGCACTATAGTTTCTGTACTAAAGTGAATCTTAACAGTTTAATCCTAAACTTAGATGAAAGCACAATTTTAACACTTTTTCCTTCAACAACCCATCACACTGAAATTCTCAGTTTACTTAACTAACTCCTACATTCAGCTGTCAGCATTTTAAGAGCAGAGACTGTTTTATTAGGCTTCTCATTCCCAGAACAAAGCAAAATTAACCAATGAATGAGGTTATAGACCTGAAAAGAGTCATGTGTATATATATATATACACACACATATATATATATATATAGTGCTTAATTCCTAATAAAATGTACACTAAAGAATGGTGAAGAAAAAATGGTCATTTTAATAAATGATTCTGTATCAACAGCACAGCCATATTTTTAAAAAATTTACACCATAAATAAAAATCAATTCCAGACAGATGACAAATAAAAATGTGAAAAGGCTTCTAAAAGATACTGTCTTTTAGAATACTGTCAAGAACTGTGATTAGAGCAAAAAAAAAAAAAATTCTATGAAAAACATCAAAAGCATTATCCATAAAGGAAAATATTGATTGATTATATTAAAATTATTTCTACTCATCAAAAGAAATCATGAAGAGAATGGAAAAGCAAGCTACTAAGTGGGAGAAAATATAACCAGGGTACTTTGATCTAGAATACAGTTAAGAATTCCTACAAATCAATAATAAAAATGACAAGCCACTCAATAGAAAGTTAGGCAAGAGACTCAAGCAGCCTCTCCCCGAAAGAGAGTATCCAAGTGGCCAAAAATAACACACAAAAAGATGCTCAATCTATTTAGGCATCAAGGAAAATCAAATTACAAACACAGTGAGATACTACACACCCCTCAGAATGACTACATCAAAATCTAAAAAATTTTAAAGCTGACACAATAGTAAGTTTTGGAAAGAATGGGGGGGAAAATGGGATATTCAAACACAGGCAGTGAGAGTATAAATTGCCATGGCCAGTGTGGAGAATTTTTAGCAGTTATCTCCTAAAGCTGAACACATATATACTCTATAAAACACCACTACTACTCTTGATACATATCCAGCAGACATGTACACATGTTCACCAGAAGATGCAACTTTGCTATAACAGACCCAACTGAAAACAGCTGCCAGTAGGAGAGATGAAGACCTTGGCAGGTGGTGGTGTTGTTCACTTGCTAAGCTGCGTGCAACTCTTTGTGACCCCATGAACCATAGCATGCCAGGCTTCCCTGTCCTTCACTATCTCCCAGAGTTTGCTTAAACTCATGTCCATTGAGTCAGTGATGCCATCCAACCATCTCATCCTCTGTCACCGCCTTCTCCTCCTATCCTCAATCTTTCCTAGCATCAGGGTCTTTTTCAGTGAGATGGCTCTTCCCAGCAGGTGGCCAAAGAATTGGGGCTTCAGCTTCAATCCTTCCAACGAATGATTATTCAGGGTTAATTTCCATTAGATTTGACTGGTGTGATATCCTTGCTGTCTAACTGACTCTCAGGAGTCCTCCAGCACCACTGTTCAAAAGCATCAATTCTTTGGTCCTCAGCCTTCTTTATAGTCCAACTCTCTCATCCATACAGGACTATGAAACGCATACAACAACGAACGTGAACTCACTACTCAAGGGCATCACCACGGATATATCTGAGAAGGCCAACATTGAGGAAAAGAAGGCAGACACAGGAAAAATAAGTTTCTATTTACAAACTGAAGAGTGGACAAAGCTATAGTGTAAAAAGTCAGAGACAGAGATCTCTTTGGGGAGAAGGTAAGAGTAGCCACTGGAAGGAAATCCAAGAGAGAAGCTTCTGGGAGTGCTGGTCATATTCCAAGTCTTATATGTGAACTATGTAAAAATCCATTGAGTTGTACATGTATAATCTTACCTGTATATTTCTTATACCTGTGTGTACTTATCCATAGATGCCTTATACATCTATAAAATTGTTTCCTTGACAAAATTACAGAGACGAAGAGACTAGAGGGTTCCAGGGGTGAGAGGGAGAGAGCAGTGTCTGTGGCTAAAAAAAAAAACAGCCCAAGGGACCCTTCTGCTGGACTGTTCTGTGTGTAGACCACAGTAGTGGTCACTGACATTATAAACATACATAGAACTAAGTGCCCACAGGTGAGTACATGTGAAGCTGCTTAAATCTGTGGAAGATCAGAAGACTGCATTAACACCAATTTCCTGGCTGTGCTACATCACTTTGCTGACAAAGGTCCGTATAGTCAAAAACTACGGTTTTTTCTAGTAGTCATGTACACTTTCACTTTTCACTTTCATGCATTGGAGAAGGAAATGGCAACCCACTCCAGTGTTCTTGCCTGGAGAATCCCAGGGACGGGGGAGCCTGGAGGGCTGCCGTCTATGGGGTCACACAGAGTCGGACACGACTGAAGCGACTTAGCAGCAGCAGCAGCGTGTTCGGGTGTGAGAGTAACACTATAAAGAAGGCTGGGTGCTGAAGAACTGATGCTTTTGAACTGTGGTGCTGCAAAAGGCTCTTAAGAGTCCCCTGGACAGCAAGGAGATCAAACCAGTCAAACCTAAAGGAAATCAATCCAGAATAGTCATTGGAAGGACTGATACTGAAGCTCCAACACTTTGGCCACCTACTGTGAAAAGCCCACTTATTGGGAAAGACCCTGATGCTGGGAAAGACTGAACACAAGGAAGAGAAGGGGAAGGCAGAGGATGAGATGGTTGGATGGCATCACTGACTCAATGCACGTGAGTCTGAACAAGCTCCGCGAGACAGTGAAGGACGGGGAAGCCTAGCATACTGCAGTCCATGGGGTCTCAGAGAGTTGGACACAACCCAGCAACTGAACGACAACCAACATTGAGAGGAACTGAGCGAGGGGTATGCGTATGCAGGATCTCCACTTCTGACAATCACAAGAAGTTCTGCAATTATTTCAATACTAAGCTGAAAATAAATGTAAATGTAATTGTGTAACTCAAGCAGAGTTAAGGCAATTAAAGTACTCTAAAGCTCTTGTATCATTCAGAAGGATAAATCAAATTTAGACACTTACAACTTACATATACATGTTTAGATGAGCATGACAACCACTGAAAAAAATACAAAAACTCCCAAATGACTAAAAGTATCACAGTAAACCAACAAAAGGCAAACAAGTGAGGGTGAGAGAACATCAAAGTAGGACCAACAGACGGTATAAAATAAAATGATACAAACATATAAATATACATATATATATATATATATATCAGATACTCAACCATAAGTATAGAATCCATATCAGGGTACATAATATATGCAAATTGACTAAATGACCTAGCTAAAAATGGTTAAACTGCTAAATCCAATTTTATGCTATTTACAAAGCTATATCTAAAATACAGAGATACAAAATGGTTGAAAGTAAAGAAAAATAAATAAATATACATGCAATACCCATGCACACGGCACAGTTTAACCAAAGTTACTGTAGCTGTATCAGTCGTAAGGCTTAGCACATATGTTATAAATGATAAAAATGATAAATGTTCAAATTACCAAGATATATATATTTTGGGAATTCTCTAGCAGTCGATTTTACTCTGTGCTTTCACTGCCAAAGGTGCAAGTTTGATCGAGCCCATTCAGGGAACTAAAATCTCACAAGTGACATGGTAGGAAAAAACAACAACAAAAAACACCACACACACACACACACAAATATATATTTAAATCATATATATCCAAATATAGCCTCACATATATAGACAGAATATAAAGAGAGCCAAAGCCATAATCATGAGAGATATTTAATGTATCTCTCAGCAAACAGAAAAAAATATAAAAATTAGGATGTCAAAGATATTAACAGATTATGGAAAAAAATATACTCAATGAACATATTACAACACAGATCTAACAATTCCGAAAAGATACTTTCTTTCGAGTAAATGTGAAACAATTTCAAAACATGAACCAGATACTTGTGTGGTAAAGCAAATAAACTTCAAATTAGTGAAATAATCAGATCAAAATCTCTTGACAATAACATAATTAAGTTAACAATGGGAAACAAAAGGTTAACTAGAAAATCCAATTTTTAGACACTGAGACACACACTTCTAAATAACCCATAGATCAAAGATAAAATTACAAGAAAAATTATCTTTTATGAATTTCAAAAATGATAGGATACAGTTGAATCCATTCTTAAACAGAAACGTATACATTTAAACATGAGCATTAGAAAATGAACTTTGCAAAAAAATCTATAAACTACACATTGGTCAATAAACTAGAAACAGAACAAGAAACTCAAACAGGGAAGACATAATAGAAATGAATAAAATGCAAATACAACTTCCCACCCACACAGTAGAATCAACCAAGCTAAAACTTGACTCTTTCAAAAGCATAATAAAATGGACAAATCTTTAGTAAGAGTTACTAAGGAAAAAAGCAGTAGAAAAATAAACACTATATAACTTTTAAAACGGCCTGAACTATAGATCTGAAGACTTTGAAAGATAAGTTGCAATTATGAATAACTTTTTTTTAATTTATTTATTTTTAATTGAAGGATAATTGCTTTACAATGTTGGTTTGATTTCTGTCATATATGAACATGAATTAGCCATAGGTGTATATATGACCCCTCCCTCTTAAACCTCCTTCCCTATGAATAACTTTAAGCCAGATTTTAAAGTACATATGAAAAATAAATAGCCAGTAAAAAGCAACATCAAAATGGACTCAAAGTAGAATGAGCAGTCTTATATTAAATATATTGATTCGGTAGTCAAAAAAATCTTCCTTTAAAGAAATTTCCAGGCTTAGGTGGCTTCACCAAAATTTTCTACAAACCATAGAAGTTAAAAAAAAAAAAAATCTAACACAAACTCTTTCCAAGAATAGAAAAAGAAACACTCTGCAAATTGTTTTATGAGATTAAAATAAAAATAACCTTTAAATCAAAACCTAAGGCAAGTGCAAGAAAAGAGATTTATAGGCCAATGTTGTTGTGTGAATCAAAAAAATTTTTTTATTTTTTTGTACTGACAATTTGTGGTCTACCCTCCATGTAGGATGGGTGTGATAGCTTGTCATTCCCACTGATTCAAAGAAAAACACTGGACAAAATATAACCAATGACCTGAGGATTCTGAAAGGTAAATAACAGGCAGATTGAGAAAAATTCAGAACCTGAAGAATGGTCAGTATGGCAGGGTACAATAGGCTATATTCTGGGTCATAAATCAAATTCTGAAAAAGTTAGAGAATAGAAATCAAATAAAGTATGTTCTCATTTCTAGAACACCTCCAAATATGTGGAAATTAAACAGTATACTTTAAATGATTCATGGGTCAAAGAGGAAGTCTCAAGGAAAATGAAGAAATATTTAACTGAAACAACAACTTCTCTAAATTCCTCCTTAGAGGAAAATTTATAGCACTAAATTATTACATCAGAAAAGAAAAATGTCAGGTCAATTATTGAAGCATCTACATTAACAGATGAAGAAAGGCAGAATAAATCTAAATCAAGCAGCAGGAAGGCTAAAGAGACCAAACCAAGAAAATTCAAAACAGAAAAATCAACGAAAGCCAAAGCTTGCTCTTTGGGGGGGTGGGGGAGTTTTTTCTTTTTAAATGATAAACTTGTAGTCAGACTACAAGAAAAAAGGGACAAATAATCAACACCAGGAATGAAAAAGGGAGCATCATTACAGACCCTACAGACATTAGAAAGTTAATAAGGGATACTAAAAAAAATAAAAAACAAGAAACCACATAAAACATTATGCATATACATTTTACAGATCAGATTACACAGGCAAGATACCGAAGGAAACCAGAATGTCTGATTTAAAAATTATTAAATTTTTGATGTCACTTTCTGACATAAAAACTATTTTTGAGCTGAAGGGAATCGAGCAGCAGCATACACAGGAAAAGCTCTCCATCCTCTTCCATTTCTGCCTAAAGACAGAATAACTTATTTGGGTTTTTTTGTTGTTGCTTTTCTTACTAGAGACTCATCAGCCCACAGACAGCACAAGGACAAACCTGACTCCGTTAAAGTTTTCCTTTCATGTATTTACCTTACCATAGTTTACTGCCCTTAAAAGATGAAAACTGCATTCCTTTTCCCCTGTTATTTCTCTACAAAGGTACTGCTCTTTGTTGCAGATGCTATAGAAGCCAGAACTCAAAGCCACCACCTAAGAGTTCCTTCTCACTGAAGTTTCCCCTGGGAAATATACACTGTGCAAGTGAATACACTGTTTTTCTTTTGCTAACCTATCTGCTAAAGAGCCCCAGCTGAAATCTGAAGAGGGGTCAGATGAAGTGTTACCAAACGCAAGAATAAGTTGCGTGAATATGCCTGTATCATTAAAGAAACTGAAATGGTACAATCACTTCCAGAAACGATTCGGCAGTTTCTCACAGAGTCAAACGTGTACTGACAATGTGATCCAGAAACCCTCCTTCTAGGTACTTACCCACGTGAAACAAAAACTTACGTTCACACAGAGCAACTTCACAGAACTACACATCAGAAAAGATAACACGTGGTGTATGTAAATTTGAAAACAAAGTTTACAGATGTCTTGGTAATCTAAAGTCAACAATATATAAAGAGGATAATGTAAGAAGTATAATCCAAATTTGTTTATACTAGAATGCTTGATTGATTTTAAATGGAGAAACAATTAAGATAATCAACGCATCCAGCAATTAAATAAAAAGGAATATGATCATCTCAGATGCATAAAAAGTGCTTGTTAAAATTCAAAACCCATTCCATGATTTTAAAAAATAGTAAACAAGTTAGGAATAGAAAGGAACTTCTTTATTCTGATAAAGGAGATCTATTACAACAATAGATATCATTCTTGATATGAAACACAAAGTATTCTATGAAACTGGGAAGACAAAGATGACCACTATCAGCACTGCTGGTCAACATTTTACTGTGGGCCCTAGCCAATGCGACAATGAAAATAAAAAGCAAAAGAACTGCCGATGAAGGAAAAAAATCCATTTATACATAAGGTGATTATGTACATTGATAACCCCCCAAAAAAAAATCTATAGGTAAATACAGCAAGTTAGCTAGTCAGACACCTAACAATTCGGAATTAAATTTTAATTATTTACAAAGCACCAAAAATGCAATGAACTTAACAGTTAATCTACAAGATATATTGTCCTTCAAAGAAAAGAATCACATTATTTTAGAATGGAAAGACCTAATAAATGGTGCGATAAATTCATGGATTGGAAAATTCAGTACTATAAAGTTCTCACCAGAATAACCTATTGATTTAATCCCAATGGAAATTCCAAGTCTCATTAAAATTTCTACGCAAGTGCAAAAGGCAAGAGCAGCCAAGTTCAAAGGAAAGGAAGTCAGTTCAGTTCAGTTCAGTCGCTCAGTCGTGTCTGACTCTTTGCAACCCCATGAATTGCAGCACGCCAGCCCTCCCTGTCCATCACCAACTCCTGGAGTTTACCCAAACTTATGTCCATCGAGTCGGTGATGCCATCCAGCCATCTCATCCTCCGTCGTCCCCTTCTCCTCCTGCCCTCAATCCCTCCCAGCATCAGAGTCTTTTCCAATGAGTCAACTCTTCGCATGAGGTGGCCAAAAGTAGACACAAATGTTTTCAGATTAATGAAGGAAATAATTAGGTGGCCAGCAAAGTCAGCGTGTGTCTCCACAAAAGAATAGTAGGTGTAAGTATTCCCCCAAATTTGTTTTATAAACATATATAAACCCACACTAAGCCTCTTTTTCAAACAAGAGACCCTAGCCAAGGAGCCTCACCTAACATAAAGTATTGTTCTACTGATAGATTTGAGTTCTGGCAAGCAAGCTGCAAAACCATTGCTATAAATTCTGTGCCCCACCGCTGGTGTGTAAGTTTCCCCGTGCTTGCTCAACCACAGCGGCTGAGCTCAAACTCTGACATAGTCTCTATTTATGATCATTGCTCTAATGATGTTTGTCAACCCCTCCCATAAACCACATAGAGCAACAGCAACGTTTCCAGGTCCTTCTGCCAAAACAACCATCATTCCAGTGTTTGCACTTACTACCAGCACTGCTCCGGGAGACAGAAAATCTTTTTGTTAGAAAAATGTTTTAAAGAAAGTTTTCAGAAAAAAAAAGAAAAAAGTTCCTTAAGTTTTCTGCTTAATAAATCAATGAATTGTGATCAACAGTATTGATTCATTTGGACACCTTATAAAGATGGCTGTAAGGAAATAGTGTCACATCTAAAACTGAGCTAAACAAACCATCAGAATACTGAAAGACTCACACCAGAGATTCAGGTTTGGTCTTTATCTTAAATCCAGAAAAATAAAAAGCAAAACATGTAGGCCGAGTGACTGCCGATTTATTCTGTGTTCTGTGTCATGTTTCTTCACTTTAGTCTGAAATTCCATTTTATGTTTGGCAATGCTCTTAAGCAATGAGAAAAAAAGATGAGGTCAAATATGATAAAATGTTTAAAAGCCCAGTCACAGCCAGTGCAAGGGGCAGTAGTTACCTCCTAAGTCCATATTCTTGCCCTGTGTTATTTGGCATGGCCTCAGGGTCATCTGACTGAAAGGAGCAAACACTGATTGTGCTGTGCTTAGTCGCTCAGGCGTGTCTGACTCTTTGCAGCCCTTTGGATTGCAGCCCACCAGGCTATTCTGTCCATGGGGTTTTTCTAGCAGGAGTGTTGCAGTGCGTTGCCATCTTCCTCCTCCAGGGGAATCTTCCCTACCCAGGGATCCAACTCGCATCTCCTGTGTCTCCTGTATTGCAGGCAGATTCTATACCCAGGGAGCCAGCAGGAAAGCTCGAGTCAGCAGAGTCTATATTCTTCTCATTGTGAAAAGTCACAATACTTACAAAAATCCCCAAAATAGTATAGGCAGAAAAAAACACAGTCACACACTTACTGGGTGGTAAGTGAAGAATCAAGAATGAGAGGCCCCAGGAGAAATCATAAAATTTCAAAAGCAAAATCACACAGCTTTGGGGTTGGTTAAAAAGTCAGGTCAGAAAGAAGAATCAGAATATAATCAAATTCAGTGAGAGAGCTCACTTGGAGGTAACCTCCGAGAATTTCATCACTCACGGAGACTAAGGAGCCTTCAGAGGCAATGGGAAGAAGGTGGACCCAGGGTCACAGGAGTAGGAAAAAGGCCCAGCAAAGCCCCAGCCAGAAAAACTGAACCTCCAACAGCTAAGGTCAGCGACAATCAGCTGAGTTTGCATATCTTTGACCAACTTCAAATCCTTTGTATCTCACAGATAATTGACCTCTCTAGATATCATGGTTCACAAGTCCACAGCTTGAGGGGCTAGCTCATCTTAACTGGTTCATGTGAATCACAAGGCAAGGCCTGATTCCCTGCCTCGTTCCTCAAGGTCTCTCAGGTCAGTCCCAGGAGAAACAAAGGAGCAATCTTACCTCCAGGGTTTTCGAGCATTTCTTTCTATTTGATACTAAGCAATTCCCTAGGTCAAGAAGTTAGCTTTCCAATTCGCTTGGTCAAGAAGTTAGTTTTCGAACTGTGGTACTTGGACTGCAAGGAGATCAAACCAGTCCATCCTAAAGGAAATCAACCTGAATATTCATTGGAAGAACTGATGCTAAAGCTGAAACTCCAATACTTTGGTCACCTGACTCGAAGAGCTGACTCATTGGAAAAGACCCTGATGCTGGGAAAGACTGAAGGCGGGAAGAGAAGGGGACGACAGAGGGTGGGATGGCTGGATGGCATCACCAACGCAATGGACATGAGTTTGAGCAAGCTGTGGCAGTTGGTGATGGACAGGGAAGTCTGGCGTGCTGCAGTCCATGGGTCATGAAGATTGAAGGCAGGGAGAGAAGGGGACGACAGAGGAAAGATGAGATGGTTGGATGGCATCACTGACTCGATGGACATGAATTTGAGCAAGCTCTGGGAGTTGGTGAAGGACAGGGAAGCCTGGCGTGCTGCAGTCCATGGGATTGCAAAGATTCCGACATGACTGAGCGACTGAACTGAACTGTACCATTTTTCTAGATTCCACATTTATGTGTTAATATATGACACTTGCTTTTCTCTTTCTGACTTACTTCACTCTGTATGACAATCTCTAAGTCCATCCATGTCTACAAATGATGCAATTTCATTCCTTTCTATGATTAATATTCCAATGGCTACATGTATCACTTCTTTATCCACTCCTCTGCTGATGGATAATTATGTTGTGTCCCTGTTCTGGCTATAATAAATGCAATGAACATCAGGCTGCATGGGTCGTTTTGAATTATAGTTTTCTCTGGGTATATGCCCAGGACTGCGACTGTTAGGTCACATAGTAGGTGACCTAACTTAAATGGCAAGTGTTTCAAAATCTTTTTATTCTGGTAGGACAAAAAACCACATGTAACAAAGTTTACCACTTAAACCGTTTTCCTGTGGACAGCTGAGTGGCACTAAGGACATTCACACTGTGGTACAAGCTTGAGCACTGCCCATCTCCAGAACTTGGTCATCGTCAACTAAAACCCGGCACCCATCTGTCAAACTGCCCGTTACCCCTGCCCGAGCCGTGGGCCCCGCTACTCCATCTTGTCCCTGTGAACTTGACCACTCAGGTGAGAGGTGAGGACGCGAATTTCTAGGCCCCGCATGCAGCCACTCCTGCCAGGGTTCCACACCAGCAAAACAAACTTCCCTGTTCCTATAAATGCTCCGCTTCCCCAGAAACAGTGTATCCAGCCAGCCACTCCAGCTCTGGGATCTGCACCTGATTTCTCCACTCCTTGATGTTTCTACATAAGGTCCAATACGTACCCCTAGCCAACCACGGCGTGTCTCCATTACTGCTTCCAACCCTGCAAGGCTCACTCCTGCCTAGACACCCTGGGGTCGAGGGTTCCCCCTGCACTCTGCCCTCCAGGGCATGGGTTGCTTTCTCTTAAACACAGGACAGACCCGCTACCCAGCGGCCTTATCTTTTGTCTTTAGACACTGGAATCCTACAGTACGTGTCCTTTGGGGACTGGCTTACTTCACTTATATTGTTGCCAAGTTGTAATGTGCGTCTGGATGAACAACAAGGTCCCACTGCATAGTATAGGGAATATCGACATCCTGTCATAAACCACAATGGGAAACAACAGAAAAAGAAGGCATGTATATGTACAACTGAGCCACTTCGCTGTACAGCAGAGATTAACACGACACTGTAGATCAACTATTCAATAAAAATATTTTTAAAAATACAAAAGGTTGTAGCACATGTCAGTACTCCTTGTCTTTAAAAAGCTAAATAGCATTTTATCTGCTCACCTGTCAACAGACACTTAGGTTGCTTCCATCTTTTAGCTCTTAGGAATAATGCAAATGGCAAGTGTTTTAACCACAGATTTTATATACCAAAAATCCAGATTGAGCCATCAGAACAGTTTGTCCCTGGCTCACAAAGGTCCTCTTTTAACAGTATCTTCTTCTTGAGCCTATCTTCAGGGAAAGCTGATAGCTCCTACTTCCTCTTGATGGAAATCCTATTTAAGGGCTCTCCCTACTTTTTCATATTACCCAGAGGAGCAAAATAATTAAATTATGAGGGAAAAAAAGAAAAGAAATTGCTAATCACAAACAGTTGAATACAAATTGTCAAGTTGACGCACAGAGCAGTCCAAATTTTGAAAATGCCACTCAAATACAAATTATAGGGGGGGAATCTGTGCTTCAGTGGAAAAGCTACACATCCACCCTTTCAGGTTTTCCAATTTGGTGCTGCATTCAGTTCAGTTCAGTTCAGTTGCTCAGTCGTGTCCGACTCTTTGCTCGCATTGCCCTTCACCTATTTTACGGACTAAGTTGAAATGAAGTGATGACTGTGCAAATGATTCTGGTCCCCAGATATGCAGATGACTTCTTCCATGGAACAACAGCCCTCCCTGCACAGGGCAAAGCCACTTTGGCCTCATTTTAGTTTATTTCAGTATTCGTGATCTACACGTGTGTCTGTCCTTCGGATCCGCCTTGGAATTGGTGGGAACCTTGCACGGTCAGGCTCATTATCTCCCTGAGCCACGGGAGATGGGAAACATCCCAGAGCTAGTGAACAATAACCCAGGCTTGACTGACTCCCGTGCCCATCCATGCTGCCTCGACTTACTGAGCTGCTGGCACGACCACAATTTTTCATCTGAAATTAACTCATGGACAAAGGAGCTTGGCAGGCTGCAGTCCACGCGGTCACAAAAGAGTCAGACGTGACTGAGAGACTACACAACCACAAAATAAACTCAGAAGCAAAACCACCTGGAAGCAGTGACGGCGCTGACTCATAGGAAAGCCTCAGTAGACACAGGCGTGGCAAAATGGCCGAGAGCTGACTCTCGCTGAGTTATCTGTCATCAAGTTACAGTTGGAAGCACCTGGAAAGCCAGGCCTCTGGTCCATGTCTGTTTACTAGCATGCCTTCCTGCTGCTGCTGCTGCTGCTGCTAAGTCGCTTCAGTCGTGTCCAACTCTGTGTGACCCCATAGACGGCAGCCCAGCAGGCTCCACTGTCCCTGGTATTCTCCAGGCAAGAGTACTGGACTGGGGTGCCATTGCCTTCTCCGTGCCTTCCTTCTGGTAGACGCTAAAGGACTCAAGTTTAGGTGCCGTGCAGAGTGAGCACCAACAAAGTGCACACATAATCAGAAAGAAAACGGAGCATCATCCTTCTACCTTTAAAATCATTTGTTGGGTATTTTTTGTCATTACCAATTCAGAATACAAAGAGGCAGAAGGTACATGTTTCTCTTAAAAGGCTTCACTGGTTTGTCGCCTTTTTCCTCTTCAAGAAACAGCAGGGAAAAAAATTGGTAATGGGCTCCTTTGTACATCCATGATTTATTACATTTGTTTCATTAAGTTTTGTTGTTCCTTGGAAGTTTTGAAAATCCTAAACCCATAGTCTAACATTGGTTCACATTGAAGCTAAACACTACACATTAAACAGATTTTTTTAAAAGTCAGCTGAGTTCAAGTTATTAACCAGGAGATTTCTCAAAATTTTTAGACTTTTTAAAATGTCAAACCAACCGGTCTACGTTATAAACAAAAGCAACAATCTTCACCTTGCAGTGTTTTTAAGAGGGTCATAGCTTTTCCTTTCCCTGAAGTTTCAAGATCTCAAAAAAAGTAAATAAGGATGTTGGTAACTTGGAAAAGAAATATTTTTAAAAAGATGTCAGCCATACAAATGAAGAAGAAAACATGAGGAATGGGGGTGTAGCTTGACCCCAAGATAAGGAGAGAGGAGGAAGGTGGTGGAAGTTTCCATTTGTTTCCTTCACAGGAAAACTGTAACTTGAGTTACAGTTCCTGATGCAGCTGCTAGTCCTTGAACTGGGCACAACAAGCAGGTTATATTTCATGAGCAAACAGTATCCCAGGATTGGTGAGGATTGGCTAGGAGCCTGGATTGTGTTGACCTCCAAGGGAAAGTCTGGGGTCAGAGGTGGGGCCGTACACTAGCTGTGTTTGCTGATCCTGCCCACATCCACCCAACAGCAAGAATGATCCCACGTTGCCAGGCAAATGTTTCTTAACTCCTCACCCATCAATGACTGCAATTAGGATATTTAAGCCCAAAATAGACATTTCCGTGTTCTAAACGGAACTTGAGGGATAGAGAGATGGATAAAATGGCTCTGTGTCACATTTCTTATCCCTGCCTCTGGGTATTTCCTTGTCTCATTTTCTGTCAGGTAGTGGGAGGGGCACAAAGGCAAACGGTGGAAGATAAGGCAGAAATAAACACCGAATCCTAGTCTTGAAGGTCACACCCTAAACATGTGGTGCAGATGAGGACAAGTCAATAATCAGGTCGTTCTGGGGAAACGAAGCAGGACCCTATGGCCCTTCCCCTAGGTCCTCCACCTGCCTTTGCTCTGTGGCAAAACTTTATCCAAAGAACAAGTCTAATCAGAGAAGCGAGAACATGCAGAAACAAAGGAGAACAGTCAAAGGAGACCAAATAATGATAATAATGTATCATGAAGCAAAGCCAAGGACCTCTAGCTCCTCCTCAAAGGCTGTAGATAATACTCTGAGCCATATCCCGTGAGCTGTCTTGTAGACACTGGAACCCCCACCAGGTGGAGAGGTTAACTGCACGATGACCAGACTCTAGCCACGACATAGGCTGCTACAACTCCAAGAACTGGCCTCAAGAAATGGAAACAGACCAACTCTGGAACTGAAGATTAACTGTACCTGAGGTGAGGTGAAGTAGCTCAGTCGTGTCCGACTCTTTGCGACCCCGTGGACTGTAACCTACTAGGCTTCTCCATCCATGGGATTCTCCAGGCAAGAATACTGGAGTGGATTGCCATTTTCTTCTCCAGGGGGTCTTCCTGACCCAGGGATCGAACCCGGGTCTCCCACACTGGAGGCAGATGCTTTAACTTCTGAGCCACCAGGGAAGCCCTTAACTGTACCTAAAACAAACCAAATCACTGCGGATGGTGATTGCAACCATGAAATTAAAAGACGCTTGCTCCTTGAAAGGAAAGTTATGACCAACCTAGAAAAGCAGAGACATTACTTTGCCAATGTCTAGTCAAGGCTATGGTTTTTCCAGTAGTCATGTATGGATGTGAGAGCTGGACTATAAAAAAAGCTGAGTNCACCAGGCTCCTCCATCCATGGGATTCTCCAGACAAGAGTACTGGAGTGGGCTGCCAAAGGTCTGTCTAGTCAAAGCTATGGTTTTTCCAGTTTTCCAGTAGTCATGTATGGATGTGAGAGCTGGACTATAAAAAAAGCTGAGTGCCGAAGAATTGATGCTTTTGAACTGTGGTGTTGGAGAAGACTCTTGAGAGTCCCTTGGACTGCAAGGAGATCCAACCGGTCCATCCTAAAGGAAATCAGTCCTGGGTGTTCACTGGAGGGACTGATGTTGAAGCTGAAACTCCAATACTTTGGCCACCTGGTGCGAAGAACTGACTCATTTGAAAAGACCCTGATGCTGGGAAAGATTGAGGGCAGGAGAAGGGGACAACAGAGGATGAGGTGGCTAGATGGCATCACCAACTCAATGGACATGGGTTTGGGTGAACTCCAAGAGTTGGTGATGGACAGGGAGGCCTGGCGTGCTGCGGTTCATAGGGTCGCAAAGAGTCAGACACAACTGAGCGACTGAACTGAAGTGAACTGAAAACAAGATGACGCTGCTCAGACCACTGACGCCCAATTTCAAGATGACAGAGCTGACTGTGCTGTGTCTGCATGTAGCCCCTCCCTCTGTCTATAAAAGCTCTTGCCCCCGACTGTCAGGGGTGGGGGGTGGGGGCAGTCAGCCCTTGGACAGGTGTCTGCCCCCGCTCCACCCCCATTGCCGGCATCCAAAATAAAGCAAACTTTCCACCAACCAATAAACTTGGCCTCGGTATTGGCTTTTGAGTGGTGAGCAGCCAGCCCCTACTTTCAGTCAGACTAGGAAATTAGGATTTATCACTTGCAGAATGGTAAAAATCCAGAAGTCTGAAAATGCACATAATGGGGAGGTTGTGGAAAGAGAGAGATGTATATGGCTGTTGGAAAGGAAATTAGTGTAAGCCCTGTGGAGGATGTTAGCGATTATCAAATTCTCACTGCCTTTGACTCTAGGCAGTCCCACACCTAGACATTTATTCTACAAATATAGGAGCCCAAATGCAAAATGTCAGGCACAGGACATGTTATCTAGTGCAACTTTGTCTAGGGTGGTGGTAAGAATAGCTGTGCAGATTTCCCCCTGCCTGAAACTAATTTGAGCCTTGAGCTTTAAGCCACAAAGTAGCTTAAAACAAGACACATCTATTCTTTTACAGCTCTGGAGGATGGAAGTCCAGGGTGAGTCTTATCCAGCCAAAACTGAAACTGAAGGCCTGTTCTTTCGGAGGCTCTGGGGGAAGAGTCCATTCCCAAGACTTCTCCAGCTTCTAGAAGTTTTCCACATTCCATGGTGCCTGACCTCACATCGCTCCAGCCTCCCCTTCCACCCTCATACCCGCTTCTGGCATTTGACTCGCCTCCTTCCCTCTTATGAAGACGCTTGTGGTTGATTACTTTGGGCCCACCTGAATAATACAACCACTTTCCCCATTTCGCCATCCTTAACTCAATACACCAGCAAAGTCTCTTTTGCCACGGGAGGTAACACAGTCACAGGTTTGGGGGATTAGGAAATGGACATATTTTGTTCAGCCTATCATGGTAGCAAAGACTGGAACCAAACTGAATGATCAGCGGCAGTAGACCGGTTAAATAAATTAGACAAATTCATTCTGTAGATACTGCACAGTTTTAAAAAAAATGAAAAAGCTCATGATGGACTAAACAGAAAGCTCTCCAAAACAGGTGACAAAAAAAAAAAAAAGTATAGAATAGAGAAAAAGAATGTAGCTTATATAATTTACCCATATTGACATATATACACAATGTTTAAACTATCTCTGGAATGATACATCAAAAACTAACAAGGTGGCTGCCTGCAGGCTGGGAACTGGGGGGCAGTGTCGCAGCAAGAGGTGCCCTTTCACTATGTACTCTTCGGTAACTTTGGATTTTTGAAACTTGTAACTATGTGACTTGGGCTTTCCTTGTGGCTCAGTGGTAAAGAACCTGCCTGCCAGTGCAGGAGACACGGGTTCGATCCCTAGGTCAGGAAGATCTCCTGGAGAAGGGAATGGCAACCCACTCCAGTATTTTTGTCTAGGAAATCCCATGGACAGAGGAGCCTGGCGGGCTCCAGTCCCTGGGGTTGCAAAGAGCTGGACACAACTTAGCAACTAAACGATAGCAACAGACTATAGTACTCATCTCAAAAGTAAAAGAAGCAGCTCTAGAAAGAGTGAAAAGGCGGCAAAGTGCAAAAGGAGCTCTGGCTGGACGAGATCAGTGCTGCCTGGAGTCAGGAAGGCCAGGGTGTCTGGCACAAGATGGTATCTGATATTCCAAGGCTGCCTAACTAATCACCCCCAAACTTCTTGCCTTAAAACAACAAGAACCTATCACCTCGTGGTTTTGGAAGGTCAGGAGTCTGGGGATGGCTTGGCTGGGTAGACAGAGCTCAGAGCCTCCCTTTGAGGTGGCGGTCAAGTTGCCAGCCGAGGTCGCCTGCATCTCGAGGCTCAGCTGAGCTGGAGAATCTGGCTACGAGCGAGCTCCCTGAGTTGTTGGCAGGAGTCAGTCCTCACTGGTTCCCGGTCAGAGGGACACTGAGTGGGTTCATGTCTTGGCAACGTTGGGAAAAGAGAGAAAGAAAGAGAGGGTGAGAGAGGCTGAAGATCGGCCCGAGGCAGACCTTCCGGTCGTCTACACCCTAGTCGAGGGAGGGACGGCAGCGCTGTGCCCCATGCCACCGGCCACGCAAGCCAACCTGGCACACCGGGGCAGGGGGCCAGGGAGAGGGTGCTGGGGGCAGGAGGGGGCCTGGGGGCATCGTAGGGGCCGCCCACCAGTGCAGAGTGGACAGCAGAGAAGGGCAGGGCACTGGGCGAAGGAATAAAAGCATGAATGGCTGAAGTGCGTGTTTGTGAAAGTCACTCAGTCGTGTCCGACTTTTTGCGACCCCAAGAAATTCTCCAGGCCAGAATACTAGAGTGGGTCGCCTTTCCCTTCTCCAGGGGTGGTGCGTGTGGAAGGCTGCAAAGACACAGGTCTAATGAGAGTCATAAGTGGATGCTTGGAAGCAGTAAAAATAAAGATACAGAGAGCAGGGTCTGGCCCAGTTACAAGCCTCTGATTCACTCATTCTTGGCCATGCCCAAATCTGGGCCCTGGCCCTAAGCCGAGATACACTGTCTATTCCACTGGAAAATTATTTCACGTATGTCAGGCTCTCCTCTGCTCGGAGCAGATTTCTTAGAAAAGAAGGGCACGCCTCTCCTTCCCCGGCTGCCCGCCGCCCCGCCGCCCCACACCTTCAATGGCAGGAATCACCAAGCGGTGGCTCAGCACTGCGAATTGACCAGCTCTTGTAGCACAGTCTTGACAGCCCAGAAAAACTAGTTTTTCTTTTCTCGACAGAGATTCTTCAACTCGAATTTCCCTTGCGTTCCAGAAAATTAATCTCTTCCTTCCCCGCTGCAGCCGCGACATTGTATCAAAATAGGATACAGCGCTGGAATCCGCAGCCTCAGTGTAAGGTTACATCCGTTGTGAAAATACCTCACTGAACACATCTTCAGGCAACCATCAGACAAATCTAGCCTGGGACATTCCATAAAGACAGCTGGCCACTTCCAAACTGTGTCATGAAAGAAAAAAATATATATATGAGAGACTTTTCTAGATTAAAGAAGACTAAAAGACTCTTGACAATTAAACACAGTGTACAATCCTGGATCAGATCCTGGTCCCTTGGAAAGAAAGAAAGACAGTTATAAAGGATGTTATGAAGGCAACTGAGAAAGTATGAACCGGGAGTCCACATGAGGCATTATTGCCACATTGCGGCTGAATTTGGAGGCTGCTATTAACTGCACTATGACTCTGCAGGAGAATGTCCTACACGTATTGCTGCATTCAGGATTGAAGGGCCATGCCACTTCTGCAACCACTTTCAGATGGCTCAGCAAAAGGGTGTGTGTGTGTGTGTGTGTGTGTCCAAGAAGTGACAGAGGGGAGCGGGGAGAGAGAGAGATGGGAAGAGAGGTGGAGTGTGGCAAAATGTAAACAATCGTATCTCCATGAAAGGAGCAAAAGTGTTCGTTCTAAGACTTTGAACTATGCTATGACTTGGAAAATTTCCAAAGTAAGAAGTACATATGTATGTGTGTGACATGAAATATACATCTGTAATAATAGGAAGTATAAATTAAGACAAGCTGCATATTGACCTACTGAATATAGCTCAGGGAGCTCTGCTCAATGTTATGTGGGAGCCTGGATGGGAGGGAGTTTGGGGGAGAATGGATACATTTATCTGTATGGCTGAATTCCTTTGCTGTCCACCTGAAACTATCATAGCATTGTTAACTGGCTATACTCCAATACAAAATAAAAAGTTAAAAAAAGACAGGCTCCATATTCATGCAGATATAGCACAAATGGGATAATGCCAGGCTTGAATAGCAATTGTTATTCTTTTAAAGATCTGAAAAGTCTACCATGTAATTCATAGTGTTACTAAACCCAAGGCATACTGCCACTACAGGACCTGAACCACAGAAGGCGGGACATTGACCTGATGACATATCCGATCAGGACAGGTGACACACCACCTTCTGCGTGGTTGGTATGTTTCAAGCATTCAAAGTCCGAAGCTCGTTTGAATCACACAGGTACTAAACCAGGGAGTTTGGTCCAGAACCAGGTCGTTATTTAGGGCTTCCCTCATAGCTCAGTTAGCAAAGAATCTGCCTGCAGTGCAGCAGACCCAGATTTGATCCCCAGGTCAGGAAGATCCCCTGGAGCAGGAAATGGCAACCCACTCCAGTATCTTTGCCTGGAAAATCCCATGGACAGAGGAGCCTGGTGGGCTCCAGTCCATGGAGGCCACAAAGAGTCGGGCACGACTGAGGGACTAACACTTCTGTCATGCTTGGTCTTCAACGGCGAAACAGACAAAGCTGGCTTTCAGTACGCTGCGTCAGGGGAGCCTGCTCAGAGCCCCAGGCTACGACACCACAGCTCCGACTCTTAGACCAGCCTCATTCTTAGGATTAAATAGTAAATTGGAATACAAATTACTTTCGCTTTATACACCAAGAAGTGAGAATACTGTGGCTACTCCGTGTCTTAGATTTCACTGGGCCTAAACTCATCATGTTAAGTCTATATAAAAGATTCCTTAAACTTCAGTTTGACTCTCTCACTTTGGAAGACAAGAAAGCAGGGATAAGTACAAAGAACTTTCTAAACAGCAACGTCATGAGGATTTCCATCCTGAGAAATGGGAAGAAAGGAGACTTGTTGAGAAATTTGGTTTGGATATTGAATACCTTAACGTTTGAAATGCTGTGAATAAAATAACAAGAGGGAATTTTATACTGGTCAGAGAGACTTGGCTGCAATAATGCTTTGGTTTCCAGCACCACTCATGTTTGTCACCTTAGGCAAGGTGAAACTGTTGAGTCATTTAAAAAAAAAAAAGGTCCCCGCTTCTTTGAATGGATCTTAGAAGTAACTCAGTGAAGAGTCAGTTCCTGCTTCCATGCTAACAGTTTTGGAGGAGATGATCAGGGAGGAACAGGCCTCCTTTCAACAAGTCGAAGACCCACTGAACACAGTATAGAACCACGATGGTTTTGCATAGTCACCCTGGCTGACGATGCCGTGATATTCACCCAGATCCTTACAGCTTCCCTGGCTTATGAGCCACCATGGACATCCCTCCCCTCCATCCTTCAAGATGGGGTGGGCATCTGATACAGCTGGTCTAACAAGGATCCTGCCCTTATAATTCAAATTAAGAAAGAAAATTCTGTCTCTCCTTGGGCACTTGAAATTTATAACATATAGTGGGGTGCCACAGGTGTCCTTATCCCAAAATATGCACAGAATAGAGAGGAAGCCAGTCAACAGAGAGAGAAAAGACCACCACCATCTAAGGAGGTTCAAGAAGGCTTAAGTAACACCTTTAACCAACTCCAGGAATTACCTGAGCACATTTTCAACCAAATTAGCAGATAAGATGTTAATAGATAGCAGATACTGCTTTCCCCTGGAGAAACTATTCCATTAGTTATCTTTGGCCTCAGCTTATTTTCGGTATATATAATTTTTTAACCATCAAAAGTGCTTTCTCTGCAATGGACATAAAATAGTCATAAAAGTTTCTTTTAATCTTCAAGGACTTAGCCCAAAAATATCATCTACTGAAGTTTAAAGTTATCTTTATTAACTAGGATTTATACAATTTGATCACAAACTAGAAGACATGGATATTATGTATAAATTGCGAACTACATACTGAATGATTAAAAGGCAGGAAATACTGCTGGGTGTAATAAATTAAATTTTACATATGCTTTCAGATCTTTTTCTTTTAAGAAATAGAAGGCTATGAAAAATTTATTGAAAGCCCTGATTAAGTCTTTTGAATTAAATGTCTTTGAGGATCATCTGTTAAGCTTTTAATTATCAATTTAATCTTCTGGCAGGTATCACAGTAATACTTCCACAAAGAACAAAAACTGGATAGTATATTTAAAAACAGCTATATGAAGGCAATAAGGTCCAAGAACATAGACAAGATTAGGGCCCAAGCTCCCCAAGAGAAGAAAAGAACATTGAAACTGGCCCTACACTCCCCCTACAGTCCCTGTGGCTGATTCACAGCTGGGGCAAGACAAATAGAAAGTAAAACTTGCAACAGTCACACAAAAACACTGGAGTTGAAGACTGCCAAAACAACCAAGGCTTAATGGGCTTAATGGGTGAAAAGGGGACACGGAGAAATGAGCCCAGCACCTCCTCCTTGGGGAAGTTGCTGACCATGAATAAGCAGAGATTTGGCAATATCATGGTGCTAGGGATCAAGAAATGCAGTATAAGACCTGCTGAAAAGGAAGGACACTTATGAAAACTCTAGATTTTCAGCCAATGTCCCTGAAATAGCTGGCTACATCCTAGAAATAGGGGCAAACTGAAAACAGAATATCCTCAACTGATTCAAGGTAATTTATTTGTAACCTAAATGCCAACCAAAAGTAAATAAAGTTCTCTATAGATAATGCCTAGCCAAACCTCTATGATTTTTCACAAAGAATGTCAAGGATTCAATAAAAAATTACCAGGAATTCCAGGATACATGACCAAATGGCTGAATATTAAGCGCAACAAGAGAACAGAGAAACAAAGCTACAAGGGATTCAGGTGCTGAAATGATCAGATGTGACCTCTGAAGTGGATGGCAATACTCCGAGACTCAGACTTAAGCAACTAGTGGTTGTCCCTTTCCTGATCTGGGTGCTCGGAACAGAGTGTGTTTACTTCGTGATAATTCATCAACCTGCAAGTTTAACATTGTCTGCTTTCTTATATGTATGTATATTACAAAACAATTTTACAAAAATAAAATTGGGCTCAGAGGGAAATTCATAGCCTTAAATTTAAAAAAAAGAAGGCTGAAAGCAATGATGTAAAAATCTATCACAAAAAAAATTTTTTTTAAAGAACAGTAAATTGAAATAATGGAAGTAAAGATATAAGCAGAAAGATGAAAGAGAAAATGAATGCATAATGGAGAAAATGTGGAAGTCACTCAGTCGTGTCCAACTCTTACGACCCCATGGACTATACAGTCCCTGGAATTCTCCAGGCCAGAACACTGGAGAATACTGGAGTGGATAGCCTTTCCCTTCTCCAGGAAATCTTTCCAATCCAGGGATTGAAACCAGGTCTCCCACCTTGCAGGCGGATTCTTTACCTGCTAAGCCACAAGGGAAGCCCAAGAATACTGGAGTGGCCTATCGCTTCTCCAGAGGATCTTTCCGACCCAGGAATTGAACCGGAGTCTCCTGCATTCCAGGTGGATTCTTTACCAACTGAGCTATCAGGGAAGCCAGAGAAAATACAAATATAAAAATATGAAGATAAATATAAAATATAAAGAGCCTTTAAATAGAGTAATACTGCTGCTGCTGCTGCTAAGTCACTTCAGTCGTGTCCGACTCTGGGTGACCCCATAGACGGCAGCCCACCAGGCTCCCCCGTCCCTGGGATTCTCCAGGCAAGAACACTGGAGTGGGTTGCCATTTTCTTCTCCAATGCAAGAAAGAGAAAACTGAAAGGGAAGTCGCTCAGTCGTGTCCGACTCTTAGCGACCCCATGGACTGCAGCCCACCAGGCTCCTCTGTCCATGGGATTTTCCAGGCAAGAGTACTGGAGTGGGGTGCCATTGCCTTCTCCATAGAGTAATACAACTGATACAATTTCTGTGATATCTAGCCTCCAAGATAGCCAATGATTCTCACCCTCTGCTATTCAGGCACTTGTGCAGCCCCCTCTCATAATGAGTAGGGCTGACCTGTGTTCTTAAGAGGATAATCACGGAGGACCGGGGTTCCTTTTCTCCACATCCTTGTCTACACTTACCTCTATCTTTTTGATAACAACCATTCTGACAGGTGTAAGGTGGCATCTCATTGTGGTTTTGATTCATATTTCCCTGATGATCAGTGATGTTGAACACTTCTTCACGTATCTGTTGACCATTTGCACATATCTTCTTTGGAAAAAATGTCTGTTTGGGTCTCCTATCCATTTTTAAAATGGATTGTTTTCCTGCTATTGAGGTGTATGAGTTCCTAATATGTTTGAGACGATCAGTCCCTTACTGAGAGATGGTTTGCAAATATTCTCTCCCATTCTATAAGCTGCCTTTCCGTTTTGCTGATTGTTTCCTCTGCTGTATAGAAGATGATTCCTTTGATGTCCCACGTGTCGATTTTTCACTTTTGTTGCTTGTGCTTTTAGTGTCGTATCCAAAAAACCATTGCCAAGGTCGATGCTGAGGCGCTCTTTCCCTGTGTTTTCTGGTAGGAGCTTCACAATTTCAGGTCTTACATTTAAGCCCTTAATCCATTTTAGGTTAACTTTCTTTTTGTCTGTGCTAGGTCTTCCCTGGGGGCACTTCTCTAGCTGCAGTGCGAGGGCTTAGTTGCTTCAAGTCATTTAGGACCTTAGTTTCCTGACCGAGGACTGAACCCACATCTCCTGCACTGGAAGGCAGATTCTTAACCACTGGGCCACCAGGGAAGTCCCCATTTCAAGGTAACTTCTAATGGGAGAGTTGAACATACAAATATATATCAATCACGACATGTTATAATAATAAAGTAGTAATAAAATGCAGACAGTACCTACGAGGGAGAAATTAACTCTGATTTGGGTTGGAAGAGGGTAAACAGAGAGGCAACGTTTTTTAAGAGATGGTAACGTTGGTGAGATGCTTTTAAGGACAGATACATGGATGGGCAGTGAGTGGGGTCCAGGCAGAAATAAGGAGGCAGGAGAGTGTGAGAATGAGAGAGCTCTCCCACGAAGGTGGGGCCAGGAAGGCATCCCTGACAGCCTGGAAGTGGGCAGGTTACAGCTCAGTTCAGTTCAGTTCGGTCGCTCAGTCGTGTCCAACTCTTTGCGACGCCATGGACTGCAGCATGCCAGGCCTCCCTGTCCATCACCAACTCCTGGAGTCCACCCAAACCCATGTCCATTGAGTTGGTGATGCCATCCAACCATCTTATCCTCTCTCATCCCCTTCTCCTCCTGCCCTCAATCTTTCCCAGCATCAGGGTCTTTTCAAATGAGTCAGTTCTTCGCATCAGGTGGCCAAAGTATTGGAGTTTCAGCTAAAGGAATTTAAAGGCAAGGGATGTCTCCTCCTTTCTTTCTGCTGATCAGGACAGAAATGTCCCCAGACTTGGACAGGGTCCCAGGAGAAGCATCTCCAGTTTTGCCCCAGCCCAGTGAGCAGGGAGATGCACAGAACACTGGTGTGAATTATTTATTTATGAACAAGTGTGCACCACCTTCTGTACTTAGTGACTCATCCAGGCCACTCTTGGGTGATGCTCAGGCACAAGCCCCTCCCGTAAACTGGTTGGTTTAGTTCAGTTTCCTGGGCGTGTTTGGGCAGATTCCCCAGACCAAGCAGGTGGTAACAGCGCTTTCTTTCCCCAGCAAGAGGAGGTGGAATCCAAGGTATCGGGTACAGACTTGGTTGGAGGATAGTGCTGAGCTTCTGCTGAGACCCAGCTGCGCCCATCCAGTCGGTCTGCCCCTCCCTGCGGCGGGCTGAGCACCCTGAGGTCAGGGTGGCAATGAACGTCAGCATTTTGACAGAGATTTTATAGCTATTTAAAACCTGTTGCTTTGAATTTCTTTAAGTTTTAAACTTGATTTAAATAAGCCTTTATTTCTCAATGGTAACTTTTGAATTGCAATTTAACTGATAGAATTAATATTCTTTTTTTAAAAAATTATTTAATTGCAGGCTAATTACTTTACAATACTGTAGTGGTTTTTGCCATACATTGACATGAATCAGCCATAGGTGTACATGTGTCCCCCATCCTGAACCCCTCTCCCACCTTCTTCCCCATCCCATCCCTCAGGGTCATCCCAGTGCACTGGTCTTGAGCGCCCTGTCTCATACATCGGGCCTGGACTGGTGATCTATTTCACATATGGTAATCTACATGCTTCAATGCTATTCTCTCAAATCATCCCACCCTCGCCTTTCCTAGAGTTCAAAAGACTGTTCTATACATCTGTGTCTCTTTTGCTATCTTGCATATAGGGTCATCATTACCATCTTTCTAAATTCCATATATACACATTAACATAATGTATTAGTGTTTTTCTTTCTGACTTGTTTCACTCTGTAAGAGACTAAGACTACTTGACAAAAAATTGTTACACAGACTTTTAAAAAACACTCCTGGTTTTCACTAATTTATTGCTCTTAAATACTCTGCAGTCTCTTAGATAATTAATGAACAAGTACTCCATGGCAGTACAAAGATTTTGTTGAACCTATGAACTGGCAGTCTTTCAGTCCCCCCAAATAAGATTGCCTTCTTACATCCTTAATTTTACTGGATAGAATGATATACTTAAAAGACCCTCTTTTAAACTAGTGAAGAAAAAGAAATGCCATACTTGTAATTCACCTGACATTTACAAGCTCCTGATTTAAATGAACTTTACCCAAAGCACATAACACAAGAGGCAATTCAAATCTTACTGGTGCACAGCCCTTTCTGTTACAGAGTAAAATGGCTTTCTTTTGAAGCACATCGCAACACTCTTAAGGAAATAAAAGTAAATAAGGCACCCAGGTGTTAACAGCAGTGCCATCCATTCAATAAATGCTTGTTCGGGGCCTATTCCATGTTAAGTGTTGGAAGCAGGATGATGGACTGGGCCCTCTTCAGCCACCCTACAGCCCGGTGGAGAACACAGATTGCGAAAATTAACCAGAGAATTACAGATTCTGATCAGTGCAGAGACAGGAGTAACATAGGGAGGTGGCCTGACCCTCTTTGGAGAATCAGAGAAAAGTACTCAACAAGGAGTGACGTGGGGCATCCCTGACCGCTCAGCAGTGAAGAACTCGCCTACAATGCAGGAGACACAGGAGTCAGGGGTTCAATCCCTGGGTCAAGAAGATCCCCTGGAGAGGGAAATGGCTACCCACTCCAGTATTCTTGCCTGGGAAATCCCATGGACAGAGGAGCCTGGCGGGCTACAGCTCAGGGGTCGCAAAGAGCTGGACACGACTGAGCGCCTGAACACGAAGCACGCAGGACTGACACTTCAGCCGAGAGCAGAAGACACTGCGTGGGCCCAAGCAGGAGGGAGAGCGGCCCCACCTGGGAAGAGCCTGTGCAAAGGCCCGCAGTCCCAGAGGAGCCTGGGACGCTGAAGGGCTGAAGCACGGTGTGCCCAAGGTCCCATACACGGTGGGTTGCAGAGGCAGTTGGATAAGAACTCTTGGGGGAGGCTTTTGGCAGGGGAGTGACATGACCTGTGCATTTTGAAAAGCTTACTCTGGCCCCCAGGTGAGCACAGGTGGGGAGAGGAAATGCAGAAATCAGCAGAGACTCCCATCACAGGTTAGGCAAGAAGGTGGCTTGGAGTATGGGTGATGACCGCAGAGAAAGACACAGAGTTAGGGTGTGTGTAAGGTGGAATAAAGAGGCATGCTGGTGGGTGGGGTGAGTGGGAGGGTTGCTGAGTAAAAGAGAGGAGCTCAGGATGACATGCAGATTTCCAGCTGGAGTAGTTGGGAAGATGGTGAAATCCTACCCATAGATGGGGCAGACCAGTGGGAAAACAGGTTTGGAGAAATAGGTCCTCACCCTGTAAGGCTACATCTCAGGCTCTTAGTCATGGAGTGACCTAGAATCCCATTTAGGGTTCCTTTGAAGAGGAGGTGTCTCTCAAGAAACTGCTGCCTGGCCTGAACTAGGCCCAGCAATTTGATTTAGGGAGAGTTCAGAGGGCAGGTGGCAATATGATTGTAAGTGGGAGCTAAGGGTGTATCTTGATGCTGCACTTGATAAATAGATACATTTTAAAATTCAGAGTATGTGCTTGTTTAGGGTGATTTGGTGGGCTAGGGAAGATCACGAGGGGAAAGTTTAAAGACCTGCAAAGCTACTCCTTGGCATTGCCACTTACTAAAATATTAGGGAAGAGATAGTACTGTTGAACATAAACCTTCTCTTAAAAAGAAAAAGAAAAAAAAGGAATTTGGGACGTCCCTGCTGGCGAGCTCAGTTGGTAAAGAATCTGCCTGCAATGCAGGAGGCCCCAGTTTGATTCCTGGGTTGGGAAGATCCACTGGAGAAGGATAGGCTCCCCACTCCAGTATTCTTGGGCTTCCCTTGTGGCTCAGCTGGTAAAGAATCCGCCTGCAAGGCAGGACACCTGGGTTCAATCCCTGGGTTGAAAAGATGCCCTGGAGAAGGGAAAGGCTACTCACTCCAGTATTCTGGCCTGAAGAATTCCATGGACTGTATAGTCCATGGGGTCACAAAGCGTCGGACACAACTGAGCAACTTTCATTTTCACTGGTGGCACAGTGGGTAAGAATCCAGCTCCCAATGCAGGGGGCACAGGTTCAAGCCCTGGTCGGGGCAGATTCCACATGCCGCAGGGTATCTAAGCCCATGCACCACAACTACTGAGCTGGCGCACCCAGAGCCTGCGCTCCGCAACAAGACAAACGACGAGAAGAACTTGGACTGCAACTGGTAAGTAGCCCACACTAGCTGCCACTGGCGAAGGCCTGTGCGTAGCAATGAAGACCCAGCACAGCCAAAAAGAAATAATTTTTTAAAAATAGGAATTTGATGTGCATTTTTCATGTTATTTCATACATGGGTTATCTTTCCAACAGTGTTGTTAGTTTAGGAAGAAAATAATTAAAGATGTAAATATGTAAGCCAAGAGCCAAAACCATTCTGAACAGCCCAGGGTTGTAAGCTGATTTAATTTGCCCCTTTCCCCTAGGAGTCATTTCTTGGATCATTGACTTACTATCATTCTGCAAAACAGTGGTAGCCCCAGTCACCCTCTGCTTATTGCCAGAGTGTGATCCAGCTGTGGGATTTGAAGTGCTTATGTTTATGGGATTTTAATGACTCAGTTAATAAAGGTCACTCCTAAAAGTAATAGAAACTTAAGCGTGTGGAAACAGAATGGGTAAGACTGACTTGGGGGTTATTTCTAGTAGTTCTTTGGTGTTGTCCTTAGATACATGTTTAATCCTTAAAGGCAATGAAGAAGGTGCCTCCTTTTAAATCAATTTACTGGTGGTATATTCAGCTACACCAGTAAAATGCTACTTGAAACCCCCCAATAACAAATGGTATCATGTACACACCAGGCTTAAAATATGCCAGACAATATTGGCATAACAACATACTATATTGTTAATATAATACTGATAACAGTATAATTGTAGTATTTGCTAATATCACAGCCATAGTATTTTCCAATATCTTTGAGAGAATAAAATAGTAACTTGAGTCTCAGGTGGCATCTGGTAGGGTACATTTCTTGAAGTTAAAAAGGACCTAAAGACCATCTAATCTTGTCCTTTAAAATATTTATTAACAGCAAATAATGTTATGAATTAATTGAATTTGGTATTTCCAATTTCAATACCAATACCAATTTCAAATTCCAACGCCAATTTCCATGGTATTTCCATGGTATTCTCTATGTTCTAAATACTCTCCTGGGGTGGAGGAGAGTATCCAGTGGATCCAGAGATCCAGTGTGGTCTCCTGGATCACACTCTGGCAATAAGCAGAGGGTGACGGGGGCTACCAAAATGATGCTTATTAGGCTAAAGAATTCTCTAGGGTAAGTGGTCATTGTTTGAATTATCTAAAATTAAACTGGTGACAGCCTTTGAGAGTATGTAAAGAAACTTACAGTTGTGTCCCAGGCATAAAAGATTATTTAACAAATATTTTCCACGTTAAGACCCAATGTGATCAGATATATCTGTGATCAGATATAAATCCGGTGTGTCCTTCATAGAGGGAATAAATTTCTGGCAATTTTACAAAGTCTCCAGGATCCAGTTCCTACTCACTGTTCCAGCCTTGTCGCTTTTCTTCCTCCTTCCCTCCACCCCTTAGTCTTCTCAGGTACAGCTCTACTGATCTTTGAACTCTAAACCTTACAACCACACTGCTCTCGCTGGTCTCAGGGACCTGTCTGGAACCCCTTTCCCACATTCTTTGTTGGGTTATTCTGCCGGAAGCCTTCTGTCCATTTCCTTTCCCCTAATCTCAGACCCCAGGGAGGTTTTCAGAAGTTCTTGGGCAGGTATCTGCTCAGTTTCCCAGGGATAAAAAAAGGTAACAGGGTTTTATTCACTGTTCCATCCTCCACCCCAGAAGAGTATTTAGAACATAGAGAATACCATGGAAATACCATGGAAATTGGTATTAGAATTTGAAATTGGTATTGGTATTGAAATTGGAAATACCAAATACTTGAAATTTTTAGTTTACACAGTTAAACAGCAACATAAATTTGAAGACATAAAGTTGGCATTTTAAAGAGAGATATCTCACTTCACTTTATTTCTTCTCTGAAGAGAGAACATACACACCCTGGCATTAGTTTGAAATGATACAAAAATTCTAACATTGTTGTAAGTTAAATTTCTTTCAACAGGTTAGATAACACAGAGAATCCAGAGAGTTACAAGTGTGAGTGATAGAATAGTGCATAAAATCCACTCAAACTATAATTCTCAACTTACAAGTATTCTGCTCAGCAAGGGAGTTAAAAGAAAGTAAAAACTCTTTAGAAACCTCCTTGGAAACTAACGACCTTTAACAACATCAGCATATACCCCAGAGAATGGACATGGTCTGAGTACTTTCATTTCTGAAATTGTGCAAGAAAAGACAACTTGGTTTTCAGAGTCAAACTGCATCCTCCTATGAAAGTTCCAGGTCTTTCTAGTCTCCATATGAAACACTGTTCTTATTTTAAGAACAAAAGGAGCAATAAAACAGCTTGGGAAAGAAGGATGGAGCTCTGTGTCCCTAGAGAGGTCTGGATAGTAGTAGTAGCAGCAGTAATAATATAACAACAACAATCAATGGGCTTCCCTGGTGGCTCAGATGGTAAAGAATCCGCCTGCAATGTGGGAGCCCTGGGCTGTATCCCTGGGTTGGAAAGATACCCTGGAGGAGGGCATGGCAACCCACTCCAGTATTCTTGCCTGGAGAATTCCATGGACAGAGGAGCCTGGTAGGTTAGAGTCCATGGGGTTGCAAGAGTCGGACACGACTGAACGACTAAGCACAGCACATTGAACAACAATCAAAAACACAGTAAGTTAAAGCTTGTGTTAAATCTGATAATTCCAGACGGCTCACCTTTTGTCAAACAAAGTGGGAAACAGAAAGAGAAATCGTAGCTTTTTTTTTCTTTTTGCGTGTCCAAGTCTACCTCGGAGGACCTCTAGCAACGAATTAAACACTCTTGCCCAAAGCTCAAAATTTTTCTCTCCTTCAAATCTCTGACTACTGTGAAGAGGATGCCATATCTTCTAATAAGTACAAGAGCCAGCCTCCTTGCAGGTTCAACTGCTGACATTTTAGAAGCAGAATGGCTACTTATGGTCAATGAATCAAAGTACCAAACAAAACAGTGACGACTGTACCATGCCAAGTCGCTTCAGTCGTGTCTGACTCTGCGACCCTGTGGACTGTATTCCCGCCAGGCTCCTCTGTTCACGGAATTCTCCAGGCAAGAATAACGGAGTGGGTTGCCATGCCCTCCTCCAGGGGATCTTCCCAACCCAGGGATCGAACCTCTGTCTCCCGCATTGCAGGAGGATTCTTTACCATCTGAGCCACTAGGGAAGCTCCAATAATAATGACAGCAATAGTAACAAGAAATGGATTTGCCTGGGGCGGGGGGGTCATTTTAGGAAGCAATGCCCTGGGGGCGCTGCCTCCGCCAGCCCACATTCCCGAGCTCACGCAGCCCTCCGGCTCCCGAGGATCACACTCCGCGGGATTTAGCCCGTTTCTCGACTCTCCCGGAGAAGAAAGCGCGAAAGGGAGACCGTATATCCAAGTCAAAAGCGTTTTTAAAAAGCCTGCGGAGCCTCGCGCAGGGCGCCCACACCCGTTCCGGGGGAGCCCGCCCCGGCCCCGGCCCCGGCCCCGGCCCCCTTACTCTGGAGCTCCATAGAAGAAGCTGCTCCCGGGCTCCTACCGGCCGAGCCCCCGGCGCCGCAAGCCCCTTCTAACGCCTGTCCTCCCGGGGGCCGGCGTCGCTTCGGTTGCCCTGACAACCCGGAGGGCGGGGTGGGGGGAGGAGGAGCCGGAAGGACGGCGAGAGGGAGGGACCAAAAGACGCCAGGAAACGCGAACGAGCGCGAGGGCCCGCTCGTCTCCAGGGGGGCAGCGAGCGCGGCGGGCGGAGGGCGCCCGCGGGCGGAAGACGCGCTGCCCCGGGGCGGCCTGGTCGGGCGGTCGCGCCCTCCCCGCGGCGGCCCGCGCGCCGCCGGCGCGGCCTTCGGGTGGGGCCCCGTGCGCCCTCCGTCGCCGATCCGAGGCGTCCGTTCGTCAGTCCGCGCGTCCGGCGAGCTCGGCGGGGAAGGGCGGCCGCGCCCGGGGCCCCGTCCGCAGACCGCAGGTAAAGGCCGGGCCGCGGCGGCGGGAGGCCGGGGCGGGGGCGGCCGGCGCACCTGTTGCGGGCCCGCCGGGTCGGCCCCGGACCTCCCCGCCGCGACCGGTGCAACGCCCGGGAGGAGACGCCCCCCCACCGCGGGCCGCCCCCGAGCCCCGCGGAGCCGCGGCCCGGCGCGCGGAGCGGCCCCGCCCTCCCTGCGGGCCCCGGGCCGCGAGGCTGGGGCGCGGCCGCGGGCGGGGAGGGGGCGCCCGGCCGGCCCGGCGCCGGACTTCGGCCACTCGGGTCGCTGTGGCGGGCCGCGCTTCTTAGCAGATGGGAGCGAGTGGTCGGCAGTGGGCCGAGCGCGTCGCCCGGGTCCCGAAAAGCGGGGGGGAGGCGCCTCCAGCGGCCCCGCCCTCCCTGCGGGCCCCGGGCCGCGAGGCTGGGGCGCGGCCGCGGGCGGGGAGGGGGCGCCCGGCCGGCCCGGCGCCGGACTTCGGCCACTCGGGTCGCTGTGGCGGGCCGCGCTTCTTAGCAGATGGGAGCGAGTGGTCGGCAGTGGGCCGAGCGCGTCGCCCGGGTCCCGAAAAGCGGGGGGAAGGCGCCTCCGCCGCGCACATTGCTCTGTCATCCCGAGTGTCACCTTGCAGGCCGTGGGCCCAGTCGGATCTTTCCGGGTTTTAGTGTTGTGTGTGTGTGTGTGTGTTTCAGGGCTCCTGGTTTTCGCTCCAAGTTGTAGCACCGTGTGTGTGTGTGTGTGTGTGTGTGGTTTCAGGGCTCCTGGTTTTCGCTCCAAGTTGTATCACCAAGTGTGTGTGTGTGTGTGTATTTGTTTCAGAGCTCCCCCTGGTTTTCGCTCCAAGTTGTGGGCACCAAGCCCGCACGTTCTGAACCAAAGCTTGGTAGGGCAGTGACACACCGTAACCTTTTTTGTAGCAAGATCCCACACCATAGCTTTTCTTTCTCCTACGAGTGGTTTGAAAACATCGATGCAGGTGGTGCTTTCAGGAAGCGTTGGGGATCACCGGGCATTTCATCTGGTAGGCTGTAAAAATTCAGACCACGGGGAGGGTGCTGTATAGGTCAAGAAGAGCAACCCTAAGGAGAGGAGAGAAGGAAAAGAAGGAGAATGCACGCGCAGGTGGGAGGAAAGGCATGATCCGCGCAGTGCTGGGGTCTGAAGATTTGGCCCCTCCATCAGTTCCTCCTGCTGCCCTAGACAGGACTTGAGGGGAATGAAAAGAAGAGAGCGTTTTGGGGTCACGTTAGTGACTGCCCATTCTTTCCCACCCTGCAGATGACAAGGACATCAAGGAGAATTACTTTCAGAGGTTAATTGAACCTGAGAAGCAGCTATTCTGTGATGGAAAGGGACATTTATTATATTCCACCAAATTGGGCTCTCCCCTCTCAGACTGTTTGGGGACTTTTTCAGATTCATTGTCAAAGCCGCAAGGTTTATGTTTACGTGGATATTGACAAGCAGTGTGATATATACAGAACCTGTAATTCAACAGCTACAATATTAAAGTAATAAATTCAAGTTGGAAGGTAAACACTTCATGGTACCTTGACTACCTGTTCTTTTTACTTAGAGATGGGGAATGGGTTTTTAGATGGAAAGGCTCTAAGATCAGCAGTTCTGTAGCACAGTCTTTTCAAATTCTAGTTTTCACATCATTATCCAAGTTATGAATTGGTCTTTTCACTGAAGAAACAAACATACTGATGTTCGTTGATAATGTCATAGTCAAAGTGACAAGATAGCGATTAAAGCTTGGCTTTTATTAACAGAAAGAAAAGAGGAGGTGGGGTTAAATTTTCCCATATAGTAAAGGATTAGGCGCTTGTATTTAAAAAGAAGAACCAAAATTGTAGATCTTGATGTAACAAGGACTCGAGAATTTAATAGTTATATGCAGATTTTTTTCTTTTTTTTTTACCAGAGGATAATTGTGTTATAAAATGGAGATATGTATTGGTAAATATTTTGTAGTATAGATGAATGATTTTCTCGATAACCAGGATCTTGACATTGAGGCAATCTTCCATTGACATATTTTAGGTAATAGGTGACATGAGCAACTGGAAAACAGCATTTGTTTTAGGGGATTGTGTACCTATGGAAAAAATGACTGAGGAAGGGGGTGAAGATGAGGAAGGGGCAGGTACAAAATGTCCAAGGCAGGGGCTGGTATTCAGTTTCTTTTTCTCCAGTAACAATGTACTTGTTAAATGTCTGTTGAATGATCGAGAAGAGCTTTAAAGAAATTCCTCTAGATAAAGGGACGTGCTTTATTACTGAAGGGGATGGCCTGAGGTTGGTTGCTAGCGGCTGGGGGTTGAAATGAAAGGTAAAGGCATTGGTTGTCCCTTTGGGGATTTTGTACTACTTTTTCTATTTGTTTTCACTGTCATGTTCGGAAAAGTTTCCCAGCTCTTCACTGGAGGGAATAATTGCATTATTGTTTACTTTGCTGATGCTCAACAACATGTAGCAAGCCAAAGCACTGTCCGAGGAAATAACAAGGTAGCAATTAAGAGACAGAAGTGGCCTTTCTTCTTCTTGTTTAAATCTCTTGTCCACATCAGAATTCAAAGTAACAGTAATTCCCTTAGGAAGTTAACATGGTTTAATTCAAGTAGGATGATTTCAAAATGAAAGAAAATAAAGCAGATGAATGTACTTCTGTTTCATAAACTTACTCTCTTGAGTCAGAGGAAGTTTTCATTTTTGTTTCTGGATTTCTGTTTTTCCATAGTGAGGGAACTCTTCCCTCTGTTTCTTTCTCAAACTCAGAAGGAATTTGGTCAAAGGCAGAAAACAATTATATTTCCATTTTTGCTGTTTCCTTTCTGTCCTCCAGACCTGTCATCTGCACTCAAATTGTGGGACTTAAGAAATGCCTCTCTGTTAGCCCTTTTAATCATTCATGGTGTAACGGCTGCAGAGCCGCGCTGCCCACTCCCGCATCTGCTGTCTGGAGAGCCTTCCCAGGGTGGGTGCGCGTGTGGTCATGCTGTCGCTCAGTCGTGTCCAACGCTGCGACCCCCTGGGCTGCAGCCCGCCAGGCTCCCCTGTCTATGGGATTTTCCAGGCCAGAATACTGGAGCGGCTTGCCATTCCTTTCTCCAGGGGACCTTCCCGACCCAGGAGTCACACCCGCGCCTTCTGCGTCTCCTGCACTGGCAGAGGGATGTCTTACCCTCTGTGCCCCAGGAAGCCCCCAGGATAGGTCAGTGCCCACTGAGTGTACTTCTGTTCCCCCCGGGGTCACCACGCACTTTGGCACTTAGCCCTGTGCTACACTATACTTTCTTTTTTCTTCTTAGAATTTTTTTTTATTGAGATATAGTTAATTTATGATATTGTGTTAGTTTCATGTTAGTTTCAGGTATATGGTACAGTGATTTAGCCATATATATTATATATATATATATGTTCCTTTTCAGATTCTTTTACCTTACAGATTCTTTCCAGTATTTTAAGATATTGAATATAGTTCTCTGTGTATATGGTAGGTCCCTGCTGCTACTGCTGCTGCTAAGTCACTTCAGTCGTGTCCGACTCTATGTGACCCCATAGACGGCAGCCCACCAGGCTCCCTTGTCCCTGGGATTCTCCAGGCAGGAACACTGGAGTGGGTTGCCATTTCCTTCTCCAATGCATGAAAGTGAAAAGTGAAAGTGAAGTCGCTCAGTCGTGTCCGACCCTTAGCGACCCCATGGACTGCAGCCCACCAGGCTCCTCCATCCACGGGATTTTCCAGGCAACAGTACTGGAGTGGGGTGCCATTGCCGTCCCTATTGGTTATCTATTTTATATATATACTGTACTATTGTATGGATGTGAAAGTTGGCCTGTGAAGAAGGCTAAGCGCCGAAGAATTGATGCTTTTGAACTGTGGTGTTGGAGAAGACTCTTGAGAGTCCCTTGGACTGCAAGGAGATCCAACCAGTCCATTCTGAAGGAGATCAACCCTGGGATTTCTTTGGAAGGAATGATGCTAAAGCTGAAGCTCCAGTACTTTGGCCACCTCATGCAAAGAGTTGACTCATTGGAAAAGACTCTGATGCTGGGAGGGATTGGGGGCAGGAGGAGAAGGGGACGACCGAGGATGAGATCGCTGGATGGCATCACGGACTCGATGGACGTGAGTCTGAGTGAACTCCGAGAGATGGTAATGAACAGGGAGGCCTGGCGTGCTGTGATTCATGGGGTCACAAAGAGTCGGACACGACTGAGTGACTGAACTGAACTATCTTGTGGAATTTTCTCATTTTTTGTGTGTATGGGTCTTGTGCCTCTGATGAGATTAAACATTTTAGAGCTAAGTCCATGACCTAGGCTGCTTCTGTATTCCTTTCAGCTTATAGTGGGTTTTCAGTGTGTACCTGATAATTAAGTAGGATAATAATAGAGGACAAACCTTTAGTCAGGGATGATTGCATTAATTCCTGCTCTTCTCCCATCTTGGGAGAGTCAGGGGCCATTATTTCCTCATTGATAACTCAGGATGATAAAACCTGCAGTGGTTTTCAAATGTGATTATAGAAATGAATGAAAATTCCTTGTATATTGCAAAGAATTTATTAAATGTAAAGGGTTGTCATTAACTCCAGCGTACACAAAGCAAATATTCGGTGAGCACCTGTAATGTGTTAGGTACTTCCTGGGACCTGGATTTCTTCTCCAGGAGGGACTAGGAAATGACTTGATGGATTGTCTGTGAGGGCAGGGGGACCACCCAGGCAGAGGAAGAGATTGGGCAGAGGTACAGGGGATAGGATTGTGGCTGGAGCAGAGAGAACATACTGGAAGGCTGGAGAGGCAAAATACAGACCAAGTCAGAAAGAACCCTGGAGTGAGGCTTTTGTCTTGAAGGTAATAAAAAGCACTTGAGTCAGTGACATAACCAGTTTTGCATTTGACAGATCTCTGGCAGCCTGTGAATGACGTCACATTGATGGAGAGCCACAGATAGAGGCAGAAAAGCAGAACTGGAGATTTTGCAGCAATTCTGTGAAGAAATGATAAGATAACTAAGGCTCTGGAGGTGATGCTGTTGGGAATCAGGAGGAAGGGCCGCTGAGCGAGGTGAAATCAGCAGCCTTGGAGATGCTGGAGGTGGAGGTGGGGAAGAAGCCGGGGATGACTTCCTGCTGATGGGCACTGTTCTGTCAGTTGCTGAATCTGGAACATGAAAGAAGCCTTTTCTTTCTCAGAGGAGTGAGAAGCGGGGTAGCTGACAAGTTCAGTTTTGAACGTTAACCCTGGAATTGCCTGTTATCTAAGTTGGGACGTCCCATAAGTATTACTTGGACGTGCGGGTCTGGAACTGTAGGAAGAAGCCTGAGATGAAGATAGAAACTCGGGTGAAGAACTCAGTGATTGAAGTTAAAATGTGAGTGAGATTATCCGGGGAGGTTATGTGCAGTGAGAAGAAGGTTGGGGATAAAACTCTGGAGTACAGAGACTAGAGAGGAGGGACCAGAAAATCTGGAGAGATGAACAGACCAGAACCCCTGCTCTTCCAGGCTCGTGTGTTGACACTCCCTGAAACGATCCTGTTTTCCTCCACCTGCCTTACAGTGCACAACGTAGTTTATCGATTGATTCCTGTTTTAATAAAGTTGGTGCAGAATGGCTACCCATGACTTTGTTAGCACGGAGGAGGAAAGGGCAGCCCACTCTAGCATTCTTGCCTGGAGAATCCCACGGACAGAGGAGCCTGGCGGGCTACAGTCCATGGGGTCACAGAGAGTCGGACACGACCGACTGAACACACACACACACACACACACACTTTGCGAAAAAGGTTCCTCATATTTTTTGTTTTTCACAATCTCCATTTAGAGCCTCAATTCAAGTAAAATATAACTGTAGGAGGTATGATAATGCCCCAAGCAATACTGTCTTTGATAAAGAAGTTGTATGAAAGTTCATTTTGTGTATGTTGTAGGTAAAATAAATACGGAAAATTCCTTAGGGAGACTGGCAATAGCCTGTTTTTAGTTTTGAACTTTGATTGGCTCACGGATTTGTTCCGATATCTAACTAGAATGCATAAATAAGTGAAATTAATATTTTAGCATACTTTAACTTTGCTTTTACTCAAGTGTTAGTTTTTAGAATATTATCCAGGAAAAATAATCATCAAAATAGTGTTAAAAAGCACTGAGTGGCCCAGCCATCTAATAAAACCCTTGATTTATAGACTTACATGTAGGGAGTAATATGTTATTATGCTACACAAACATTGACTGAGCTTGGGAAGTCTTTATGTGCAAATTGCCAGTAGATTGTAGGATTCTTGAAAAAAAATTATACAGGATTGATAATTCAAGCTGTGTTTGGTATATTATTGTTATTATTGAGATATCACTTGGTTGTGTCTGACTCTTTTCAATCCCATGGACTGTAGCCCGCCAGGCTTCCCTGTCCATCAACAACTCCCAGGGCTTGCTCAAACTCATGTCCATTGAGTCAGTGATGCCATCCAACCATCTCGTCCTCTCTGTCCCCTTCTCCTCCCACCTTCAGTGTTTCCCAGCATCAGGGTCTTTTCTGATGAGTCAGCTCTTCGAATCAGGTGGCCCAAGTATTGGAGCTTTAACTTCAGCATCAGTCCTTCCAGTGAATATTCAGGGTTGATTTCCTTTAAGACTTACAGGTTTGATCTCCTTGCTGTCCAAGGGACTCTCAGGAATCTTCTCCAACATCACAGTTCAAAAGCATCAGTTCTTTGGTGCTCAGCCTTTTTTATTGTTCAGCTCTCACATCTCTACATGACTGCTGGAAAAACCATAGCTTTGGCTATACAGACCTTTGTCAGCAAAGTAATGTCTCTGCCTTTTAATATGCTGTCTAGGTCTGTCAGAGCTTTTCTTCCAAGGAGCAAGCGTCTTAATTTCATGGCTGCAGTCACCATCCACAGTGATTTTGGATCCCAAGAAAATAAAAGTCTGTCACTGTTTCCATTGTTTCCCCGTCTATTTCCCATGAAGTGCTTGGACCTGATGCCACGTTCTTTGTTTTTTCAATGTTGAGTTTTAAGACAGCTTTTTCACTCTCCTCTTTCACCTTCATCAAGAGGCTCTTGAATTCTTCTTCACTTTCTGCCCTAAGGCTGGTGTCATGTACATATCTGAGGTTATTGATATTTCTCCCAGCAATCTTGATTCCAGTTTGTGCTTCATCCAGCCTGGCATTTCACATGCTGTATTCTGCATATAAGTTAAATAAGCAGGATGATGGTATACAATAGGATGTGCTTTTTGGGAGCTCTGAGCCAATTAAAACAAAGGAAAGCAAAGGTGTAATCTTCTTCTAAAGCCCAGTTATATTAAGTCCATTGCTTTTGATTAAAATAGAATATATCTGAAAAATAAAGTTTTCATATTAGATATTTGATTGCAGCTCTCAACAGTGGAAACTGTCAGACTTTATTTTTTTGGGCTCCAAAATCACTGCAGATGGTGACTGCAGCCATGAAATTAAAACACGCTTACTCCTTGGAAGAAAAGTTATGACCAACCTAGATAGTATATTCAAAAGCAGAGACATTACTTTGCTGACTAAGATCCATCTAGTCAAGGCTATGGTTTTTCCTGTGGTCATGTATGGATGTGAGAGTTGGACTGTGAAGAAGGCTGAGCGCCGAAGAATTGATGCTTTTGAACTGTGGTGTTGGAGAAGACTCTTGAGAGTCCCTTGGACTGCAAGGAGACCCAACCAGTCCATTCTGAAGGAGATCAGCCCTGGGATTTCTTTGGAAGGACTGATGCTAAAGCTGAAACTCCAGTACTTTGGCCACCTCATGCGAAGAGTTGACTCATTGGAAAAGACTGTGATGCTGGGAGGGATTGGGGGCAGGAGGAGAAGGGGACGACAGAGGATGAGATGGCTGGATGGCATCACGGACTCGATGGACGTGGGTCTGAGTGAACTCCGGGAGATGGTGATGGACAGGGAGGCCTGGCGTGCTGCGGTTCATGGGGTCGCAAAGAGTTGGACATGACTGAGCGACTGACCTGAGCTGAACTGAACTGAGAGCTATGTTTTCCTTCCATATGTCATCATATGACATGTTTCCCGGCCTCCCTGCCTGATGCTTCCTGTAACATCGAGTGGTTCTCTACCCCACAGTGTTGCCGCGGAGCCTGCTATAGTTCTTTAACGCAGTCCGGGAGCAGCGTGGTGCGACACGGTTGAGCACACACTGGACCCGTACCTGGGACACATACCTGGGGAGAAGCTGAGAGCAGACTGCGGGACTTCAGCACCTGCTCTACCCCAGCTGAGCGGCTCGAAGCTGAGTGAATTAACTAAGCTTCTGAAGGCTTAAATTTCCTCATTGAAAAAAACAGAAATAATAAAGTAAACCCTCATGGGGTCCTTAAGAGTTTAAATGAAATAATCCATATAAAGTGCTTAAGTACTTCTAGCATCTGGCGCCCAGTAAGCAGTCCGTAAAGGCTAATTAGTAGAATCATCCTCATTATCATTATTGCTGTCCTTAGTACTAGTTCAGCTTCGGTGGTTGGATAGGACCTTCATTTTCAAAGTGCGGTGTGCAGACCAGTGTCAGTCCACAGACTTTTACTGGTTTGCACTGAGATTAGGAGCTGGTGCCAGAATGTAAATAGACTGTGGCCCTAATCATACTGTTTAGTTCAGGGTAATAGCAAGACTTCTTCAGGGAAGGAAGCAGGCAGTTAATTTACACTGTGGTGCAAGCTCCTTATCTTCACAAACAAGCACTTTGAATAGAGTTGGTATGGAATATGGAACTAATGATCCTGTTCTCCACAGAAATAACAGCCCTCTATCCTGAGGACAGTCATTAGTCACTTGCAATGCCTCATTAACCTTCCTTTGTTCTAACCCTTGTCATCATGGTTCACGAGTATATTGTTTATTATTTCAGCTAATATGTATCGGTCACATAATCTTTGCAAAGGCCTATGTTACGTTGTAGACTCTGCAGAGGTGACTCAGAAGTGGATCTTGACCTTAGGAAGTCTGTCATAAACCTGGAGCTAGAGGACGCCACGTGAAAACCTGAGTGAATGTGTCGAGCACACATGCTGAGTTGGCGTTAGTGTTCCAGCGTGGTCCCAAAGATTCCACGTAGACAGATGTTTCCTTTTACTGAGTTTCTCCCCTTGTTCGGTGTTCATTCGCTAAGTCGTGTCTGACTCTCGGCGACCCCGTGGACGCGGCACACCAGGCTTCCTGTCCTGCCCTGTCTCCCGGGGTTTGCTCAGATTCACGTCCATTAGAAAGGCTTCTTTGTGTTGGTGGCGCTGGGTGTTTGTAGCTGTGGGGGGGCTTTTCTCTAGCTGCAGGTCTGCTCTTTGTTGGGCACAGGCTTCTCCTTGTGGTGGCTTCACTTGTTGCAGAACTCGGGCTCTAGGCACTCGGGCTTCACCAGCGGCTCAAGAGCCCCAGAGCACAGGCTCAGTGATTGTGGCGCTTGGACTTAGTTGCTCTGCAACATGTGGGATCTTCCAGAACCAGGGATCGAACCCGTGTCCCCCGCATTGAAGGGTGTGCTCTTAACCACTGAACCACCAGGGACATCCTCTAGGATTTCTAACAAATTACTGACTCTCCATTTAACCCTGTTTGCAAACATTTGAATAAGAAATAATTTCCTCTTCTGCAGAATATGAAGAGACTTTAAATAGTTATTAAATTATTTCTAAAACTTCCAATAAAAATTAGCACAAGTTCTTCAAGAAAAATGCATTGGTCACATAAATAGTGGCAAAACAAATTTGGAAGTCACATTAAAATCATTTTTTAAAAGGCAAGGTGCTTGTGTAAGTGTGTTTTCCCCAGAACACTTTTCCTAAGCAGTGGAGATGAAAAAGGATAGGCTGTGAGTTAGATCGTAGAAAAGACCTATTTTCACAGACCTTTGAAAATAATTTTAAATAGTCAAGAAGTGGTGTTTAGTTTTTAATATTTCTGATAATTTTTCACTTGAATGAGATTTGCTGGTTTCTCTCACTTCCCTTGGACTGCAAGGAGATCCAGCCAGTCCATTCTGAAGGAGATCAGCCCTGGGATTTCTTTGGAAGGAATGATGCTAAAGCTGAAACTCCAGTACTTTGGCCACCTCATGCGAAGAGTTGACTCAATGGAAAAGACTCTGATGCTGGGAGGGATTGGGGGCAGGAGGAGAAGGGGACGACAGAGGATGAGACGGCTGGATGGCATCACTGACTCGATGGACGTGAGTCTGAGTGACCTCCGGGAGTTGGTGATGGACAGGGAGGCCTGGCGTGCTGCGATTCATGGGGTCGCAAAGAGTCGAACACTGAGCAACTGGACTGGACTGAACTGAACTGACTGCCCTGCTTGGTAAGCTTGCTCATAATTCCACTGTCCATTCCATTCTGCCGTTTACAGTCACTTGGCACCAGCTCTCCTAGAACTTGTCATGCAGTAGTAATAAAGAAAATTGAAGGTAGATATTAGAAAAATCATAGGTAATATTTAGAAAATTGAGTAACACATTTAACAAAATTGTAAAGAAAAGCAAAATGTTTAAAAGATAAAAATTTTAATCGAGTAATGACTGAGTTAGACTCCTGACATTTAAAATGAAACTTAATAGCTTTATTAACAGCTTATCCAGTCTTCCCTGATTTGGCCCTTGTCTCATCTGTGAATGCCCCTGTCCCTGGATCTTTTGTTTCTTCTGTTGCATACCTGTCATTCTTCCTTCTTTTGCTTACTGGAAAGAAGGTGAAAGTGTTAGTCACTTAGTCGTGTCCGACTTTTTGCAACCCCATGGACTGTGGCCCACCAGGCTTCTCTGTCCGTGGGATTCTCCAGGTAAGAACACTGGAGCGGGTACCCATTCTCTTCAGAGCATCTTCCTGACCCAGAGACTGAACCCGGGTCTCCCACACTGCAGGCAGATTCTTTACCATCTGAGCTACCAGGGAAGTCTTCCTTATTTAACTACAAGATTAAGAGTCCTTGTTTGACCCCCCACCTTCGTTTTCAGCTAGACTGTAAGCCCCATGGGGACAGGACCCAGCCCTGCCTGTTCACATGTCACTCGTATGTTCACAGGCCAGATACTTAGTAGACACTCAAATATTGGTTGAATAAGAAAATGGAAGACATGAAAATGCAGGCATTGAAGATGAAAAGACTTGAGAATAGAGAAAACCTATTAGATTGAGAATAACACCTGTAATAAACACAATCTGATGTTAGTCTTAAAAGCATAGAATCCCCAAAGGACAGAGGTTGAATCACCCTCTGATTGCTAATCGAGTACCCACTGTATCTGAGTTCAGACTGGAAATTGCCAAAGAGGATATAGCTCAATAATGGTTCGAGTAGAGAGACTGAAAGGAAAGATAGTGTATAGTACAGATGGTTCAGTAGTTCCCTAATCCTTAGGGATGTTGCCTCCTCATATTGGTTATTTACAAGTGACCCGAAAGATCGGGGGTGGCCCCCCCCACAGACGACCTCAAACGAACTCCGTGCGACAACACACTTAGAGTCACAAGGAGACACTAAAAGATGTGTTGGTGAGAAGAGTTCAGTAGTTCTTTTTTCGTCGAGATTCTTTACAACTTTTTCTTCGATTAAACACTAAAGTGACACACCAAGTACGCTTTTGAATTCGAGCGTCTATAAAGTCAACTACCTACACGATTAAGTGGACTGAGAGTCCGGCATTGGAAATTTTTGTCGTTCCCAGATAAGACACAGTATAAGCCCCCGTTTTTTCAGTGACTTTAGCTCTTTGTATCACTCAAGGGCTGTCTTCACAAAGTCGAGATAGCTACGTCGTCATCGGTCGAGTGACCTTGAAATTCATCTTATTATGTTACGTTCACGTCTAGACACGCGCTCTCCAACGTCACCTCTCGGACCCCTCTTTCCGTCCACCGGTGCCCGCAGACCCTACTTTCTACCCTACCTTCCCTGTCTAACGCCACTTCAAAACGTCTCGAACCAGTGACTGATTTGTCCCGTTGGGCCTATCAACTTGTCGTCATGGGACTACACGATCGTTGTAGTAAGTAAGTACACCGTTCATAGACAACTTACGAAAGGTACACGGTTGAGACGGCGTTTCCACCCCTCTTTTTGTCTGTGGAGGGGTTGAGCTCCACGAACGCAAGCCGCCTCCCGAGGTTGCTATTTGTCTACATTTCTCCTTCGTCTCGTCCGATTCCTCGACCCCGTCACCCAAACCCCGTGTCCCCACACCGACTGGTAAGTCTGTCCCGTCTGGACACCGTCCCTTCGGGGGGCACCGTCTCAACCGTAAGATATTTCCAGAAATCCTTTATTCCCTCGACCGGTAAACCCAAAGCCTCCTTTCCTCGCAAAACCCGCCTCTCGTCTCGCCCGGGACTCCGTCCGCACATTGAGGACCAGTGAGGGGGCCGCCTGAGCAGAGAAGCGTGAGTGAGAGAGGGAGCCAGGGGGAGCCAGGGAGGTGATGCCTCTGGATCCCACAGGCCTTGCAGGTTCTGTTAAGGATTTTGGTTTTTCCTTGGAGTAAGGTGAAGTTTCTAAATCACGAGGAATTTTTTGAGCGAGGAGACCTGAGTAGACTTTACCAGGATCACACTGACTGCAAGAGACTAAGGGTGGAACCAAGACCAGTCACGAGGCTGTTGCAGTAATCCAGATGAGAGGTTAGTGGCTCAGACCGGCCGTTCATGGGGGAAGTTATGGGGGTTTTGATACATTTTGAAGGTAGAATGGGCATTTCCAGATGTATCAGTTAACTGTTGCTCCTGTAACAAATTACTGCAAATTTAGTGGTAATTTATTTATTATTGTAATTTGCTTCGGTTAGAAGTTAGTTCATCACGGTTTGGGATTTCCCTGGTGGTCCAGTGGCTAAGACTCTGTACTTTCAATGCAGGGGGCTCGGGTTGGAGTCCTGGCCAGGGAGCTAGATTCCACAGGCCCCAACTAAGAACTGATGCTGCAAGCCTCAGCTAGAGACCCCACGTGCTGCGACTGAGACCCAGCACAGCCAAATGAAGAAACAAAAATTAAAATACATGTTTTTAAATGTTCATCACTGGATTAAAATCAGGCAGGGCTATGGTGCTTTCTAGACACTCTAGGACAGAATTCCTTTCCTTGGTTTCCCAGCTTCTAGAGGTCACCGCACTGTGGCTCACAAACCCGCCCTCCATCCTCTGAGCCAACAGCATCGCATCTCCCCAACCCTTCTTCCATGGTCGTGTCCCCTCTGACTAAACCTGAGAAGGGGTCTCTGATTTTCAGACCCTGTGATTAGCTCGGACCCACCAGCACGATCTCCCTTGGCCAAGGTCCTCAACTTGATCACATCTGCAGCCCTCTTGTCAAGCAGAGTACATATTGAAGATCCCAGGCCTTTGGACACGCACATCTTTGGATGCTGCTGTTCTCTCTAGCAAGTCCACTGATGGATCAGAGATGGGATTTGAGATAAAGAAAAGAGAAGAATACGTTCAGATTTGGGGGTCTGAGCAGTTAAAAGGAAGAAGTTGAGCGGACCAGGTGTATGGCTTTGGGGCAGATGTCAGCGCTTAGCTTTGGGTACATAAAGTTTGAAATGCCTGCTAAATATCCACATTGGAGATGACTAGTAGGTAGTTGAATACACGAGACTGGAGTTAGGGAGAGAGGCTTGACAGGACATATAAACAGGGAGACCGCCACATACGGTGGCATTAGAGCCGCGAAATAGGATGAGACCTCACCAGGCCTTTTACAGAGAGAAGAGGTCCAGAGAGTAAGTGTTGGGAGATCGCCAGACCTGTGCTATTGCTGAAATTATACAGGTGAGGGTTTGGTAGATGTGAAGAACCCATTGATATTCAGTTGAACATGGGGGGAAAATGCAGATGAGGAGCGTCAAACAGTGAAACAGTTATTCAGGACAAATTTCACCACGGTATTTGTCTTAGTTCCTTGAAAGCTTTATCCTTGTCTATGGACTCCATTTACGTTTCTAGAATTACTGGCCCAGAGCCAAAATATAAATGGCTAATATGTAGCTCGTTAGCCACGTGTTAACTTCTGATTCTTTTCTTGGTGAGGTGGTTTCCTGTTATGCTGGATAATATATTATTTTCATAAATGCTCATTTAAGAGTTGTAATAGATTCACCTCAGAGAGCAGTCTTTGACAAATTACGTGATCTACGGTCTCATGTAGGATAGCTTTGAAAAATGGGCAAATGCCAGTTTGCTTTCAGATTTAAAATTCTTGTCATAGAGTGTAGTTTATATTGATAACAGGACAGATTTTTTTTTGTTTTGCGTGACGTGTAGCCTGTGTTACTTGTTTTCCCTTATCTAGGTTGCTGCTATTAAATTTGCCAAAGGCCAGGACGCGAGTCTCGTGTGTGTTTAATTACATCTGGGGGAAAGGGGCTTCCTTGGTGGCTCAGAGGTTAAGAACCCACCTGCCAGTGCTGGAGACTCAGGTTCAATCCCTGGGTCAGGAAGATACCCCGGAGAAGGGAAATCCCACGGACAGAGGAGCTGGCGGGCTACAGTCCATGGGGTGGTGAGGAGTCGGACACAGCTGAGCAGCTAAACAACAATGACAAGGAGAAGGTGATTGACACAGTCCCGCCAGTTGCTGAATCGGTGAGGAGAGGTGTGTGTGTCTGTCTTTCGAGTTAGTGGAGTCAAAACTCAGCCACTCGTCCCTCCAAATCGGGAACTCAGTCTGTAGGACAGTAAAAGGGTCTTGTGGACACAGCAGAGGAAGGAGAGAGTGGGACAATCAGAAGAGCAGCCGCGACACTTCTCCACTCCCTGTGTAAACACCCAGTGGGACGCTGCTGCACAGCGCGGGGAGCCCCGCCTGATGCTCTGTGACGACTGGGAGGGATGGGATGAGGGGGTGGGGGGTCTCAAGAGGGAAGGGGCATACGCATGCTCACAGCTGACTCGTGCTGTTGTACGGCAGAAGCACAACATTGTAAAGCCCGTTACCCTCCAATTAAATAAAGTGAAAGTCGGTCAGTCGTGTTCAACTCGTTGCGACCCAGTCCATGGGATTCTCCAGGCCAGAGTACTGGAGTGGGTAGCCTTTCCCTTCTCCAGGGGATCTTCCCGACCCAGGGATCGAACCCAGGTCTCCTGCATTGCAGGTGGCTTCTTATCCAGCTGAGCCACAGGGAAGCCCAGGAATACAGGAGTGGATAACCTTTCCCCTCTCCAGGGGATCTTCCTGACCCAGGAATCAAACTGGGGTCTCCTGCATTGCAGGTGGATTCTTTACCAACTGAGCTATCAGGGAAGCCCAAATAAGTAAAGATAGACCAAAAGAAGAAAAACAGGTCCCGAGAGAGCTGCAGATAGGTGTCGCGGGCTTCATCGCTTTACCCTTCAGACTCGCTGGGGTCAGCGGAGAGCCCTTTGTGGACTCAGCCTTCACAGGCGTTTCTGTGCAACAAGGCTGTCTGGTTCTAGGCGCCGTGTAGGAGAGTGGTTAGGGAAGCACAGGGGCGCGACCGCGTGACGCGGGGGCCACTTCCCCGGGGGAGGAGGGCGCTGTGGCTGCAGCCTGGCCTCTGACCCCCGTCGCGTCAGGGAAATCTGGAAGCCTCGTTCTGTTACAGGAGCCCCTGCGCTGGTGCCCTTGTTCAGTTCAGTTTATCGCTCAGTTGTGTCTGACTCTTCGCGACCCCATGGACCACAGCACGCCAGGCCTCCCTCTCCATCACCAACTCCCGGATTTACTCAGACTCGTGTCCATTGAGTCCGTGACGCCATCCAACCATGTCGTCCTCTGTCGTCCCCTTCTCCTCCTGCCTTCAATCTTTCCCAGCATCAGGGTTTTTTCCAGTAAGTCAGCTCTTCGAGTCAGGTGACCAAAGTATTGGAGTTTCAGCTTCAGCGTCAGTCCTTGCAATGAACACCCAGGACTGATCTCCTGTAGGATGGACTGGTTGGATCTCCTTGCAGTCCTAGGGACTCTCGAGTCTTCTCCAACGGACCTTGAGTCACGAAGAAACAGTTAAATCCCGAGTGTGCTCCGTTTAGCCGGCAGAAGTCTGGTTTTCTGCGGCTGGAACTTGGTGGCCCGTCCCGTGGTTCTCGGGTGACTGGGCTCCCGCGGCTGCTCCTTGTGCAGACGTCCTGTCGGCCGGGCCTGTGGTCAGCTGGAGGCCGGGCCGGGGTGGGCCGCCTTGCACCACTCACCCACGTGGCTGGCGGGCTGCGCCTTCTGTCCGCAGACGCCCAGCTTCAGTCTCTCCACTTCACAGAACGACAGCTGGCTCCAAGGGAGAGTGTTTTCAAGCTGTTGAATGCCTCGGAAATAGTCCAGCATCACTTCACTGCATTCTTGTGCTCACAGCGAGTCACAGGGCCAGCTCAGATTCACAGGGAGAGGAAGTAGAGTCCACCGCTCCGTGGGTCATCTCTGAACCACCAGAACAGATAAGTAGGTGATGTGTATCTGTGCACATGGTTTGTGTAAAAAGAGGCTAGGTCAGCCTTAGCTTTCTTCTAGAAAGATGCCTATTCAGAAAACGTGACTGTTCCCGAGGATTCAGCATGGTCAGTACTTTCTAAGTAAGACTTTAATTACAAGATGATTACACTTTTAGGGAGTACTGTAAGACGAACATTTCGGGGACACACGTTTGATAATAGTAATTTTTTTTTTTTTTTTTTAAGATAAAACAATTTGCGACCATGGGGTGGCAAAGAGTCAGACATGACTGAGCGACTGAACTGAAAACAATTCAGAAATAGTACCTAAGGCAATCTTCAGTCATAGTAATAGTAATTTAATTTACATGTAAGATGAGATCCCTTGGAAGGAATTCTAATCAGAACAAAACAAAAGCTGAACATAAAACTAAGCATTAACTTCTCTTAAGCAGTAGAGGTTTCTGATTCTCGGGCACCGTCGCAAAGTCAGCTTGCCGCGTGATCTCAGGCTGTCGTGCTTTGGGAGCTTCTCTGTGGATCTGGTCTCAGTGAGGAATTGTGGAGCCAATGCGTATTACATTTGTATTATCACACCTTGACAGTTCCATTGTAATTTTTAAACAGTGGCTTTCAGAATGAATTTTGAAGAACTCTACCCTCGTAGAGCCAGCTCGTTCTTTCCCCACCCTGGAGATCAGTTTCTCCTCTTGGATCTGTGAGCTTTTAAAAGTTCTGTACCAGTCTTTGTCCTACCCCCAGAATATCCTTATGTGTGTGACCAGTGCCTCGTTTATTAGTTTAAGCCCTGGAAAGGCACTCAAGATTGTTTCCTAAGTGATTGACTGTTTCCTTGGAGCCTGACTTGACCAGTGGAGAAGTATTTTGTTTTGTTTTTATTACTTATGGTTAGAAGCTAGCCGTTTGAGACTACTAACTCTGACAATCTCGAGCAATAATTCTGATAAATGAGGTGCCATAAAAAGAGTGATCTGAGTGACAAGATATCGTGAAAGGTATTTTATTCTGCATTCTTTTTTACTTGAGTTTTTCTTTCCTTTTAATTTTCCCTTAGTTAATGTGAAAAGGTACTTATTTCCAGCAGTACTGATTGAATTTTTTAAAAACCACCAGTGATTGGAAAAGGAAGAATCCCTTCCCTGACACACACAGACTGTTCCTAGTGTAAATTTTGCCCTTTCTTAGGCAGTTTTTCTCTTCTTCATTTAAATTAAGTGTTGGAATTTGTTGCCTCTTAAATCTAACATGTTGGGCTTAAGACCCAGGAATCTCAAGAAATATGCTTGAGATTTCTGGTGTAGTTAAACAAATAAAAGACCTCATTAACCAAAGCTAACATAGCCTCAGATGGGAAAAAATAATAAATTCACTCACTTGGCTTTGTAAATTAGCACAGGCAAATGTAAAATGAAAAAGATAATTTAATACTCTTTTAAACTGAATAAATAAATAGTGGAGTTTCTGAAGCCAGTGTGGGGGAACACTCACCAGGCCCTCAACAGTTAGAGGGTCTGCCGTCTCCTTTGTGGTGGGATTAGTGACCACGTGATGGAGCCTCACGCTCACAATGTCCGCCTGTTGCTCTCGATTCCGCTGTCAATCAAGATGCCGGGACCTGGGACAGGGGTCAGCAGGGAGAATCAGGTCCCGGGTGGGCTCGTGCTCAAACTGGCCAGGGAGACTCGGCAACCACCCAGACCTGAAGAGCGAGCCTGTGTTATTCCTGGCCTCTTAAACAGACAGCAGAAATGCCAGACAGTAACCCGTTAACAGAAAAAATCAGGCTTTTGTTTTGGAATGCCTATTGCTTTTTCTTTGGAGCATCTCGTATGTCTGTGTACCTGACTTTCCTTCTTGTTTAGTTTGCGTCTAGCTTTATCGACCATCACTGAATGCACAGAGGAGTGCTGGGCACAGCGCGGCAGAGAGCAGATGCAGCCCGGAGGAGCTCAGCGGGCCAGGGCCCTGACCTGCAGGCCCGCAGGCTGGGACGTCTGAGTTTGTGTATGGAGCCGGCTCTGTTTGCAGTGGGTTGTTGCAAGAGAATGCCAGCGGCTTAAGCTCCCTTGGACAAGATGGAAGCAGCAGCCCTGGAATGTCCTAACTCTTCCTCTGAGAAACGCTATTTCCCCGAGTCCCTGGATTCCAGTGACGGGGATGAGGAGGGAATTCTGGCCTGTGACGATTTGGAACTTAACCCTTTCGATGGCTTGCCATATTCATCACGTTACTATAAACTTCTGAAAGAAAGAGAAGACCTTCCAATATGGAAGGAAAAATACTCCTTTATGGAAAAGCTGCTTCAGAGTCAAGTTGTGATCGTTTCAGGAGACGCTAAGTGTGGCAAGAGCTCTCAGGTAAGTAGCCCCTGCAAAAAACCAGGGGCTTTTGTACGTTGTACTTTTTTAGTGCTGAAATAATCACAGCATCACAGCCTAGTGTCCTGTTGTAAGAATTATATTGTCTAAACTGAAAAACAAAACAGAAAGGAACCTTAGCAATTCAAGTTCATCAGATAAGTTACTTAACCTGATTTCCTTTATGAAAGCCGGCTGAATAAAAGTTAATACTTATGAGGATATTAATCGTGTTTATTGTACCACTGAACTTTCTTTAGTAGAAGAATCTATTCAAATTATTTTGTTGTAAAAATAGTATTCTGTCATGCATCTTGTATTTTAGAAGATGTTACTGGCCCACGGTAAGTTTTGGAATTAACTGCCGTGTTTACGTGTCTGGCAGTCTGATACTCAAAATGCACGGATATGCTTGTTGGTGACGTTGATCAAGCTACGGAAAGTTAAAAACACAAGGAAATCTTTGTTTTCCAAACTCTGAGAAATAACAGAGGGCTTCCCTGGTGGCTCAGTGGTGAAGAATCCCCCTGCCATGGGAGGAGACACAGGTTCGGTCCCTGGGCCAGGAAGATCCTCCAGAGGAGGATAAGGCAACCCGCTCCAGTATTCTTGCCTGGGATGAAGGAAAGAGGAGGAAACAATTAGCGTAAAAGCTGCTGCTGCTGCTGCTGCTAAGTCGCTTCAGTCGTGTCCGACTCTGTGCGACCCCATAGACAGGAGCCCAACAGGCTCCCCTGTCCCTGGGATTCTCCAGGCAAGAACACTGGAGTGGGTTGCCATTTCCTTCTCCATTGTGTGAAAGCAAAAAGTGAAAGTGAAGTCGCTCAGTCGCATCCGACTTCTAGCGACCCCATGGACTGCAGCCTACCAGGCTCCTCCATCCATGGGATTTTCTAGGCAAGAGTACTGGAGTGGCTTGCTATTGCCTTCTCCGAGCGTAAAAGCTAGTGACAACTTATTGGCCAGTTTGTTGTTGTAATATTTGAACTTGAGGTTTGAGTGAGATCTATGTTTTGTAAAGCAAGCGATAAGTATTTTTATTATGAAATGAATTTACAGATTTTCATGATGTACAAATTAGAGTAGACCGCAGAAATAATCTGACAGAGCCCCTTCATTTTCCAGATGATGAAACTCTGGCCCAGAGGGATGTGATCATTTGTCTAATGAATGTCACACGGCTGTCTTGGCATTCTAAGAACTCTTTATTTACACTTTGCTGTTTCAAGGTTTTACTACCTCTGAGCCTTCCTTGTTCTAAATGGAGCTTGAAGAGAGGTGAAATGAATCACAGGTGGTTTTTTCCCCCTTTAATTTAGTTTGTAACCGCCAATATCAAAGGTGTATTATGATTTTCCCTTTGTTATGATGAGTTGTTGCTGCAATGAATGATTTCGGTTTGTCTTAAAAGCTAGTGATTAACACTGAAGCAGTGTAATTTTCCTGGTTTCTGTGGACAAGTGGCAAGTTAAAAAATGATTTAGAGTTTTAATTTTGCAATAATTTTAGACTTATGCAAAGTTGCAAAATAGTACAAAGATTTTTCCACATACAGTTGACTCAGATTCCACCAAAGTGAACATTTTACCAGATTTGCTTCATCGTCCTGTCTCTCCATACACACACACGATTTAAGAGTGGGTTGACAATATCATACCCTTTACTTCCAAATACTTCCACAGTACCTACTAAAAGCAAGGCTAGCCACAATATAATTACCAAAATCTAACTTGTAATATTCAAATTTCATCAGTTTTTCCACTAAGCTCCTTCGTAATTAAAAAAAAAAAAAAAATTCTAGTTCAGAATCCAAGCCTCAGTTACACTGCATCTCCTTGTCCTTTCTCCTTCATCACCTTTGATCTGAAGCAGCTGCTCAGTCCTTCCTTGTCCTTCGCAACCACGACATTTTTGCAAAGTACAAGGTAGTAGGCGTTTTGCACAACGTCCCTCAGTTTGGATCTGTCTGGTGTTTCCTTTGGGTTAGACTCCAGTTCTGCGTTTGTGGCGGGAAGAGCACAGAAGGGCTGTGTGTCTTCCTCAGGACCTCACAGCAGGGGACAGAAGAGTTTTCCCATGGGACGGGGGAGCCTGGCGGGCTGCCGTCTATGGGGTCGCACAGAGTCGGACACGACTGAAGCAACTTAGCAGCAGCAGCAGCAGTGACGTTAAATCTGGTAACTTGACAAGGTGGTGACTGTCTTGATATCTTTTGTAAGGTTATGATTTTCCCCCTATCATTTAAAGTATTTGGGGAGATACTTGGAGACCGTGTCCAGTCTGCTTCTCATCACGCATTCACCTACCAGTTTCAGCATCCTGGCATGATTGTTACCTTTGACATTATTACATGGAATGGTGATTTTTCTAATTCCAAGATTCCTCCTACGTTTAACGTTTGGAATTCTTCTGTAAAACTGAGCTTTTTTGCCTTCACTATTTATTCATTTATTTATGTCAGGGTGGACTCATGAGTTCTTATTCTGTGGGTGATAGTTCATTACGAAGCCCATTTATTTTGTTGCTCAAACTGTTCCTACTGTGGAACACGGGCCCCATTCGGGATGACTTCTGTGTCCTTTTGACATCATTCTCTGAGCATGTCTCTGCTTTCCAGCCCAAGAAGGTGTTACAGGCTCATCTAATATGTTCCTTGTTCCAGTCTTAGAAAAAGCCATTTTCCTCAAAGAGCCCTGATGGTTCCTTTTAGTGGAGAATTATATTTAAAAACCAAGTGAAGTGAAGTGAAAGTCACTCGGTCATGTCTCTTTGCAATCCCATGGGCTGGACAGTCCATGGAATTCTCCAGCCAGAATACTGGAATGGGTAGCCTTTCCCTTTTCCAGGGGATCTTTTGAACCCAGGTCTCCCACATTGCAGGCGGATTCTTTACCAGCTGAGCCAGAGGGAAGCCCAAGATGTGTCACAAGTGGGATGCCGTTGGCTTATCATTGCTCTCAGGCCCGCTCCAAGAGCAGAGTGAAGAAATTAACATGTGAGGTGTGTGTGCTCACACACCTCTGTTTTTCTAGCTCCGAAGCTGTTTCTCCTCTCTCTCTAGCTCTTTTGATTTCTCTCTTTCTGTTTCTCTTTACTTCTCTGTATTTCCCTTTCCATACTTCCGTTTTATCTGTATTTCTGTCTCTCACTTCTTAAAAACCCTGGGTTCCTACTGATGCTTCTGATTCCAGTTCAGCTGTCCAGCACTCATCCGAGCCTTTCCCGTGTCCATGTTTGTAACTTGCTTCTCTGACTGTGAGAAACTGAGCACTCATTATTCACAGTTGCTCGTTCAGTCTTGTAACACCCAAAATTTAGTTTCAGAACTGCTAACCTACACGGTCGTTTAAAGGAAAATTTAATACATACTTGAGTTTTCTTTTAGAATGTGTGTTTTTAAAGGGCAAGAATTGTTATCCTGTGATGTGTTAATACCTACCAGTGGTTTCTCTTGTCATCTTTAACTTCTTGATCATTTTAATAAGTCATGCTTGTTTCTGTTAAGTGTGAAGGCAGTATGTATCTTCAGAGTGGGAGAACTCAGAAGTAGTACTCAAATGAGACTGTGGGCCTCTTCTAAACCAATTTAGATAATGAAAGCATTGGTTGTCTTCTTAATTATGGAAACAACTTGGTTATTTTTTTAAAAGAGCTTCCAAGATTATTTTCTTATTCCTCAGCATTTTAAACCTTTCAAAGAAAAGTCTGACTTTAGCCCCAAGCCTCTCAAAGAGGACCACGGGTGTTCTGCTGGATCTTAAAAATTCTGTCTCTCCTTTGTGCAGGTGGGATGGAAGGCTGTTTAGTGACTGCCCTCTGGAAAAGAGGACGATGTGTCATGCGTTTAGAGAGCTTTTCTTATTACCTTTTTTTGGGAGCAAGTTTATGAAAAAGCCTGAAAGAGAGTGAAATATTTTTGGAGCTGTCTTATTTTACTTGTCCTGAAATTTCCCATGACATGGATGGGTTAGTGAGCTGAATAAGCAGGACATACCTGAGATTTAGCCTAAATTAAGACGCTGGATGCTATAGAACGTGTTACGTGTTCACTTGTAACAACTTCACCTTTTAACACCTGTAACTTACCCCGTTTTCTGCTGGCACAGTCTACCTGTGTTCACTCAAGATGTGTACAGATTATGGTATCCAGGGATATGTGACATTTATTCCAGAAGGGGACCCTCTCTCAGGAGTGTGTTCTGACCTCCTGGCTCATGTGGGCAGGTTAGGCAGCTTGCAGGAATGGTGTTGTAGCGATTCATGCCTTGGGGTGAATTGCTGGTCCTAAAAATTCCTTTCAGGCTTCCCAGGTGGCTCAGTGGTGCCTGCAATGCAGGAGACACGGGTTTGATCCCTGGGTCGGGAAGATCCCCTGGAGGAGGAAATGGCAACCCACTGCAGTATTCTTGCCTGGAGAATTCCGTGGACAGAGGGGTCTGGCGGGCCGCAGTCCGCAGGGTCACAGAGAGTCCTGAGACCGCTTGGTGACTGAGCAGCGACGACACGGTTCCTTGTGACTCTGGGTTCCGAGACTCTGGTGCTTAAATGCACGTGAGGGGCTGGGACCTCAGCGCAGCTGCGCCCTGGTGGCCCAGAAGAGGACCTGGCCACCCGGGGCAGACCAGAGGTACTGCAGGAGGGCTTGGGGCCTTGGGACTAGAATGGGTTTAATGGTAGTGGTGCTGGGTCTCCTGGATCCCTTTTGTCTCACGGCCTTTACTCATATATCCACCAGAGGAGGGGCACAGTCTCTCGTCGTGGCTGAAGGGGCCGGAGGCGCCACACCAGCGCGACTCAGGCGGCTGTCCTCCCGGTTCAGATCCGGATCAGCCCAGCTAGGGCTCCGGCCGCCGCTTCCCGGAACCCAGCAGCTAGCCTCGTGCCTGTCTCCTGGGGTGGGGGATGGAGGGTCTTGGCTTCTTCATTTTCCAAGTTGGTGCAACTTGTAGAACTCCAGTTACGAAGCCACGACGGTGAAGCCTTGATCCAGGTTAGACTCGGGGTCCTCGGAGGACTCCTCTTTACCTGCTCTTGTAGCGGCAGACTGGCCGGGGTCCCGGGGACCTGCTCGCAGGGAGGGATACGTGCCAAGAGCCCGTTCCACTCCAGCCTTGATTGGGCACCCAGAGCAGGTCGAGGCGGGCTTCACCACGTGGGCCCATCACACAGTCTAGAAAATGCCTTTAAAGCTAGGTTGAGGGGGCTTCCCTGGCCGTCCAGCGGCTAAGACTCCACGCCTCCACTGCAGGGGACACCGGTTTAATCCCTGGCCGGGAGAGGAAGATCCCGCATGCCACTCCAAAGGTTAAAAAAGATTAACTGGATCGAGAGCATGTGAAAAAATCGTTAGGTGGGTTCAGAATGGAAATATTTGAAGTCCTGGTATGTTGCTAGGAGGGAAAGATTCTAGACCACACACATAAATGCGAGGGATGTCTGCTGCCAGAACTCGGAGGGAGACTTGCAAATAGGTTGGTTTTGTTGTTTTTTTTTTTTTTTTTTTCAGTTATAAAAGAAGTTTCCTACCTTGTTTACCAAGATGGTTGTAAAGTTGCGCAACTTTCGCTAAGAACTAAAGTATATTCTCGATGCCAGAGGGGAGGGGAGGGATGTCTTCCAAAGAGAAACTGGAGAGCAACACGAAATCCCCGACAGGCACACACGTCACTGGTGAGGAGGGGAGAGACTGTCGGGGCAAAGAACCCGTCACTCCTGGAGGAGATGCAGAATCGGGGCACGGCATGCTGTGCTATTTGCTACGAGCACCAAGAGTGCCAGTGAAGCTGAACTCCCAGTGCCTGAAATCCCTGAGGTTATGAAATGTTCACACTTCCAGCACTTGCCAAACCGTCATTTCTTTCAGCCGAGACGCAGGAGTCTGCCACGGCCCCAGGCTTCACAGGGCGCCTTTGCTTGCCTAGAGTGATCCGGAAGGTCTGCCGAAGCTCGGAAGTGGTCGTCATCGGGAGAGGCGATTCCGCGTGTCTCTCCTCTCTGTGGAGAGAAGAGCCTTTCAGTCTGTGCCTGCAGCGCTGCTGGCACCCGTGTGTGGCCGCTGCCGAAAGCGGCGGCACGCGGTCTGCAGTCCGAGCTGCCCGGAGAGGAGCTCTGCCGTTAGTTGTAATTTGGGCTCAAACTCTCAGCTGGGCTGTGTCAGCAGAGTCGTCCCTACAGCAAGCCCAACGCGTGTGTGTCCAGCCTTTCTGCTGGCTATTTATCAGGAGTCTGCCACGGCCCCAGACTTCACAGGGCGCCTTTGCTTGCTTAGAGTGATTCGGAAGGTCTGCCGAAGCTCGGAAGTCGTAATCATCGGGAGAGGCGATTTCGCGTGTCTCCTCTTTGTTGAGAGAAGAGCCTTTCAGTCTGTGTCTGCATCGCTGCTGGCACCCGTGTGTGGCCGCTGCCGAAAGCGGCGGCACGCGGTCTGCAGTCCGAGCTGCCCGGAGAGGAGCTCTGCCGTTAGTTGTAATTTGGGCTCAAACTCTCAGCTGGCCTGTGTCAGCAGAGTCGTCCCTACAGCAAGCCCAACGCGTGTGTGTCCAGCCTTTCTGCTGGCTATTTTAACTGATGCTTAGAAGAGCTGTCCCGTTTCTGAATGATATTCTTTGCCTCATGGGTGAAATAATTTGCTCTGCTGTGGAGGAGGCATAAAGGACAGTGAGGACCGTCGGATGGTTTATATTTATTGCACAGCCAGGCCTGTATGATGTTTATGACGTTGCAAGCATCCTGTCATAGCCTAATCTTGCAGAATTTGTGTATAGGAGTAAGTGGAAATCACTGCCAGCCCTGTGGAGAAAATGGCACAGGAGCTCAGACTTTGAGGGGTGACTCTCAACCATTTACCCCGTTTTACAGGAAAGGGAGTGGAGGCTTGTAAAATCAATATTTACAGATCAGAAGCTAGTGGCAGGTCAAGTCTAGAACTCCTGACTTCAGTCTGCTTGAACACCTCGTCCATTCCTGTGGTGTGCCTTGATTCCAGCTCTGCTGTGGGTAGTGTGTTAAATGTCTCATCTTTCATGGAACAAGGGCTTCCCTCGTAGCTCAGTTGGTTAAGAATCCGCCTGCAACTGTCATAGCCTAATCTTGCAGAATTTGTGTATAGGAGTAAGTGGAAATCACTGCCAGCCCTATGGAGAAAATGGCACAGGGGCTCAGACTTTGAGGAGTGACTCTCAACCATTTACCCCGTTTTACAGGAAAGGGAGTGGAGGCTTGTAAAATCAGTATTTACAGATCAGAAGCTAGTGGCAGGTCAAGTCTAGAACTCCTGACTTCAGTCTGCTTGAACACCTCGTCCATTCCTGTGGTGTGCCTTGATTCCAGCTCTGCTGTGGGTAGTGTGTTAAATGTCTCATCTTTCATGGAACAAGGGCTTCCCTCGTAGCTCAGTTGGTTAAGAATCCGCCTGCAATGCAGGAGACCCCGGTTCGATTCCTGGGTCGGGAAGATCCGCTGCAGAAGGGATAGACTACCCACTCCAGTATTCTTGGGCTTCCCTGGTGGCCCAGCTGGTAAAGTGTCCACTTGCAATGTGGGAGACCTGGGTGTGATCCCTGGGTTGGGAAGATCCCCTGGAGAAGGGAAAGGCTACCCACTCCAGTATTCTGGCCTGGAGAATTCAAGGGACTATACAGTCACAAAGAGTCAGACAAAGCTGGTATTGAGTAAATGATTACTGATTAGTTTTCAGCCTGTTGACAAGGCTGACACCTGTCTTAAAATAGAGGAACTGCATTTTACACTCAGTCATCAGGAATCTGCAGGTTACTTGATTCATTTTGCAGTTACTTGATTTCTGGTAAGTCATGCTTATTTTTCAAGTTATAGTGAATAGTAAAATCTAGGAATCTCACAGTGGGTCTAGTAAATAGCAAGTGAAGTTGCTCAGTCGTGTCCAACTCTTTGTGATCCTATGGACTGTAGCCTACCAGGCTTTTCCGTCCATGGGGTTTTCCAGGCAAGAGTTCTGGAGTGGGTTGCCTTTTCCTTCTCCAGGGGATCTCCCCGACCCAGGGATCAAACCCAGGTATTGAACCCAGGTATCCCGCATTGTAGGCAGACGGCTTTATCCTCTGAGCCACCAGGGAAGCCCCAGTAAATAGCAAATCTGAAGATAATTTAAAATATCAAAACTCTTAAATACCTTGAACCTATTAAAAAGCACTCAGAATGATTTATTTTAAAAATACATGGAATAAAGTATGACTTACTGACAGTGCCCGAGATGGCTGCACACACACACGTGTGGGAGAGAGATTCATATATGTGTGTACTGTTCTAAATCTGTAATACGTAGAAGAAAGTTTTTAAAAAGATTGCACATACAAATGAATTAGTGCTTTCTACTATAATAATTCTTACACAGATGAACTTGATAGAATTAATTGAACTATTATACATTTCAGTACAAGGATTTGAAAAGAAATAACTTGGCCATCTTGTAACTGACTCTAAATCTGAAAAGACTGGTTGGTTATCTCACTGAGCTCATTTTTCATCATATTTAGTTGAAAAATGCCAGTGTATTTTAGCTTTTATTGCCAGGGAAAGTTAAAGTAGGCTTATCTGGTTATTTTGTTGTGATCATTTAGATTTAAATGTAAATGTTATAATTTTGAACGACTAGTTTTCATCTAAATGATATTTAATATTTTACATTGCTTAAAGCATTAGAATTGGTACCAAAAGCTGTATCTTTGATGGTGCTTTCTTTTAACAAAAAAGAAAATAATAATCTTAAATATGTTAGTCTTTTCATAACAGCTGAGGTTAAAAATTTTTTTTTACTTTGCCTTTTATCTTTTTTAATCTTCCTTTTCTCATCTGAGGGTCTAACTTTCACAGTCCGTGCTAACTGCTGTTTATTCCTACTTTATTTTCTAGTAATAACTCAATGCGTAAATACAGGTTGTTCAGCTTCATGCGATGTCACGCAGCCCATTGGTGGAAGGAAAAATCCCGTATGAGACGAACCCTTGGGTTTTGTCATTGTGCTCGTGGGGCTGACCCTGTCTCATTTGTCCCGTTGAAGGTCCCGCAGTGGTGTGCTGAGTACTGCCTTTCCATCCACTACCAGCACGGGGGCGTGGTGTGCACGCAGGTCCACAAGCCCACGGCGGTCCAGCTCGCCCTCCGCGTGGCAGACGAGATGGACGTTAACATCGGTCATGAAGTCGGCTACGTGATTCCTTTTGAGAACTGCTGTACCAGTGAAACCATCCTGAGGTTGGTGTGGGGGGCTTCCTCGTGCCGTGCCTGGTGCGGCTCCTGGCTCGTCTTCTGCAATCCCAGAAGAGCGTGTTCGCCGCATTCTCTGCTTTAAGCACCTGTAACTTGTGTAACAGTAACTCCTCTCTCTGTCACCAGCCTGACACCATCAGAGATCCCCTGTCTGTAAACTTGTTCCGTATCTCCCCACAGTCCTCAGGAAAAAGTTCTGACCTGTTTCGGCTGGCCCCAGACACCTTCTGGAGCTCTAGCTCTGGTGGGTCTGTAAGAGCTGTCCACGTGCCAGCCACGGTGACACGTGGTTCTCTGAGTCCACGGGCCTCGATAGGTTCTTCCGTCCACTTGGAATGTCCACGCCTCTTCCAGGCCGGACTAATTTCCTCCTCGTCATGAACGGCCCTGTGCAGAGGTCACCTGCTCTACAAAGACTTCCTCAACCCTCCCCTAATGTAATTAGAAAGCTCTCTGCTGGACTCTGTAAAACGTCATATCAGCCCTTCATGGTGGCAGCGTGGGTCAGTGTTTTTGAAACTCTACTTTTCAGGTGCTTCCGGATTCCAGGGACCCTTGACAGTAGCTCCCACAAGTTGTGAGGGGGAGAAAAAATCCTTTTATCTGTTTTTAGCTTCACCGTGAGATTTCCTTTACACAGAGAGTTCCAAGAGTTTAGAAGGAAAAAGACAAGTGGAAGAAAAAAAAAAAAAACCCTGCTCTGGGCCAGTTTCTCAGGCAGGTTTCCATTGCAGCCCTCGTGGAAAGATGAGGCATCCCAAGGGCCTCAGCTGCCCACGTGCTGCCCGCCCGCCCCGGGGGCTGAGACAGGGGTCTTGGCAGCAGTGTGTCTGCCCGTCTCTCACCCTGTTGTGGGCACAGCAGCACGCCAGGGCACACCCCTGGGAACACCCCTTGCTGGCCTCGCAGGGATGCTGCGGATCCCCTGGCATTGCACAGCCCGGCAGAGGACCGTGGGCAGGTCTGGCCTCTGCTCACTTGTACCCGCAGCGTCTGACTTGCTGGTCCCGTGGAGGGCATGCAGCACCCTTGATGATGGAAGGGAAGACGAGCGCTGGTCCCCGCCGGCTGCTGCAGACCCCGGTAGAGTGCTTCTCGCTCCCAGAACGCCTGCAGAACTCACTCAGTTTGCAGTAAGCTGCTTTCCCGCAAACGTTTACCTTCAAAAGTAGAAGACATCAGTCCTCAGGCCGGTGTTAAACCACAGGGGACCTTTCCATCAAGAGCCCGGGGACTGGCACTTCTCGAAGATGTGTAACCTTCTCTTACTAGCGCCGTGATGTCCCCGAGTCATTGTGTTAGTGTGTGTTTATAACTGTTTATTATGCAAATGGTAAACGTACAAACCTCCCTGCTTTGGGGAACTCACAGACAAGTTGAGGAGTTGGGCAGGACATGCACCCTTGAAAGGGTGAAGGATCCCACACTCAGCAGATTCATTTTTCATCCTTTATATTTTAAAGTGGCCTTTCAGATCGTCATACTTTGAATTAAAGGACAGTTCTGACTTGTTTACATTTAATAGATGTGTTTTTATCTTTAATGACATCTCAACTTTAGAGGAGAAGGCAATGGCAACCCACTCCAGTACTCTTGCCTGGCAAATGCCAGGGATGGGGGAGCCTGGTGGGCCGCCATCTCTGGGGTCGCACAGAGTCGGACATGACTGAAGCGACTTTAGCAGCAGCAGCAGCAACTTTGGAAATCTTATGAAAAGGACTCTTGGATGTGGTCCCTTTTAACATGAAATCTTTTGGTGTTTTTTATCTTATTAATATAGATCAAGTGTACATATTTATATATATATTAGAAAGTCATAGAGATAAACCGGAGAAGACAATGGCACCCCACTCCAGTACCCTTGCCTGGAAAATCCCACAGACAGAGGAGCCTGGTGCGCTGCAGTCCATGGGGTCGCCATGACTCGGACACAGCTGAGCGACTTCACTTTCGCTTTTCACTTTCATGCTTTGGAGGAGGAAATGGCAACCCACTCCAGTGTTCTTGCCTGGAGAATCCCAGGGACGGGGGAGCCTGGCGGGCTGCCGTCTATGGGGTCGCCCAGAGCTGGACACTACTGCAGCGACTTAGCAGCAGCAGCAGCAGAGATAAAACACTTATGGAGTAACCCAGTAATGCTGTCGGGGCAGGTCAGAGACACGCCTCGCTTTTTAAACATCTGTTATGGGTAGGGACTTGGCTTTCATGCTTTACGGGGAAACCCTGTAGGACTCAGGCATTCAATCCTTCCGGCCAAAGGCAGGACTACAGCTTCTGTTGACAATTTTTTTAGCTCTTTCTGCATGTAGCTTTCCCTTCTTAACATAGAGGGTAGCCTTCAGAAGTTGTGGAGGAGGTGACCCGCAGAGGGGAACTAGCGACCGCGGCAGGTTCTGGTGGCTTCCGCGTCTCCCGGGCTGCCCAGCCGTCTCGTCTTTCCTCTTCACTTCCCGGGCACGCTTGTTGCTGGGACGCTGCACTTTCCACCCGGACATTCCCTAGCCAGTGCAGAGTCAGCAGATGCTCTGATTTGTTGCTCACAGAGTTTGAGTTGCAAGCAAAGGGGCCAGAGCTAGTGAAAAGCCCTGTGTTGATAAAAGAAAGTTGTCCTTTCTTTTCTTCCTGTTGCTCTGTGCTCCAAAGAGCAGGTGGCACAGCTGGGAAATGAGCGTCTTTGCTCATTTCAGAGACGCTCACCTGTTGCCTTGCCTTGCCCCACCTCTCTGCTTCCGCTTCCTCATCCCTGAGCCGCAGTAGTTGCCAGACGTGCTCAGGGGTTGTTGTGAGGACTCAGGGAGCTGCTGTGCGTGCCTGGTGCGTGGGAGCACGGTGCCCGTGTCAGCGATCTGGGTGACTAAAGAGGTAAACTCCAGCCACGTTCATTGCCTGGAAGACGCGTGCTCACCATGGTTATTGATAAGTTCAGACTGAGAAGCTATTTAAATAAGAGGCTCTAAGGGTGACTGTTGACTTTGGATGGCAGTATTCTGTATTAGATATTGTCTTTTCCATTTTCTTTGTACCTCCTTAGCAACTAATCTGTTGGGCACATAATAGACAGTAAATATAATCTTTATGCCACTGCCATTTTTCTAGATTCTATATAGAACAATGTAGTTCTTCTTTAAGCTTTTTTCCTGGCTTTTTTCAAACCAGTGGATACCTAAATATCATATGCCTAAAATAGTCTTTGAACTATTAATAGATATCACAATATCTTGTGGAAGTACATAAATTTCAAGTAAGAACACTCTAGAACACAGTTTTTTTTTAATTATTCACATTTTTAAGGTCAAATTTAATAAATATAATTTTAAAAGTTAATTAAACTTTCCTATATTATGCTCTTATCTTTCAGAAATTTAGTCTTAAGAATTTAAGGTATAAATGACATTTCCAAGATGTATCCATCTTTTTACACGGTCATCAGGGACAGCATTTTCTTAAGCACTATACACATGATCTTATTAATATAAGGTGAGAAATAGGTCTCTGTCTTATGTAGAAAGCTGGAGGTTTGTGTGGTAAGTTTTAGGATTGATCTCTAGTATTCCCTTCAGTTCAGTTCAGTCCCTCAGTCGTTTCCAACTCTTTACGACCCCATGAACCACAGCACACCAGGCCTCCCTGTCCATCACCAACTCCCGGAGTTTACCCAAACTCATATCCATTGAGTTGGTGATGCCATGCAACCATCTCATCCTCTGTCGCCCCCTTCTCCTCCTGCCTTCAATCTTTCCCAACATCAGGGTCTTTTCAAATGAGTCAGCTCTTCGCATCATGTGGCCAAAGTATTGGAGTTTCAGCTTCAACATCAGTCCTTCCAGTGAACACCCAGGACTGATCTTTAGGATGGACTGGTCGGATCTCCTTGCAGTCATCCGAAAGGCCAGGTCTAGCTTGCTGAGTCTCGTAGTTTAGGTGAGTCACAACATCTCCCTTTTTGATTAAGCCTGGACGTTTTTCTATCACATACATACCTCTGTCTGGCAGAGAAGGAGCATTTCTTCCTGTCAGATCAGTGCTTCGATGAGTTTTGCTGAGAAGGAGATAGAGATTTCATTTCTGACGTTAAGGAAGTAGCATAGACTAAAATAACTTGTGTTAAACAAGAACCAATAGCACTTATATCACTGTATCAAACTAATTAATCTCAGCACAACACCTGACAGCTGGATTTTGGATGCAGCTCTGTCTGTTTTTATTTTGCATGAAGTATAGTACTGTAGTATTCAATATATTTTATTTCTTAAGTTTGAGAAAAGGAATAATCAGCAACTTATCACTGCTTGTTTGGTAAGACAGACACAGAATGAGAACAAGTATAGGAGAAGGGCAGAAAGCACACGTCCGATTCCATAAAGGTGCAGAAAGGGGGAATGTGGGCTTTATACGAATCCATGGTGGCCACGGACGCGATCTTTATAATTTGATGATGGCGTGAGATGTAATAGATATTCAGGCTTAGGTTGACCCTCTCCCTTACTTTATGACCACATGCAGGATACTTAACCTGTCTGAACCTCAGCTTCCTCTTTTATAAATAGTGGGAGAGTAGTGTCTGTCTTGAAGGTTTACTGTGAAGGTTAAATGAGAACTGTCGTACCAGCACAGTGCCCGGCGCACACTAGAAACTTAATGCTTTCTCCTTTTTCTTTCTTCCTTAAAGTGGATTAATTGAGGACTGTGTCAGAGTCTCCAAGGCCACCCCTGTGTCTGATGGTTTGCTAGGAAGACTCATGGGATTCCGTATGTAGTTGATCCACAGCTCAGATTTACTGCAGTGTAAGGATACAACCCAGACAGTATATTAAAAAGCAGAGACATTACTTTGCCAACAAAGGTCCATCTAGTCAAAGCTATGGTTTCTCCAGTAGTCATGTAACAATGTGAGAGTTGGACTACAAAGAAAGCTAAGTGCCAAAGAATTGATGCTTTTGTGTTGGAGGAGACCCTTGAGAGTTCCTTGGACTGCAAGGAGATCCAACCAGTCCATCCTAAAGGAAATCAGTCCTGAATATTCATTGGAAGGACAGATGTTGAAGCTGAAACTCCAATACTTTGGCCACCTGATGCAGAGAACTGACTCCTTGTAAAAGACCCTGATGCTGGGAAAGATTGAAGCCGGGAGGAGAAGGGGACGACAGAGGATGAGATGGCTGGATGGCATCACTGATCCGATGGACGAGTTTGAGTAAACTCCAGGAGTTGGTGATAGACAGGGAGGCCTGGATTGTAAAAGACCCTGATGCTGGGAAAGATTGAAGCCGGGAGGAGAAGGGGATGACAGAGGATGAGATGGCTGGATGGCAACACTGATTCGATGGACGAGTTTGAGTAAACTCCAGGAGTTGGTGATAGACAGGGAGGCCTGGCGTGTTGCAGTACATGGTGTCACAAAGAGTCAGACACGACTGAGCGACTGAACTGAACTCAACTGAAGGATAGAGTCAGCAGAGGGAAGTGGTGCCAGGGGCACAGCCCACAGGAACCAGGCTAGGCGTCCAGGAGCCCCTCCTCGTGGACTCCCTAGCATGTGCTTCGTCCCTCCAGCTGTGAGCTGTGATGAGTGTGAGATGCTGTCCTGTCAGGGGAACTCATCAGGGACTCTGTGCCAGGGGTCTGTGCTGGGCGCTGGTCACATAGGCCCTCTCTGCCTCCTGCTGTATTCTAAAATTCCGTACTGCCCGAAAGAAAGCAGGTTGGACCATATTACAGACAGTAAGCCTCAGTTCTGGGAATGTGAGAACACTCCCCAAGTCTAAGTTCCCAAATGCCAGCCAAGGGGCACCCTTGCAAGCAGGCCTTTCTAAGAATAGCCATTTCAGACCTGCCATAGACAGGGACAAATAAAATAAATACCTTAAATTGGTATAAAGCTTATGGATTGGCTTCCTCAAGGAATAATATAGGTAGATATGTGAACACTATCAGAAAGATGATGTTTGTATGGTTCTGGATGATTAATAGGTATTTGTAATTATTTTTAAAAAACCTCCCAAGAACTGGAAAATTCATTAAAATCTACTACTGACCCCTTCCTCCTCCAGGAATACTCCCCAGTTTGCATGCTGCCCTCAAACAGGTGATTACTTTTTAGGTGCTTTTGTGTGAGTATTATTTGGGTGACATTTCAAACATGATGATGCTCACACCTTGGTGATGTCATCTCCCAAAAAGTGCCACTAACAGAGTCCTTCTCCTGGACCCACCGGGTCAAGAACCTGAGCCAAGACGGTCATCCGTGTACATGTGTGTGCTCCACTGAACAGTGTGTCCTCCCACTCGACGTTCTTCCGTTGATGGAAGAGGGGAAAACTCTTACCCAACAGGAGTATTTTGCTAGGTTACTTTTTTGTTTAAAAAGCTCAGGGCAAATGTTCATTGTAGCTCTTGTTAGTATCTGTAATAAACATTTAAGGCAGAGGTCTCTAACCTAAGGTTCAGTGATGGTCTTTAGAGGGTCGGTGAACATATGCAAACTACACTTAAAATTTTTGTTTATATGTATTTTTCAGTTTTGAAGGTCTGTAGATTTTATCAGCTTAAAGGAATCTTGGCCCCGATAAAGATTTTAAGCTCTCGACTTAGACTAGACAGGCATCTTTGTGGCTTATGTAAGGAGTTTCTTGTATGATCTTTTTCATGAGAGCATTCTAACATTGATATTTCCTTTTTGTAGGTATTGTACTGATGATATGTTGCAAAGAGAAATGATGTCCAATCCTTTTTTGGGTAGCTATGGGGTCATCATCTTAGATGATATTCAAGAAAGAAGCATCGCAACTGACGTGTTACTTGGACTTCTTAAAGATGTGTTACTAGCAAGACCGGAACTGAAGCTCATAATCAACTCCTCACCTCACCTGATCAACAAGCTCAGTTCTTACTATGGAAACGTGCCTCTCATCCAAGTGAAAAACAAGCACCCCGTGGAGGTTGTGTACCTTAGCGGGGCTCAGAAGGAGTCTTTTGAGTCTATTTTACGCCTTATCTTTGAAATTCACCACTCGGGTGAGAAGGGTGACATCGTTGTCTTTCTGGCCTGTGAACAAGTAAGTAAGTAATACTCTAACCTACCAGAGCAATAAGGTTACTTATTGGGAGCCTTTGAACCTTGCTGCGAAGATTTGAATAACCTACAGATTTCACTTTGCTAATTAGCTGTTTAAATATTTGGTTCCACCACACCTCATTTCTCTATACTTCGGAAGAAGGTTCGATAAAGAGTAAATAAAGCCTGTGCTTGAAAGGTGAACAGGGAAATGCTTCTGAAAGCAGGAATTGTTCTGAAACACAGAATGAGTTGCAGGGAAAGTCCGAGGAGCTTGTGGGGTGATCTCCAGAGCTGACTTGCTGCCCCCCGGGCGGGCGGGATCCTGGGCTGCCCCAGAGGCTCGCCATGAACCCTCTCAGCAGAGGGGACAGACTGGTACGGCTGCCCCCCTCATGGCAGGAACAGGTGCTGGAGATGCAGAACATATCCTAAGCGCTTGGCAGAGAATCAGGAAGCAAAAAAGTGTTCCTACAACAGTCAGTGGAGAATTAGGCAGAACACTAGGGTTTACAGCACACCCAGAGGGCTGTCTCCCTACACTTTTCTTAAAAAGATGAATGAGCAAACACTTCACTTGAAACTGCCTTTCCAAAAGCACGATTGGAAATGGACACCTGCACGTCTGTCACTGCTTTCAGACAGTCAGGGTCCACTTGGGGTTGCATTTGTCTGAACGCAGTTACCCTGACCCTGCTTCTCTCTGTCCCACTGCCGTGAGGGCCAAATCTAAACACCTCCAGAATCTTGAGTTAGGCTTTCTTTTTAGAGACTGACTGCCTGGCCTTTTCCTCCCTGCCCGTCATTTCACTCCCAAGTAAAAGCCGTACCTTTTAGACCATGATGATTCCAGTGATTAAACAAGAACCAAAAGGAAGCTGCTTGCTACTGGCTGAGCCACCAGCTGAGCAAAGACAAGCACCTCGTCTCTCCGTCAGAGCCTTAAGTGTGCACACGCTTTCTGGAACGCCTTCAGGAGTGTTGATTCTGCTTCACAGTCACAGCATGAAGGATGACTGAGCCTTTAGCTTTGAGACCTTCAGACAGTTTTCTCACAATGTAAATTTTAATCTGTTTCTGTAAAGAAAGTAATTCGGAATCTCCAGTATATGATAAACTTCTGCATATTTATGTTTTTCACGCATAGATTATACAGTTTCTTGAGTAGTAAATCTGCCTGCTGCAGTGATGTATTCCATTATCATTCCCTAATCCTGCGTGATTTGAGATATTCGAGAAAGTCCTAGAGAAGAAATACAATGATTAAGGAGACAGGGAAAGGATTTCTGAGAACAGACGTTTTCAGTGTAACTGGGTAAAACCTCAGGAAGGGAGGAAGGGCGGAATTAAAGAGTCTAAGACATTTGAAAGTTAGAGTTGCCAGGTGAAGAGAAGGCATATGTCTCAATGCTGGGGACGGGGGCAGTATAATTAAGACTGATAGGGTGAGTAGTCATCTTCAGAGTAACCAAAAATTCTCAAATGGAGTTTTGAAAAATAAAGCTCATAACAGAGTTGGGGCTAGTATTTGATTCTTTAATAGAAGCTATAAGTAATGTCATAATGACTTTTTAATTGTCAGACTTCAGAAGATGCATTTTTATGTAGGATAGTAGTAGAAGCTGTAAAATCCACAGGGCTTAGAAGGGTATAGACTCTTCCCGGAAGTCAGACCGGAAAGACGTCCCCGTAAGAAACCGTGCTTCTTGCAGAGTCTGAAAGTCACGCACGTGGCAGTGCAGGGAAGGCTCAGGCAGAGTTTGCAATTCTGAGCGTGAGGACTCATTCATCCTGGCAGCGGCTGCTGCTGTGGCCGAGTGGAGCACGGGGGTCTCTGGGGGGTCTCCTCGTCCAGCAGGCGGCTGGTGGGCGGCAGGACAGCTGTCCTGCAGCTAGAGCATGCCTTCTCTGGGAGCCAGCGATCTTCCTCGCAGCCCAGCCCCAAATCCCACAGCTGTTACCTAGTTTTCTTTTCTCCATCTTTTCCCAGGTCTCCTCGTCCAGCAGGCGGCCGGTGGGCGGCAGGACAGCTGTCCTGCAGCTAGAGCATGCCTTCTCTGGGAGCCAGCGATCTTCCTCGCAGCCCAGCCCCAAATCCCACAGCTGTTACCTAGTTTTCTTTTCTCCATCTTTTCCCTAACAAGCTGAACACAGCTCAGTATCCTGATGGACTTTTTCTTTTTAACTCCTTATGTCAGGATTAACTGGCATAAGATACTCTGCTATAGTCTCAGAATTTGTCTTTTGGAAAATTTTGTCTTGCCCTGAAATCCATGTTAATAGCTATTGACCATCTTTCCCTTTGCTGTTTGAATCTTTCTTGATTTCAATACACAACTTTAGAATCTGCCACAGCAAACCCAATGTCATGTGAAAACAAAGCCAGGCAGTCTAACAGAAGTGTGCTACTTGTTGGCTTTTTTTCTCTTAAGAAATCCATTTTAAAGCGCAGAGATGCCCTCGGACGTTTTGGTTCGGAAACGTCAGGTGCCTCCCGTCGTCCCTAACCTCCCGTCTTCCCTAACCTCCCGTCGTCCCTCACCTCCCGTCTTCCCTCGCGTGCTGTGAGTTAACACCCGCGAGCCAGGCACTCCCCGCGTCTTGGGCTCAGTCGAGACACGGAGGCCTGCATGTTTCCAGGGTGTTGCTCCTAACCACTTCACCATCTTTTAATTTGAAGAAAAAGTGAAGTAGATTAACTAGAAAACAAAAATAAAGACAAATGAGACCGTCTAGCCAGATGGTCATGCAACTTGAAGCTGTCACAGGAAGGTGCTCTTAGGTGGAAGGTTTTCCTGGAAAATATCCCATCTGGTCACGGCCCTTTGCTCTGGGGCCGGATGTCTTCCTTCAGCTCAGGGGGCTGCGTCTTCCCCAGCTGTAGCAGGCGTCATGGGAAAGCCCTGCGGATGTAAATGCTCTGAACACCTTGAACAAGAAGGAAACGAGTAAACAGGTTGACGCGCCAGATGAGTATCTTAGGCACTTTTTAAAAGTCCTGAAGATATGACCTCCAAGCTTTCTGTCATCTGAGCTTGAGGAATCTAAAGTAGATACAGTAATGTTTCTATTTTGCTCTGCTTTTGATTTCCTTTTGAAGATTTTTTAAAATTCTTTTTCCTCCCCATTTGGAACAAAATTCAACATTAGAATCCTGTTACAACTGAAGTTTTAGCAGCTGGAAGCAAATGAAAAATGACAGGCCTCGATTCTCAGACAGTGAGAGAACTGTCGCAGTGCAGTTTGAAGGCTTATTTTGATTGGACACTTGTGAGTGGGCTGCTGGAATGGAGCCTCCTCTTCCAGCTCAGGTAGCTGTGTGTGCCAAGGCTGCCACCTCCCCACCAAGAGGAACGTACCCAGGTCCCTGTGAGGCCTGGGCAGCAGCCACGTGCAGGGAGATGCAGATCAAGGACTCCCTCTCCTCTCTGCAAATCTCTAAGCTTGCTTTGCTGAAAATGTGACATGATGAGAATGATAAAAAAAAATTGGAATAAATAGCTTTATTCTGATTATTCCAGCTGGCAAGCTTTCATTCTTTATAGTCAGTAGTCCTGTTCTTTGCTTGGTTAAAAAAAAAAAACCTGCCTCAAGTAGACCAGCTCCATAGGAAAGGGAAGTGTGAGCAGGAGGAGGTGCCCAGGTGGCTGCGGTGTGGGCCACAGCCTCTGCCCTGCTTCCCTGGGATCTCTGGGGTAATAGGTCACCCCAGGTCTTGCTACTTTCCAGGCAGATATGTCCGCCTGCGAAGCCCTTGAGTTAATTAAGTCCCATTCGACAGGTGGTGAGGGAAGGAAAGATGAGCTGGAGTGCTGGGCAGGGGCCTCAAATCTTTATAAAAATCACAGCAGGCATTGTTTTACTTAGACTTTTGGTGAAATCTAATGAAATAGGGCTTCCTGTTAAAGCTAAAACTCCAATATTTTGGTCACCTGATGCAAAGAACTGACTCATTTGAAAAGACCCTGATGCTGGGAAAGATTGAAGGCAGGAGGAGAAGGGGACGAGAGAGGATGAGACAGTTGGATGGCATCACTGACTCAATGGACATGAGTTTGAGTAAACTCCGGGAGTTGGTTATGGACAGGGAGCCCTGGCATGCGGCAGTTCATAGGTTCGCAAAGAGTCAGACAACTGAGCGACTGAACTGACTGACTTCCTCCATCTGGTAGTTAGACCCTTAAAAGGAAAAACAGATTTCGGAAACAGATTTAAAAGGTGTAAGAATTACATTGTGACATCTTTCTTATATGAGGTTGTAGAAATCTGGTTGTGATTTGAGAAAAATTTAATAGAAAGTACTGTGTAAAATGTCTTGCTTTTTGAGCATTTTGCAGTAATATACTTATTTATAGTTTTAGGGCACATAATTTACTCTTTTTCAATGTATTTGATAATGAAACATTTTTAAAGAGTGTTTCTAAATTCCTGAATCTTGTAAATATATAAATAACAGTGAGGATTTCCTGCCTGCTTCCTTGCATTTCTGCTCTTTTTAAAATGCTAAATGCTACTGGGTAATCATTTTCAGAATGACCCAGATTAAAGTCCTGATTATGGGACGTGTATGTATATTTGCTTCTATTGGAAGCCTAGAGATTGCTTTACAGTGCTTAGTTCTGCCACCGTCAGAGCACAGTGGTGCATTCTCACGGATCTGAAAATAACTTTTGTTTCCCTGTCATTGTTAACAGAGGTGAGAAGCTGCCTTAAGCTAGAGAAATGCATGAAGGCAAAGACAGTACATTTCACAAAGGAAAGCCGTTTTGGACTAAAAGCAGTGAAATCATTTATAAATTATATTTAACTTCCCCAAAGAAATGTTCTTACACAGTGACATCTTCTTTTCATATTTGATAACACCTATAGACCACAAGTATTTCTTTCCATGAATACATTGTGCAGCTTTTGCCAAATTTTAAAAAATATTTTTTCATTTTTTAAACTATTATTTTGTATTGAAGTATAGCCGATTAACAAAATTGTGATAGTTCAGGTGGACAGAAAAGGGACTTAGCCATACAAATCCATGTATCCATTCTCCCCTGAACTCCCCTCCCATCCAGGCTGCCACGTAACACTGAGCAGAGTTCCTGTGCTATTCAGAGGGCCTTGTTTTGCCTGTAATTCTATGTAATACGGACAAAGTTGTTTATAACGTACTTTATTCTCATGGATGATGTTCTTGTTTTACTTTAGGATATTGAAAAAGCCTATGAAATTGTCTGCCAAGAAGGCTCTAACTTAAACCCAGATCTTGGAGAGCTGGTAGTTGTTCCTCTGTATCCAAAAGAGAAATGTGCACTGTTCAAGCCAAACGACGAAACAGAAAAAAGATGCCCAGTTTATCAGAGACGAGTGGTGTTGACGGCTAGCTCCGGAGAATCTTTGATCTGTAGCAACACAGTCAAGTTTGTTATTGATGTGGGTGTGGAGAGAAGAAAGGTAATTCTTATTGAGCAGGTAAATTGCCTACACTGAGCAGGACAGTTATCAGACTGCTGACCATTGTCTTGGGTTCCTGTCATTTTGCAATCTGGGGACTTCTCTCTTTGGCCCTGTGTGCAGGGAAGCGCTGTTGCATGCAGTAACCAGAGTCTTGAGCACAGGTAACTACCTTTCATTAGCAGGCCGGTAGTCTGGAAAATTAAATTGATTGAGGTGCTAATGGAAAAAGTTTTAAGGAAACACAACTACTAAAGCAAATTACCTGACTCCCGAACTAATCTTTGCTTCCATACATGTCTTAGGTGTTTTTGCTGGCCTCTTTATTAAGGTAATTAGCATCTTCTCCCAGGTAATTTACCAGAGATTAGGTTCCAGTACACTGACTTTTATTTTAGAAAATTTTGGCTTTATCGTTGACATGGTAAAATTCCATCCTAAATTTTAAAATGTATGCTTTTAATCACTGTCCTTAAAAATTAGGAAAAACGGAAATAGGATGGCTCAAGCTCTCAAAGACAGTGGGGTTTCGGAAGTCCCAGCCTGTAAACGGAAAAGAACCTATCCTGAGTGTTACTGCATTTACTGTGAGGAGGTGCTGTGTCACTTTTATCCCCCCAGGAGACTACGGGTCTCCTCAGTATCCGTGATTACTGACAGAGCCATTCCAGCCACTGGAAGGTTTCCTTGGAACCAGTTTGGCTTGACCTTACAGCATTGATCCACCATTCAGAGAACCCAGGCTTATCACTTATCTTTAAACTTACCCCTGCGAAGAATCACTGTCAATGCCGTCTGTAGCTTTATATTAGCCTATTGGACCGGGAAGGCCCAGCGTGCCTTATAGAGGTGAGGCCCTGGGGGGTCGCAGTCCGTTTGAATAGAAGCCTGAGGAAGCGCGGCATTGTCAGGGATCACCCTTTTGTCCATGGGGCACGTGAGTATCTGTCCCCATTGGGCAGCGTGGCGCTTTGAGAAGCGGCATCCGTGTTTCAGCAGATGACGCAGAGCCCTCATATTTACAGAAGCCACACTGAAAGCAGACAGCCCTTCAATCCATTTATCAAAGCTCTTGCAGTTTCCATCTCAAGGCAAGTGAAGCAATAGCAAATGTCGTACAAAAGGAATGAGTCAGTAGCAGAGCAGGTCATGAAGCCAGGTGCTGCGAACAGCAGTCACTTCAGGGTGACGGGGCCCGTGGGGTCGAGTGAGCTGATGCTCAAGCTGCTGTCCTTCCGTTCAAAGGTGTACAACCCCAGGATCAGAGCAGACTCGCTCGTCATGCAGCCCATCAGCCAGAGCCAGGCCGAGACCCGCAAGCAGATCCTCGGCGCCTCTCCTTCAGGTAGCCCCACGGGCCCCGGAGCCACGCACAGTGGTACCCGTCTGCTGGCGCCCCAGACGCGGCAGCCCTGTCTTTGCCCGGTTTCTTCCAGGAAAACTCTTCTGTCTGTACTCCGAAGAATTTGCCTCCAGGGACATGCGGCCCCTGAAGCCAGCAGAGATGCAGGAAGCCAGCCTCACGAGCACGGTGCTCTTCATGAAGAGAGTGGACATCGCGGGCCTGGGCCACTGCGACTTCATGAACAGACCCGGTAGGCACAGGCGCGGGCCGGCAGGGCGCCTGGCTACAGCCCTGCCCGTTTAGCTCCTGCCCACCCCCGTCCTAAGAGTGGGTGGCCCCCTGGCAGAGCACGCAGCCTGGGGCTTTGATTTGTCCTGAAGCATTGTCTCCACTAGAGGTAAACATTCTCCGAAGTCATCTAAAAATTTTGTAAAAAAAAAAAAAAGCATCCTCTAGGAAATACCCGTCCTGACACTGGAATGCTGTTTGCCATTGGACACAGAGAGATGGGTGGCCAGGCCGGTGGTAGCCGGGGTGGCGCTGAGACCTTCCCTAGAACCATAGGGGGTTTAATGTTGAAACTCTCCAGTAAAGACTTGGAAGGCCAGTTACTTTGGGCACCCTTGGAACCTAAGGTTTTCAACAGACTTCTCCCTAGAGGAGCAGTGGCCCTCCGGGAGGAGAGGGGCCGCGTGAGCTCCTCGTCTCATCCAAGACAGACCTCCTTCCTTCTCTGTAGCCATCTCCTCCCTGGGAGCCGTCTGTTCTTGCAGGGAAAGGGTCGCTATTCTCCAGCAGAAGCTCAGGCATGCAGGAGAGAGAGGCCTACATTGAACGCATGTAAAGAAGGCCTTGGCATTCAGGTTCTTGGGAAAATTAGCACATCACCAGGATAACAGCCATGCGGTCCCAAGCCTGAGGCTTGACCCTGAGGGTATCAGCCAGCTTGGTTTGGCACAGAGCTTCCCCACCTGAGAAGAGGTTCATTAGGCCTGGGCCCTTCCTTACTAGCTGAAGTGATAGATACATTAGGGATAAACGTATCTTGGGATGGTAGCTCGGAGGAAAGCAGCAGTCCCTGGAAGGTTGTAAAACGTATGTAAGCAAATGTAAGCCAGCAAACTCGGAACGCGTTTTTCTTCTACAGCAGTGGTTGGAGGGGACGGGCTGGGGCCCCGGCGGGTGAGGATCAGGTCCAGAAAGGCTGGGAACCAGAATTCCTTTAGCCGTGAGCCCTTACCTCGCAAATGGTGAAGCCCCCCTGCCCTTGGGTCTGGCTCTGGTCCCTGAGGGAAAAGGAGTCTGGAAGGCGGGGGCGGGTCACTCCAGTCTTTTCTCCAGTCTCTCCCTGGAGACCCCAGGGCATCTGTCGCCAGCCAGCCAGTCCTCACTCCAGACACCACCCCCTGAAGAAACAGGTTTTAATTTTGAAAACTGCTTATGCTGGGCTTCCCTGGCGGCTCAGATGGTAAAGCGTCGACCTGCACTGCAGGGGAGACCCAGGTTCGATCCCTGGGTCGGGAAGATCCCCTGGAGGAGGAAATGGCAACCCCCTCCAGTACTTTTGCCTGGAAAATTCCATGGACTGAGGAGACAGATGGGCTACAGTCCATGGGGTCGCAAAGAGCCATGAGCGGCTGAGCGGCTTCACTTTCTTTTCTTTCTTGTTGATTGCCTGGGCATCTCGTTTTCATGCTAGTAGTTACTTGGTGGACCAGCATGATGAGAGAAGAGCAGGCCTTGTAACGTCCAAGATTTTAAAAAGCAAACGGCACAGCACAGCCCGAGTGCAGAGGAACTGCCCGTGTTTCTCAGTGGCCACCCTCTGCCGCTCACTCCATGCGTGGGGGCTTAGAGCCGAGAGCGGAGAACAAAAGGGCGAGGGAAACGATTTATTCTTGTCTCCTGGCAGTATGCACATCACTGTTTCTGCTGTGCTTCGGGGAAATACAACTGCGGATTAACTCTGACTCATCGTTTTGAAAGGGGAAAAAAAAAGATGATGGTTGCAGCTGCTGCATTTAACGCCGCTTGTAAATGAAAGACGCAGATGCAGCAGAGCAGCCGCCTCCGCAGGACTCGTGGGCCACGTGAGGTGGATTTGGCGTCACTAGGCTCTTCGTCCAGTTCCCTGTGCGTGCGTGCTTAGTCGCACAGTCGTGTCGACTCTGCAACCTCATGGACTACAGCCCACCAGGCCCCTCGGTCCATGGGGATTCTCCAGGCAAGAACACTGGAGTGGGTTGCCGTGCCCTCCTCCAGGGCCCCTTGGCACAGCTCTCTTAAAAAAAATCTCGTTTTCTAAGCTGGTGCTGAGGACTGACCTCCATGGTGAGTGGAGGACGCAGTCCCTGTTGGTCGGGGTCAGGGAGTCCACGGCCAGCCGACCACCTGGAGGTGGTCCTAGGCATCTTCCCTCTGGGAGGGCAGGGGAGCGCCGTCAGCACGGGCGGGGACAAGCTCGCCGAGCCCAGGCCCACGCCGGACGTCACCTTGGTTATCTGGCCTCAGAGCTCGTTTTGCTGGCGGCCAGATGACTGGCATTGGAACCGTCTGTGAAGAGTGGATCCAAATGCAGACTTGCCGGACATGGCATTTGGGACGAGACAGGGCCGTCTCAGAGATGGGGGAAGGAGGAAAGGGCAGGGTCGGGTCAGGGCCCCGAAGATGCATCCAGACCCTTGGCCTGCGGGGATAAGGCTGCAGCTTCTCAGCCTGTGAATCAGGGAGTCAGGACGCTCTGCAGTTTTCTCTTCGAGGAGCCTGGTTGGTGAGCGCGCCCGAGAAGTGATGGGTCATCACGGGAAACACGAGATTCTGCTCTGAAATTTACAAAGGGGCTAAAACGTAACAGTCTGTGTGAAGAGGAGATGGGAGAGGAAATGGGCCGCGGGAGGGAGCCTGGCGTGGATCCCTCCATCCCCGGCAGGGAGCCTGCTGCCTGTTGCCCCCAGATAGCCAGGATTCGACCCCAGCGCTGGCAGAAGGCCCCACCTCGGTTTTTGAATTTACAGAGGCCACACGTCATCTGTCCGCGGCCACACAGAGCCGACTGCTGTTCCTAGACGGCAGGGAGGAGGGTGGAGAAGAGGCACGAAGGTGCTGAAACCCGTGAAAGCCAGCGTCGTGAGGCTCTTGAAGGCGAGAGGCGGTTATTTTTCAGAATGAAAAGAAAACCTGAGGGAGAGCTTAGAAGACACAGACGGGAAGTACCTTCAGCCCTCAGAACCCGTTCAGCTCTTTGTGGGCCCAGCGACTTTAGGATCTATTATTTGGGCCCAGCTGGTGGAGGCTGAACGGGAATGCCAGCCTTCCTCGAGCTGGGGGAGGGAGGGAAACGGGGCTGTCCTCAGCATACTGGGCCAGAGGCGGCCGGGATTGCAGGCACCCCAGCGCCCTGGCCCTCGTTTCCAGCTGTATGACATTCGGCAAGCATGTTGCCCACTGGCACCTCGGCGTCTTCATTCGAACACGAGCATCGTCAGAGCAGTCCCTTCTCAGAGGCAAGTACCTTCGTTCCTCTCTGTGGCCCCCGAGAACGATGACGTGCATGGAGTAAACGCTCAGCTATCACCACCCATGTGGCGTCCACCCGAACTCTGACACAGAAGGCTCGTCAACCCCAAGCTGCAGGAGAGCCTCCCAAGGCAGTTTTGACGATGTGAAAAACAGGAACTGATCCACAGGCCTTGGGAGGCCGCACCGGGCTCCCTGGGAGGAGCCGAGCTGGGCTTTGGAGCTGAAAGGCACAAGACTGGAGGCAGTTGTGCTCACGGCACACAGATTCAAACAGCTGCAGGCAGAAAGGCTGGTCCAGAGGCTGCTTCCACAGCCGAGGAGAGAGGCTGGTTAGCCCTGTGGCTTTGGCAAGTTGCTTACTGTTTCCCCATCGGTAACATGAGGACGGAGGGTCTGCTCTCTTGTGTCATGGGGTTATTAAGAGATGCAAATGAGATCGTTTATGCAGAGGTGCTCTGTACTGTGTAACAGTAGGAGGTTGGCACATGCCAGGATTTATGAGCCTGTCCTTGTGAAATTAAGTGAAACGGGCCTTCCCTTCCTCTCCAGAATCTAACTCTCATTCCCATTGCCTGAAAGTCCCAGGACTTTTGAGAGTCTACACCCCCAACCAGCCACCGTCAGATTCTTCCATTTCTCTGCTCCGTGGGCGCTCTGCTTGGGTGCGCACGATGCCCATGCCCCGGCCCTAAATCCCGCCAGCTCCTCCCGTCCTGTCCAGCTCTCTCTTTCTCCACGTCCGTCCGCATATGTGTGCGTGTAATTCACACGCCTACAAGGCACAGGGCCTGCACGGGGTGAGCACAGCTGTCCCCCCCAGGGCAGTGGTGCTCCGATTCGCTCTTGCTTTGTGACAGGATTTCTGAGGCCGTGGTGTCCACATATCACGATTCCTCTGGCTGCAGGTGGTGCCAGTGACGCCACTCAGACTAGCAGCAGCCCAAGCGGGTTGGGATAAGGACGTGGGGTGTCCTGTGACCCCAAGCCATGCCTCCGGGACCCTCGAGGGCAGAGGCTGAACGGCACAGGCACGCAGCTTCCTGTCTCCGTCTCTGCATTCTTCTCTCCCCTGCTGAGCACCTGAGTGGAGGTCCCCATGACAGGGAAGGGAACACCCTGCTATTTGACATCGAAAATCTTGGCAGACTTCTCACGGCCATAGGAAAGATGCCACGTGAGGCTGTTGGTTCTGGAAATGACACGGCAGAGCCCTGGACCCATCGGACCTGCGCTCCTGCTTCGGATCAGTGCTGAGCCCTCCATCCGGCTGTGGGCTCAACCCTTATTCCAGACAAACAGCCTGTCTGTGAGCAGCCTTTCTGCAGGTCCTGTGGCATGAAAGCGCAGATTCCATGTTGGAGCCTGGCGTTCGGGCTTCCGTGGGAAGAGGGTGCAGGAAAGGGTGTCAGCAGCCCTCCAGGTGACTGAGTGATGGCAGCGGGGCAGGCGTGGGGCCTTGCAGTGAGCTATCCCACAGGGAGTACACTGGCGATGTCTTGTCCATACTGAAATTGCCCTTGGAGTAAAGCAGCGTGAGTTTGCAGTGTTGTAAAGAGGCCTGGCACTAAACGTCTACATCCATTTGTTAGCGTTATTTACCGTGGATTGCACTTAAACAGCACTGCCATAAAGAATCCTCATCTAAACCCTTTTGCTTTTACCTACAATTTTATGGCCGTACTGGGGAGCTGGCTTAAAATGTAGAATGTAATATTAGCAAACCTATTGCAGTTATTTTTATGAGTGCTCCTTCCACCTGTATCATCTGCATTCATTAACTTGTTCTTTCTAGCATAATAAAACCCCCAAGAACTTCCTCCCTTCCGCTGCTGTTAGGACCGGGAGCAGAGTCATGATGTTATTTCCACCAGTCACCCTGTGTGCAGCCGACTCAACTCCAGGGTATAAAAATGAGGAGCAGTGCCCTCCAGGGACTGAGGCTGGCTGTCCAGCCAGATCCTCACAGGGACAGTTGCTAGAGATCCTGTAACTTACGATGAAGCAGCTTTGCTGACTTACGGAAACCAGTTTCTAAACAGCTCTCAGTAATTAAGTTTGCACTCCCAGCCCCTCCTGCCCTGTTTAATCCAAGATGCTTATTTCTGCTGCTGCTGCCTCTGGAACCTTCTCAGGCAGGTCAGGGGTCACTTTTGATTTCAGGGCTTGCTGATGGCACCTTGGACTAAATACTTTTTCTAAGGAGCCCATCTGTTTACTTCCCTGGGACTATGATTTCTCAAGGCCTCCCCCTTGCCTCAGGGTCTCTAAATGCACAAATGGCAAATAGCTCTTTCAGCTTCCTTGTCTGCTGTGGCTATCATCTGTGTGAGCTCTGGGTCAGCTTCGATTGGTGCGTTTTTCTCTTTATTGTGGGATTATATTTTCCTACCACGTGGTTTTTATTGGATGCCAGACATAGTCCGTCTCCCTGCGTTGGATATTGGACATTTCGTATTCCTATATTCTCGAGCTTGCCCTGGGCTGCAGGATGATCCTTTCAGGGGTTGATCTCAGGATTATGTAGGTGGCACTGGAACCGCGCTTATGAGGTGGGGGGCGGCGGGGAGCATAGTTGTTATTTCCTCCCCAGAGCCCCGTGAACCGTTGCAGCTGGCTGGTGGGAAGGGGCCTGTCGGAGACTGCACGTGTGCACCAGGCACGTATCCTCTGTCCCTCCGGCCTGGAGTGGTTTCTCCTATGGGCCCTGCTGACTGAGCGAGGGGCCCTCATCCATCTGAGTCCTCCTTCAGAGCTCTCTCCTCTCAGGAAGCTGACCTGCAAGCTCTGACCACCTGAGTCTCCAGGGACCCTCAGCACCATCTCCATGATGCGGGGAACCTGGCAGCTCCTCCAGTTCCCCTCCTCCCACCACTGCCGGGAAACAGGGTAGTGAAGCTCCCTGAGTGATGGCCCCTCTCAGGAATCACTGTCGTTCACTGCCTGGTGGTCTCTGCCTCGCAGACTGTTGTTCCACATGCTTTCTTATCATTTGGTTGTTCTGTGTGGGAGGGGAAATCCAGTACCCGTTAGCCCATCTTGGTGGTATGAGACTTTCTAATTGTCAATTTTGTCTTCCCCAGCACCAGAGAGTCTGATGCAGGCTTTGGAAGACCTAGATTACCTGGCAGCACTGGACAACGATGGAAATCTGTCTGAATTCGGAATCATCATGTCCGAGTTCCCTCTTGATCCACAGCTCTCCAAGTCCATCTTGGCATCCTGTGAATTTGACTGTGTTGACGAAATGCTGACGATCGCCGCCATGGTGACAGGTATCCCTTCAGGACGGTGCTTTTGTCCTGCAGCAGGCATAGATTCAAATGGACCCGCTGACATGGGAATGAAATAGTTTCAATTCAAACAGATTGAAAAGGTAGAAAAGTATGAGAATTATCAATATGAAAAATACCTAAGTAAAAACCCGGTGGATTCCTTAAATCAGACAGGTGACAGCACACCCAGCTTGGTTTTGCTGCAGTAACGGGTACCGATCAAGAAACACTCACCGGAAGTGTTCTTAGCCTGCCGATCTTGCGTGTGTTTTCTGTCTCCTTCCACCTCATTCACCTTGGTTTATAGGTTTGAGTAGATTCCTTCACTGGCAGAACAAATCAGAGGCTCTGCTGCCATCAGAACCTGGGTTCCAGTCCTGTCCCTGGGCCTCTGAGTCCCCAGGTCCCCCGGCTCCGGCTGTAATACAGGCAGGGTGTCTGCTGTGCCAAGCAGCCCTGGGTAAAGCTAACAGAAACACCCGCATGGCGACAGCTCACACTGAGCGTCTCTGATTTCTCAGTAAACAAGGAAAACACACTATTCCCAGAAGACGGGCAGGGCTGCGCGTGGCAGTGAGCCCCCTCTGCCTGCTGTGCTGAAGGGAATGCTCATTATCGCCAACCTTGTGGCTTTTCATGTCTTAAAGCTCCTAACTGCTTTTCGCACCTGCCCCGCGGAGCTGAGGAGGCCGCCCTGTCTTGCTGGAAGACGTTCTTACATCCTGACGGAGATCACTTCACCCTCATCAACATCTACAAGGCCTACCAGGACATGACTCTGAACGCCGCCAGCGAGCGTAAGTGAAGGCTCGGCGTTGTCAGAAATCACCTCCTAGTCGTCCTCTCCTTCCCAGAACAAAGCCATGTTATGATTCAGCAAACGTCCTCTCTCCCCCGAGCCCCTGGGTCACCTGAGCGGCATGGCGCTCCAGGCCCCCCTTGTGCACCCACAGATTTAACCGTAGAGACACCCTCCTGCTCCCACAGACGGGGCCCTGCGTCCACGCACCGCGGCACCCAGCCCACAGCCTCCAGAGCGAGCCTGCTGGGGCCACAGGGCCGGGAGACCTGGACTTGCCCGGCACGGCCCTGCCCTCTCGGGCCCAGGGAGAGAGGAAAAGAACCGCCATCTCCAGGTGGCCAGCAGTCAGAGCTGCACCTTTGTGCTGCTTCTGACATGGCAGGTTCACTGCTAGATGGAGAGAGAATGTGGATCACTCAAAACACACACAGACACACACACACACGCCTACCCACCCACCCACAGGGAGGGAAAAAGTACTTGAAGTAAAGCGAAGTGATCCTTTCCTTACAATTAAGACATGTGAGATATTTTCGTGGAGCAGAGAGATGTGTACTGTAAGCTTTTCCCTCCTAGCCTGATTAAATGTTGTGGCCACGTACGTCCTGGCTGCGCACACGCTGGACAAAGTGTTGCTCTTTAAGACAGCCTCTCCTGCCCCTCGCGATCCAGGCTAAGGGCCAGTGCAAGGACCCTGCACTTCACACAGCGGGCGGCACCTCGGAGTCCCTGCAGCCGCTGCAGGTCCCGCACCCTCTGCGCCCGGCAGAGCCACCAGAGGCCTCTGTCCTCGCCGCCTCCCGCCACCGGCTCCCGGGACGACCTTTTTAGGAGACAGAGGACGCAGAGATAAGAGCGTGTGCAGCCTGGGCTCTCAGCTGTGACAGGTCACGTCTCAGCAGCCTTTTGTTGGTTCCTTCCTAGACTGTGTGGAAAAGTGGTGCCACGATTACTTCCTCAACTGCTCAGCACTCAGGACGGCAGAGGTTATCCGGGCTGAACTCTTAGAGATCATCAAGCGGATCGAGCTTCCCTACACAGAACCTGCCTTCGGCTCAAAGGAGAACACTCTGAACATAAAGAAAGCTCTTCTGTCTGGTTACTTTATGCAGGTAAGAATGGATAAGGCCAGCTGCGGTGTGGTCTTTACAAAAATCCCACATATTCAGGACATCCTGTCAGAAGTCTCACTTAGGTTGATTATTTTATTGGTGTGAAAACCCTTATTCAGTATTTAAATACACGTCCCTGCAAGGGAGTGAAGAGCTAAGCTAGAAGGTTCCCTTTGTCCGAAAGGACAGGAGATCTTTCTCATCACAGAGGGAGCTCTTACAGCACCCTGGCCGCACGTCAGTTGCAGTTCCTCATGGCACCTGGCTGTTCCCACTTAACTGGTGATGCAGCGCCCGACAGGTAGACAGCATCCTGTCGGTTTCTTTCCTGGAGCAAAGGCCGCCTAAGGCAGCTGCTCTGAACTGTTAATAAAGCCTGTTACAGAAATGCACGCATTCTTCACATCACAGCGAGCAGCACTGTGGCGTTTGAGCATGGATTTCCTCATCTGTATGGAAACAGATGTCACAGGGTTATGGTGAGGAATTAAATGAGCTAAAGCGTCAGGTGTAGAGCACTGGACGTCTGTGTGCAGTCCACGACGTGGCAGGGAACAGCTTTATTTCTTGACCAGAACCTTCACCTTTGCAGCCATGCTGTTTTGGCATGCTGCCCTGAAACTGATGAAATTAGTCCACAACATCCTTCTCACTGGCTCTTAAGTTTTGGGCAAAACATGTATACGTCTTACTTTCTGCATCTGAAAATGGAAGACGTGTAGCGAACCTGTAGTTTATTCTCTATGGAGTAGTTTGGAATTTTTAACACGGTGTTTTTGCCGTATGCATCTCCGCATTCACACGCCACCTTTCCTCTTCCGCGCCGCCGCCTCTCAGATCGCTCGGGACGTGGACGGGGCGGGCAACTACCTGATGCTCACGCACAAGCAGGTCGCACAGCTGCACCCGCGCTCCTGCTACTGCGCCGCCGGGAGGAGGCCCGAGTGGGTCCTCTTCCACAAATTCAGCATCGCCAGCAACAACTACATCAGGACCGCCTCCGAGATCGCGCCCGAGCTGTGAGTGCAGTGGAGCGAAAGGGCTCTCGTAGATTCCTACTTGACATGCACGTGGCAGATGGGTTTCCTTACGTTTTCAGTATAAGCAGCTTATACGACTGCTCATCTAAGTTTGTGTGGAGCATAGCTACTAACGGCAGGTCTCTGTAGATGACTAAGAAAGGCCCGTGCCTCAGCTTACAGCAGAGAGAGAGTGCGGTCTAGAAGCACAGGGCCAAGCGTGGCGCGCTCAAGAGGCAGAGCCGGCAGGGGCAGACCTTCCGCAGGTGCAGAGCCTGCAGCGCGCCGGCCACCTCTCACGACAGTCAGCGCTGAGACTGGAGCAAGCGGGGAAGGGCAGGGCGGAGGCGCGGCTGACAGCAGGCGGGTGCGAGAGGCGGAGGGCTTACGGACCACAGAGAGTCTGGAGTTGATCCTAAGTGCGGTATAAGGCAGTCGGAGGGTTTTAAGCCGAGTAACGTCTTCCGTCGGGAAGATCGCTGGCTGCGTGGTGAACGGCCTGCAGGGAGAGCGGTGAGGATGGACTGTCTCACAGCCGCCGCAGGTGCGGGCCCACTGGGAAGACGCCACTCGTGCTCGGGCAGCTGATCTTTCCAGGCAGGTGCCAGGCGCAACTACAGGTGTGTCCAGCTTCGGCAGCGGGGAAGTGTGCTGTTAGTAAGAGATACAAACACACTCCCTCTCTCACACACCAAGTTCTCCCGAGCACCTGATCTGACCTGTTGCAGAACTGTGAAGGCCTTGGGGGAAAAACTAGTCTCCCCGGTGGTTAGAGTGACAGAGAGAAGCCAGCTTCTCCTAGAAGTGCAGCTGGATTGGTCCTACGAGAACCACAAAGTACTCATCCTACAAAGGCAGACTGAGCCGCTGAGAAGTTCAGACTAATCGAGATTCTAGAGGCAGACTCTCCAGGCCTGGGAAGGGTCCAGTCATGTTTGCTTGGTAATCTCTCACCACCAACGATTTTTTGTTTTAAACAGATTTATGCAACTGGCACCACAATACTATTTGAGTAATCTGCCTCCCAGTGAAAGTAAGGATATTCTACAGCAAGTCATGGATCACCTATCGCCTATTTCAGCAACGAAAAAGGAGCATATGTGTGACAAGTGCCCTGAAACTACTGAGCAGAGATGCAGTGTGCAGTGACGCTGCGGAGCGTCCACGAAGCCCGATGTGCAATACCTGCCCCAAAGGCGGCGCGGCGGCCGGCCCACCGGGGCAGCACGGACGAGGCGCCACAGCCCACACGGAGTCCTGAAAGGAAGAACGCTCTGTGTTATTTAAAAACTAAAAAAAGAAGTTTTTATTGAGTTCCTTAAATTACTACCCCATAGTTTTTCTTCTTATTGGAAAAGTTCTTAATCAACCGTAGTTAATTTGACCAAAATTTTAAAAAAGCAAAGATATTTTGTAAATGTGTTGCAGACACGGGTGACAGAACCCTACTTTTTGTAGAGGACCTTCATCTGAATAAAGTCATGGGTTTTTCAGTAAGCCTCCACCAAGTCTTCTGGTAACTGTGCAGAAGCCAGCCCACCACGGTCCATGGGAGATGGGTTAGACAGAGAGATGTTCTTTCAGTTTTTCCATGATTTCATTCATTCTGTCACCTGGAATTAACATCACAGTTCGCAGGGGCTTCATTGGTACATCATCAAAGGACCATCGACCTCCCAGACAGGTGTCGCTCTCCTCCTGCACCGAGTAGCTGAACTTCAGGATTGCCTTCTAAACCAAAGAACCATAAATTTAAAATTCACACAAGCTGAAGGCAAACTCATTTAGTCAATAACAAGAAATAGAATAGTGCGGTAAATATAATAAGGCTGACAGTTAAAAGGAAGCTCAAATGGGACAGTCAGGCAGATGTTACAAAGCACTCCGCAGTGGGTAGACGCGTCCTACTTCTAGGAGGTGAACAAGCAGCTGAGTGATAATACCCTGGCTTCCCTCGTGGCTCAGAGGGTAAAGAATCTGCCTGCAGTGTAGGAGACTTGGGTTCGGTTCCTGGGTTGGGAAGATCCCCTGGAGAAGAGAATGGCAACCCACTCCAGAATTCTTGCCTGGAAAACCCCATGGGCAGAGGAGCCTGGAGGGCTACACCATGGGGTCGCACAGAGTCGGACACGACTGAGCAACTCAATTTCACCTTCTTTCACCTTTGTAATTCTGAAGTCACTCATATTCACAAGCCCATTTGATTCTCAAGATAATCTTGGGATACACAGTGAAATTCAGACTCCTAGCATCTGACAGTTGATGAGAAGAACCGTGAGGCTAGTCTTAGCACTGTCCCAGCTGCCTCCCTGGCATAAAGCTTCATGTGAGGTCAGTAAGTCTGCGTGACCAACCCATCTTAGAACACCCGCACATTTGTCCCTGACACGGCCCACCTCCAGTGCTGAGGCACACATTTTAAACAATTTTCACTTATTTACTTCCTGAAAAACAAGGACAGAGCTGCATCTACAGTGCTTTTGTCTTCAGTGGACGCCTTTTAAAATAAGTGATATCATCCAATCCAGGAAAGTACGTCCTCCTCAGACACTTAACATTTTTGAGAGGCAGGCAGCATGAGGAAGTATACGCTCTGGCATCTGGCCGTCACGGGCACAAGCTTACAGGGAGAGTCCCGCCAGGGGCATGACCTCGAGGTCCCAGGGCATGGGGCGGCGTGGGAGCCAGCAGCAGGGGCGCAGGGCCCACCCCGCCTTCCACACCCACCAGGCAGCAGCTCCACGGCCCCACCTGTGCACCAGGCTAACGCCCACCTTCCAGAGCGGTGGGAGAACGAAGACCTCATAGTAAGCACACTGTCAATGGCCAACCACCAGCGTGATCGGCTTGATAATCACCTCCTCCCCGCTCTGTTATTAGCTCCGAGGCGCTGTAGATACGGAGGTTTAAAAACAGAATGGCCACACATAAACTTTGGCATAAAGTGAGAGAGCAAGAAATCCTGATTATTATTAAGAAAATCCTTATTTACATTTAAACAAAGAGATGGAACAGGACAGTCTTACCTCGTAGAAAAATTCTTCTTCCGCATTTGCAAACATTAACTCTTCTTTCTTTTGGTTGCTCCGTTTCTTCTTGGAATTGCTTTTTCCTGCTTCCACAAACGTCTTGCTAATGAGAAGGTAGAAGTGACACTTCCCACACGGCTTGTTAGTTCTGTGTGCCTCTGCTAGTTCTTTCCTACAAGGTACAAACACACAGACACAAGGTTTGCCTGCGGGGCCAGACAAGATCCGTGGACAAAGCAGCGCACAGAGAAAACCACTGAGACCGCTTCACGGAGTTCTGTGGTGACACAGGCTTAACCGACAGATGTTAGATCTGGACGCTTCTAAAGCGCCAGATGCACTTCAGTTGATTATGGCAGCGCCTTTTATGATAAATCGCATGGGGACTCACAGATTAGCGCTCTGAGTTGTAGATACACAGCAACTTAACAGATGAGTCTCAAGTTCACACAACATCGCTGCTCTGTTAAAAATACCTAAGAATCTGGATTTTCTAAAACATTTAACTGAAACATACAAGGGCACACGGCCATGACCGATGCCATTATGGTGACCTCAACCGCAGGTGACCTCCATTTACTGGCACCTGGGACTTATTTCTGGCCTGCTAGAAATGGCCAGACAGATGCCTTGAACTGCCACATCAATGAGACCTTAACTCTGTCCTTCCTTCATTTAAATCATACATAACCCCATATGTCTGGCTAAACAAAAATGTAAAGAAACTCAAAACAACCCACATGGGCTTTCTTTCCCAGGATCAGGAGAAAGCTGATCCTCCTATGAAATCAAACAAACATGAGCTCCAGCTGATCAGAAAAAAGACAAGTCAAGCAGGCAGGCACCGCAAGTACAGTGTGAGGAGCAGCTAAGGGGAGGGGCAAGGGAGAAAGAGCAAAACTCAAAAGTAACTGGATAAAGGAAAAATGGAAAACCAAAAGGCTTCAAACTATAGTCACATTTGCACCAGCTATTTCCAGGGAAATCACAAAGATGTACCCTGACCTCTGAGAAATAATACTCTGTAAAGCCTGGGTGTCCACCTGTAATTTCATCCTCCTCTATGTCAAAGCACAGGCAATATCAATTCCTATCTCTCCATACATTTAAAATACTCTTGTAAACTTAAAGCTCCTGCGTTAAAGCAAAACAATAACAAACCCTGAGTCGTTCGAGAGGCAGTATCAGGGCCGTGGTTGCATTCATCACAGAATATCCCAATGGAAACCTCCTCTATGTCAAAGCACAGGCAATATCAATTCCTATCTCTCCATACATTTAAAATACTCTTGTAAACTTAAAGCTCCTGCGTTAAAGCAAAACAATAACAAACCCTGAGTCGTTCGAGAGGCAGTATCAGGGCCGTGGTTGCATTCATCACAGAATATCCCAATGGAATTTAGGAATTTTACTGTTTTGTTATCATAATTATTTACATTTCATTCGTGAAACAGAAATCCTATCTCTGAAGCGGATGAAAAACTCGTCAAATGGGCATTAAAGTGTATATGAAACTCTAATTTTTATACCATTTAAATCTTTACGATTATTAAGACTTGTCACAACAGTCCTAAGGAATTAAAACTATTAAAAAGCCTATTATTAGTAACACATACATCTCTCAGGCACTCGCCCCACATGTGCTTAATAAACCAGCATATCCCACTGGAGCCACGTTTGAGTCTACGGGGGGAGCCTCCTGCTGAAAGGCGTTTCCAGGCTCTTACTGAAGCTGCTGGTGCATGGGCAGTGCGACCTGTGGAGGAACGTTGATGAATCTCTCACTCAGCAGAAAGCCCACAGGCCTGGCCGTGTCGCTGAAAAGCCTGTCCAGCTCCTCAACCATGCTCTTCTCACAATTCTTCTCACAGAGGCGCAGAATCAACTCCTTAATTTGCTCAGCGCAAGGGGTACCCTAGAAAGCAAAGAGAAGGCTCACTCTTTATCACAGGCCATCACCCACAGGAGAAAACATAAACGTGAGAGCTATCACTTTTTAGTATCTTATAGATAAGTGTGGTTTCCTGCCAAAGCCTTTAAAAAAAAACCTTACAAGTCTTCAGGTTTCCCTGATAGCTCAGTAGGTAAACAATCTGCCTGCAATGCAGGAGACCCTGATTCAATTCCTGGGTCGGGAAGATCCACTGGAGAAGGGATAGGGTACCCACTCCAGTATTCCTGGGCTACCCTTGTGGCTCAGCTGGTAAAGAATCTGCCCACAATGCGGGAGACCTGGGTTTGATCCCTGGGTTGGGAAGCTCCCCTGGAGAAGGGAAAGGCTTCCCACTCCAGCATTCTGGCCTGGAGAATTCCACGAACTGTATAGTCCATGGGGTCGCAGAGTCGGACACTACTGAGCGACTTTCACTTTACAAGTCTGATTGTGTTGATTATTTTTCAAAAGTAACTACACCTGGTTATTTACTAGCCCATACTCAGTGGTCAGAGGTTATACTAACTCAGACATACTGGGATAGAAACTCTAGTCCGTCTCATAAGACAAAAGTATCTGAAAAGTTCACTTAAAAATTAAAGTGTAGCCTGCATCTTATTCTAAGGAGGGTAAACCCCCGGGGTTTTTTTTTAATTGACCCATCAATGAGTCGATAAAAATGAATGAAAATACAAATACATGTGAGTGTCCTCAATTTCAGGAAGCAATGAAGACTCAGAATCAAAGAAAACAGCTGTAGGGACAGCAAAAACAGCTGTGTCCACACCAACATCAGAAAACTCATTTTTCAAAACTCAGAGGACAATTCTCTATACCACAGGCGGTACGTGACTTTAACTGGGTACAGAAACAAAAATACCTTTATATTGAAAAAAGGATTACAGTAAGATTTCACAAGAGCACATGTCCTTATATTTAGTATCTTTGTCTGATATAAAACACACTTTCATCAAGGATTAAATAGAATTAACTTTCTAGGTTCTGCCCTAACAAATAACCACTCTAATGGCCACCCAATGAAACCAACCTTTCTTTCAGTTAAATTTAAAAGACTTATGAAACCAAAAATCTCGTCTTCATCCACATCGTCATCGCTGTCTTCTGAAACATCCGTTTGCTGTTTCAAAAAAAAGAAAACACTCATTTTACCTTTGGTTGAGAAGAAGTGCAGCACAAAGTCCTGGAATCTGGGTGGCATTTATCTTTTCACATTTCAGATGAAAACTCTGTTTTACTGTCCTGCCTCAGCAAAGCCTCATGGACTAAACCTGTGCAGCCTTGTTCCCATCACTTCACCTCCCTGACTCTGTCCTCCTCTTACAGGCTGGGTGATCTCTTTCTGCTCTCAGTATCTTTCTTGACTCTTAAGATGTTCTGCTCAGTGTATTTTAAGTCCAGAACAGATAAGCCCTCATTAAGGAAACCATTTTAGTCTCTTTCCTAAGTGATGTTGGAGGCCGCCCAGGCTTGTTTGTGTGTCCACAACACTGTCTCACCCAAAACTCATGCTTCAGAGCACTGGCCAGTCATGACCACAGGTGAAGATGAACAATGCCTCAGCGCACAGGCAGGAGAGGAGACAAGGACAAGAGGGGAAACGAGAAACTGCAAAAGCAGCACTGAGAGTGGAGCACGTGACTCCTGAGCCACCCCACCCTTTCGAGTTTTGACCTCCTGCTTCGGTTCTACCTGACGCATCGGCCACACTTTGCTTCACCTGCTGCTTGTCCGCTCGTCCAAGCTGTAACCTCCTCTCGCGGCTTCCCCAGTCCCCAGCACAGAGTTTGGCACAGACTAAGTCCTCGGGGAAGATGTGCTGAATGAATTAAATGAGGCTGCTGCTCTTCCCCCGAAGGACAGCAGGGACCCAGGCTTGCCCCGAGTGTCCCTGAACTTGTTCTGTAGGAAGGGGTCCCAGCACCGCCGCTCAGCCAGGCACAGGAGCAGTCGGCGGTGCCAGGGCGCCTCCTGCGGCCAGGGCCTCAGCAGGAACAGAGGGTAGAGTGGAACTGCCTGCGGGGGCCAAGTCAAAGCAGACAGAGCTGCAGGGGGGCCTGGCACCTGGGATGGTGAAGGGGCATGGCTCCTGGATCTGAGCTGACCATGCCACTGAGGGGACCTGAGGCAAGGGGACGACCAGGCTCTACAAACAAAACACATGTACTGAACACGGAAGGGTAGGGTGGCTCAGGCAAGGCCGCTAAGGCCTAGGTCACCCAAACGAATGATGTGCCGAAGTGAGGGAAGCCTTAGGCTCAACAAAACAAAAGGGTGCAAAGGAGAAAATGAGAAGGCGGCTCAGGAGAGACCACCAGTCCCGGTGAGAGGCCCAAGGGCACGCCTGCTCTCGGAGGAGAGGGGAAAGCAGCAGAGGGAAACGTGCCGTGTCGACCGCCCAGGCCCCGAGAGCAACAGCAGACGGTGGACCCCCAGCCACTGTGACAAAGCCTGTTGGTACCCACAGGCCCACGGCAGGGAGTGTGAAAAAGGCTCCCTCAAGGCGAAGCCCGCCAAATGCTTCCTCGAGAAGCAACAGGCACTCTGGAACACGCTCAGCCCTCTTCCTCGACAGGCCATCGGGCATCCAGGCAGCAGCACGGCGTCTGCTGGCCACCACAGCCCAGCCTCGCCCACCACCACCCGCCTCCCCGCAGGAGCCGCCCTGCCGGACCCAAGTCCGGCCTCCTCCCAGCCCACCCCTTACCTCTCCCGAGCCTCTTGGCCCCGAGTCTCCAGCTGAGCGAGCACGTGCGGTCTGCACAGCTCACCCCTTCCCTCCACAACCCTCGAAAATGCCTTCTCTCAAACAGTCCAAATCTCCGCACCTCCACAGGGTCCAGAAAGTTCTGGCAGTCCCTGTCCTCAGAAGGAGAAGTCTGGTCCCTGGGACACCTCAGGTGTCTCTGTGGGAGCCAAGGAAGCCCTGATTGTACTTTAGATTTATTTGTGTAATTATTCAATTAAAGGATGAATCCCCCATCCAGAGAATAAACTTTTCAAAAATAAGTGACCACTTCTCATTGGTGTCCCTCAGGTCTCAGGACACCCGTCAGCGAGAGCTCACGTCTGCCTGCTGACAGAGCAGGCGGCCTGCTTCTCCCCACTGAGCCCGTGAGAGGGAGCCTCCGGGGTGCACTCCTTTCGCTCTCCTGACTCTGCATGCCAGAGGTTCTGCATGCTGGCCGCAGGTCTGTGCAAGGATACTGTGACCCCATCAGTTTCAGGATGTCAGGGGAGTCGGGGGTAAAAGCCAGATTGAGGTGTTTGGTGTTCAAGAGGAAAGGAGGTGGAAAATGAATCTTTTTCAAGAATTTTGGCTTTGAAAACAAAGTGAGATGGCCGACAGTGATTATGTTAGAGTGGAACCTTAGACTAAGGTGGAACTGTTCTGCTTTTTTTATAGTAAGCTAGATAGGTGCGGGGGATATAAAAAAGACTTCGTGCAGACAGCTCCATGTACAGAGCCTATGCCGGTACCAGACCCGGTTGTACACACCTTACCCTGTGCACCCACCGCTCTGAAGGAACACCAGCACCACCCACGGACAGAGCGCCACGTGGACGTATGTGAGGTCACCAGGCAGACTGCCGTCCACAGGTGGTCCCCATCCCTTCTCCGATCCCACATTCTCGTCTGACACTGACCTAGACACTCCTCCCAGCAAGGGGGTTCTGTGCACCCTCCCCTTGAACCTGCACGGACCTTNAGAGCGCCACGTGGACGTATGTGAGGTCACCAGGCAGACTGCCGTCCACAGGTGGTCCCCATCCCTTCTCCGATCCCACATTCTCGTCTGACACTGACCTAGACACTCCTCCCAGCAAGGGGGTTCTGTGCACCCTCCCCTTGAACCTGCACGGACCTTCACATGTGCTCCTCAGGCAGATGCTGCAAATGACTCGGCACCAGGGTGCTCTGCACTTCCACCTGGCGCTCTCGGGCAGGGAGGCCCACGGTCCCCGCTGGGCTCCCAGTGGAGTCAAGGGAGTGAGCCACCCGGCAAGAAAATCCGCCAGCCCCGGTGCAGCCCCTCCAGCTACTGTGACTGAAGCAAACAGGAGCCGCCCGCACGGAGCTCTGTTCCGAGTGCAGCTCCGTGAACCAAGCAGGACTGTTCTGTCCCCAGACACTAAGCTGCGGAGCAGCCTGTCAGGCCGCAGAGCTGACAGGGCCAGCGGAGGGTGCGCAGAGGCGGGACTCGGCCCGGCCCGCCCCTCCTCCAAACGCCACCCCCGGCTCTGCACGACCCCACTCGAAGCTTCCCCGCTTCCCGCTCCTGCCACTCCCGAGCCTCCCTGCAGGCTCTGCCACTCAGTTCACTCGTTCAGCTACCGCTGGTGCAGCCAGAGTCCATCCCTGCTCTCCCTGAGCAATCTCAACCCCTCTCATGACGTCAGTGACCGTTTATCTCTGGAAAACACCCCAGACTCCGGCTGCTGCCCCACTGCTCCCTTGCATGTATCACACGCAATCAAACGCAAGACGTACAAACCCTCAGTCATGTTCCCTTCCTGACCTGATCCTCCTCCACCCTTGGGCTGTGGTTCTCCAGACAGACCCAGCGGAATCCTCTTCGACTCCTTTCCCCTCTCTCAGACCCGGTCATTCACTAAGCCCGGTGGCATTTCACCTCCCCAGTCTCTTCTGAATCAGCCTACTTCTCTCCCTACCACCCACTGCCACTGCCTGGATCACTGCATTTAATAACCCTGGACTGCCGAGATGGCCTGCTAGCCAAAAGAGGTCTGGGAGTGGAGGCTCAAATAGGGGAGTAAGCCCTGGGAAAGGAAAAAAGCATTCTTCCCTCCAGGCAAGGAAGGCAGGCAGAAATGGGAATTCTAAAAGAATAAAACTGAAATCTGACAGAACTTATATTGAATGGCCTGGAATTTCTTAGAAGAGCAGACTCATGTGCAAGGAATAAAAAACCATACCTGCTGTAGTAACTTCTTAATTCCATCATAATCGTTATCTGAGATAGAATAAGCTTCAAATTCAATATTCACTTCCTGTAAACGACACACAAAGTAAGTCATCATACATAACTCACTAAGACAATTCAGGCATTATTTTCCATTTGCCCATTGTTCTTTTCCCTCCACCACCTTCCCCCCTCCCCCATTCTTTTTGGCTCTATCTCCATCTACAGAACATGCCAGCGAAAGGAGGAAAAGAAGAAAATGTTACCAAAAGAACTACAGCTGTCTAGGCTTCAAAATAAAAAGCAAACATCACCAAGACTGCCATCTGCACAGACAACAAAGCACCTTCACACCATCTCATCTGAAACCACAGCCTGAGAATAACAGAGTGCTCCGAGTGACCTGGTTTAATGCAGAGAAAGTCTGTTCTGAGTAAAGCAAAGGAGAAACTCTTACCTGACTGCAGTAAGTGTGAACAAAGAAAAAACACTCCAAAAGTCCCTGGCATTGCCTGGAGCTTGATTCAGCCCATGGATACAAGGCCAGGCTTCGTTCACTGGGCAAATATTTGCTGAGTTCCACTCTGCACCAAGCACCGTGGCAGGCACTCAAGATGAAAAGCAGACATCAGTTTACAGTTTAGGCGCTTACAGTTTAGGCGGGAACACAGACATTAAGGAAATGGGCTTCCTTGGTGGCTCAGATGTTAAAGCGTCTGTCTGCAGAGCGGGAGACCGGGGTTTGATCCCTGGGTCGGGAAGATCCCCTGGAGAAGGAAATGGCAGCCCACTCCAGTACCCTTGCCTGGAAAATCCCATGGAGGGAGGAACCTGATAGGCTACAGTTCATGGGGCGGCAAAAAGTCAGACAAGACTGAGCGACTTCATTAAGGAAATAGTCATGTAAATAAATAGATCACACCTTTGTAGACTACAAATAGGTGAATGGGGCTCTAAGAGCTTAAGTAATAGGAGTCAGAAATTCAGGAAAGGCTTCCCTTAGAGAAGTGACACTTGAGCTGGGAACTAAGGTCTAGCAGAGAGAGTTCCAGGCACAGGGAACAGCACGTACCAGGCACAGGGAACAGCACGTACTAAGGCCCTGAGGCAGGAGCAAATGTGCTGAGTACAAGTAACCCAAAGGTCTGTGCAGCTGGGCAAACGATCTCTCACCATGAAACAAGAAGCAACACCACTGAAATATTCCATGAATAAACGAAAGAATTACTTCACTCCAAAAACAAAACCTTAAAGACTTTTAAGTGCTAAATAAGATCAGCCTTTGAGGATCCTAAATCATGCCTTATTAGTATTACTATTATTGCTGGAGGGTAAATTACAAGCAATATCACTGAATCAGAGGATTTACATATTTTAAGCTTTGATTTTTGTCAAACTGCCCCCCCACCCCCCAAAAAAAGGCTGCATCAGTTTATCATCCCACCAATACGTGCAAGTGCCTGGTTTCTTACACTACCGTCAGTGATGGTTACTATACAAATTTTCAATCACTGTTAGTCTGATTATCCATGTTAACGCAAGTACTGATTTCTACACCCCGAAGTTAGCTAAACCACCAGTTAAAAATGCTAAATAAAAAACAATGAGACCACATTCAAGGAACGGGCCAAAGTAAAGAGCTGTTTTGTAGGGGAAAGCTCTGCTCCGTGGAGCTTTATCACATTGTTGGCCAGAGACGTATTAATACCTCTTGTTACCTAAACATTATTTACTGAAGATGTTTCAATATTCACTTATAAACGGCCAGCCACACGTGTTAATTTCTGCAAAAATCCTCCAGTCAGTAAAGAGTTATTATATATCTCCTGCCATAACCACAGTCCTCACCCTGCACCCCACACTTCCCCTACTCATGTCCATCTCCCCGTCACTCTCTTCCTTATTCTGATCCTGCCATACCAGCTGTCTCTCAGTCCAATAACCGTTAGAACTTTGGATTTTCTTACAAATGAAACGGGAACCCACCGGAGCAGTCAGAGCAAGGAAGGGAGAACAGAGCTACAATTTTTTTTTTTTTTTTCTGGCCATGCCATGCAGCATGGAGGTCTTAGTTCTGCAACCGGGGATCAAACTCAGGTCCCATGCAGTGGAAGGGTAGAGTCTCAACCGAGACAGTTAGCAAAGTCCCCAGACCTATATTTTTAAAAGATCTCTCTGCTGTGGATGGAGGAGAGACTGGAGGTTACAAGAATGAAGCCAGTTAAAACGTACTACAGAAGTCCAGGCAAGAGATAGTGAAAGAGTGGCCTGTGACCGGCACAGAATCACTGATGAGAAATGTCTGGCTACTGATGGTAAAGCCAACAAGATTTTGAGGATAAGGGAGGAATTATATCTAACTTTCAGGATTTGAACTTGAGCAGCTCGTGAATTTGGGGACCATTTATGAAAGCAGGTAAGTTAGGGGGTGCCAGGTGATAAACAACCAGGAATGGCTTTCCTGACATAAGAGAAGCCATTCTGGCCTCATCCATTTTGTACTCTAAGCCTGGCCACAGTGCTTGCCCTCAAACAGGTCTCAGTAATTAATTATCTGAAGGATACAGAGGAACAGAGAAAAGGTAATTAAACAGCAGTGCAGTGATAAAAGTCCCAGTTCCTCCTCAAAGGATAAACATAATAGTATCTGAGATCTGCAGGAACTAAGGTCCCCACAAGGTGGAGGATGGAGTACAGATGGTGATCCTTCTGACTTCAATTAACTAAAGCTGGGACTAGATCTACCCTTGCTCAATTTTATGCTTAATTCTCCTCTGCTTAAGCCCATTCATGAATATACATGTACCCTTAACTTAAAAAATGTTCTTTTCATCATAGGGGATTGAAATGCAAAAGTAGGAAGTCAAGAGATAATAACCAGCAGGTTTGGCCTCGGAGTACAAAATGAAGTAAAGGCTAACAGAGTTTTGTCAAGAGAACATGTTGGTCACAGCAAACACCCCCTTCCAATAACACAAGAGACGACTCCACACATGGACATCACCAGATGGTCAATACCTAAATCAGACTGATTATATTATTTGCAGCCAAAGATAGAGAAGCTCCATGTAGTCAGCAAAAACAAAACTTGCAACTGACTGTGGCTCAGATGACGGGCTCTTTAGTGCAAAATTCAGGCTTAAATTGAGGAAAGTAGGGAAAAGCACTAGGCCATTCAGCTATGACTTACATCAAATCCCTTATGATTATACAGTGGAGGTGACAAATAGATTCAGGGGATTAGAGCTGGTAGACAGAATGCCTGAAGAACTATGGATGGAGGTTCATAACACTGTACAGGAAGCAGTGACCAAAACCAACCCAAAGAAATAGAAATGCAAGCAGGCAAAGTGGTTGTCTGAGGAGGCTTTATAAACAGCTGAGAAAAGAAGTGAAAGGAATTGGAGAAAAGGAGCTATCCCAACTGAATGCAGAGTTCCAGAGACTAGCAAGGACAAAGAAGAAAGCCTTAAGTGAACAACACCAAGAAACAGAGGAAAACAACAGAATGGGAAAGACTAGAGATCTCATCAAGAAAACTGGAGATATCAAGGGAACGTTTCATGCAAGGACAGGCATGAAAAAGGACAGAAAAGGTATGGACCTAACAGAAGCAGAAGAGACTTCTAAGAAGAGGTGGCAAGAATACACAGAACTACCCAAAAAAGGTCTTCATGACCCAGATAACCACAATGGTGTGCTCACTCACCTAGAGACAGACATCCTAGAATGCAAAGTCAAGTGGGCCTTAGGAAGCATCACTACGAACAAAGCTAGTGGAGGTGATGGAATTCCAGTTAAGCTATTTAAAATCCTCAAAGACGATGCTGTGAAAGTGCTGCACTCAATATGCCAGCAAATTTGGAAAACTCTACAGTGGCCACAGGACTGGAAAAGGTCAGTGTTCATTCCAACTGAAATGTCAAAGAATGTCCGAATTATCATACAATTGCGCTCATTTCACAGGCTAACAAGACTACGCTCAAAATCCTTCAAGCTAGGCTTCAGCAGTATATGAGCTGAGAACTTCCATACGTACAGGCTGAGTTTAGAAAAAGAAGGGGAACCAGAAATCAAATTGCCAATGTTCAATGGCATAGTGAAAGCCAGGGAATTCTCAAAAAAACATCTGCTTCACTAACTATGCTAAAGCCTCTGACTGTACGATCACAACAAACTATAGAAAATTTTTTAAGAGATAGAAATACCAGACCATCTTACCTGTCTTCTGAGAAACCTGTATGCTGGTCAAGAAGCAACAGTTAGAACCAGACATGGAACAACAGGCTGGTTCAAAATTTGGGAAAGGGTTTGTCAAGGCTGTATACTGTCACCTTACTTATTAAACTTCTATGAAGAGTACATAGAGTACATGGAGAAGGGAATGGCAAGCCACTTCAGTATTCTTGCCTTGAGAACCCCATGAACAGTATGAACAGGCAAAATGATAGGATACCAAAAGAGGAACTCCCCAGGTCATTAGGTGCCCAATATGCTACTGGAGATCAGTGGAGAAATAAGTCCAGAAAGAATGAAGGGACGGAGCCAAAGCGAAAACAATACCCATTTGTGCATGTGACTGGTGATAGAAGCAAGAGCTGATGCTGTAAAGAGCAATACGGCATAGGAACCTGGAATGTCAGGTCCATGAATCAAGGCAAATTGGAAGTGGTCAAACAAGAGATGACAAGAGTGAACGTCGACATTTTAGGAATCAGCGAACTAAAATGGACTGGAATGGGTGAATTTAACTCAGATGACCATTATATCTACTACTGTGGGCAGGAATCCCTCAGAAGAAATGGAGTAGCCATCATGGTCAACAAAAGAGTCCGAAATGCAGTACTTGGATGCAATCTCAAAAATGACAGAATGATCTCTGTTCGTCTCCAAGGCAAACCATTCAATATCACAGTTATCCAAGTCTATGCCCCAACAAATAAGTCCAGAAAGAATGAAGGGATGGAGCCAAAGCGAAAACAATACCCAGTTGTGCATGTGACTGGTGATAGAAGCAAGATCCGATGCTGTAAAGAGCAATACTGCATAGGAACCTGGAATGTCAGGTCCATGAATCAAGGCTGATGCTGGGAGGGATTGGGGGCAGGAGGAGAAGGGGACGACCAAGGATGAGATGGCTGGATGGCATCACGGACTCGATGGACGTGAGTCTAAGTGAACTCCGGGAGATGGTGATGAACAGGGAGGCCTGGCGTGCTGCGATTCATGGAGTCGCAAAGAGTTGGACACGACTGAGCGACTGAACTGAACTGAACTGAATGCAAGGTCAAAAACTTTACTCCTGTTTTCTTCAAGGAGGATTATAGTTTTAACCCTGACTTTTAGGTCTATGATCCACAAAAATTAACTCTGTGACCCCATGAGGTAGCCTACAAGGTTCCTCCGTCCATGGGATTTTCCAGGCAAGAATACTGGAGTGGGTTGCCATTTCCTCCTCCAGAAGATCTTCCTGACCCAGGGACTGACCCAGGGATTGAGTTAATTTTTTTTTATAAGGTAGGAGTCCAGTTTCATTCTTCTGCATGGGGATATCCAGATGTTTCAACACCAATTTGTTGAAAAGATTGTTCTGTCTTCACCAAATTTTCTTTTCTTTTTTTCCTCGGGGGTCGCATAACTAGTTAGCATGCCAGAGTCTCCTTCGTTATCGGAATTGACCAGACAAATCACTTTATCAACTAAGAACGGCCATGCACCACCACCCACAGAATCAAGAAAGAGCTATCAGTCTGTCAGTCCTGTCCCTCTTTGAATTTTCTTGGCACCCTTGTCAAACAGCAGTTGATCAAATAGCAGTTTACTCTTGGGCTCTCCATCCTATTCCCTTGATTTATATGTCCATCCTTATGCCAGTACCACACTGTTTTCTTGGTTCCCTTAGCTTTGTAGTAAGTTTTGAAATTGTGCATTGTGTCCTTCAATGATTTTCTTCTTTTTTAAGCATTCACTTTTTAATGTATGTTTGTTGAATCTTTTTTTTTTTTTTGGCAGCACTGCAAGGCTTGAGGGTTCTTAGTTCCCTAACTTGGGATGGAACCTGGGCCCTGGCAGTGAAAGCACCGAGTCCTAACCACTGGATCGCCAGGGAATTCCTGAATCTCTTTTAAGGCCTGATCAGCTTCAGATTTGGTTTTAGCACAGAAATAGTCTACAGGTGGTATGTGTGTTTCCAGAGTCAGGACGTGATGTAGGCCTGGCTCTGTCTGTGATGTTAGAAGCCATCCATAATCTTCACCTGGATCATTTTTAATTTGATTTACAGTTTGAGGGCTTACTGCATAGCTCAGTCGGTAAAGCATCTGCCTGCATTGCGGGAGACCTGGGTTCAATTCCTGGGTCGGGAAGATCCCCTGGAGAAGGAAATGGTAACCCATTCCAGTATTCTTGCCTGGAGAATCCCATGGACAGAGGAGCCTGGCAGGCTGCAGTTTGTGGGATCGAAAGAGTTGGACACAACTTAGCACTATCTTTTTCTTTCTGTTTCTTAGCATTTTGAAAGGGTTACTGTGGTTGCTGGGGTGGGGGGTGGTCCCAGGGTCTCAAGGACTGAAGGATATTCATGCAACAAAACACTTGTTGCCGTGCCTGGTGCAGAGCGACCACTTGATAAATACCAGCCCTTATTGTTCTTGTTATTAGAGCTGGGCGGGGGGACCAAGTCCTGGGCCCGGAGCCATTTTTCTGGCCAGGGTGTTCTCCCTTCTCTGCCCTTGGAGGGGACGTCGCCCCACGGCTCTGGGAGGCATGTTCAGGAAAGCGACGGCCATCTGTTTGCACCTGGTGGGGCCCCTCCGGGGAAAGAAGTCTGGAGCTTCAATCACCCGGTGTTTGCACCAGACTGTAAGTGCTCTCACCCCTGAGCTCTGCTGCTCGCATGGCCTGGGGCTCCTGGGATCTGGCTTGGTCCTGGCTTCACAGCTGTGCGTGAGCCTCCTCTTTCAGGAAGCCTTCTCTGACTGCACCCTGGGTGTGGGCCCCTCCCTTGCCCCTGCTTCTGATCTAGCTTATAGCTCTGCATCCTTGGTGCTGTAGCCTCCCCATCGGCCGCCAGCCCAGCCCAGTGTTTGGTACACAGTAGGTGCTTCATAAATGTTGGCTGAATAAATACATTGTGCATAAACTCAAGAACAGGCACTGGTTCCTCCCTTGTCCAAGTAGTGTGTGATGTACACAAAGGTCACTCCACTGAGCACCTCGAGTTTCCCGCCTTTTTCATCCTTCTCCCTCATTCAGCTCGGTTCATCTTTGTTCTCTCTCTGTGCCCCTGTACCCCTCCACTCCTTCACCCATCTCAGCCCTCCCCAGACTCCCTCAGTCCAATCTCTACTCACCTCTCCACCACTGCCCCAACTCATCTTCTCTTTATGTCCTTAACGTGATGCATACCCAATTCAAAAGCAAGTCCTTATATCATTGAACCCATAATGACATCAATATTAAGACACACTGTTATTTTATGGACTAGTAAGAGAGGAGGAAATTGCCTATTAAATTCATTCTATAGGTTCTAAGATACATCTGAAAGTGCAGTGTGCAAAAATACACATTTCAGAATTAAATATGATATGATCTCCGTACAAAAAGACTTGGAAACATAGAAAAGCACACCCATAATTCAATCACCTACAATTCCACCACTCAGAGGGAACCTTTGTTAACATGTTACTACGTTTCCTTCTAAAGGTATTTTCCATTCACATATTACCATAAAAAATGTATATATACAAGCATATACAGGGTATTTTTTAAAACATAATCATACCATACATGCTATTTTGTCGCCTGTTTTATTGATATCAGTACAGCACATTTATAAACATTCCTCTAAAATGTAATCTTCTCCCATATTTTTAATCATAAAAATAAAACGTTTATTTTAGAAAATGTGAAAAAAAAATTATTAAGGAAGAGAAGGAAAAATGTCTGTTTACTCACCAAATAATCACTGCTGTCTAACATTTTGGGGATCACACAATTTCCCTGGCAAAGATTATGCTATCGTTTTTACTATTTCGATACCTGCTGAGTGCCAGGCCTGGCAAGAGGTATTAGGGCCTGGTGAAAGCACAGGGCTGCCAGTGTTAGCAAAGTACCCACTAGGTGCCAGGCTCCACACTGGGCTTTCTCTGAACCATTCACATCACCAGGACTCCCAGGCGATGGAAAAACCTGGCCGGTGTACGGACGGTCCCCACACCCTTCTCCAGGCCCAGGGCCAGGTGCTAGGAGCCCTGATGTTGCTGTCGTCCTGACCCAGAGCCCTGTGCAGCTCCTCTTCTGACCCTGGGCAAGGCCCCAAATCTCTTTGAGCCTCAGTGTCCTCATCTTTAGATGAGGATTATCCTGACCCCTCTGGTAAGCATGCTGTGAGGACACGGACTGTGAAGAACAGTGAGGGTTCACCCTGAGCTACAGCTGGTGGCTTCACCACCTGCCAGCCCCCTGAGACTCCAACCCACAGGGACCGGAGGCTCCGAGGGACCATGAAGCCCATGCCCCTATTACACTGATGGGGAGACTGAGGCCAGGAGGAGCTAACGCACTTGTGCAATATCACCCAGCCACGACGGACTGAGGACCTGAGCCTGATGGTCCCCGGGCCAGGCCAGTGTCTGCACACCTGTGGGTGAGGGGGAAGCTGGCCTGGAAGGAACCCAGGGAAGGGGAGGGGTGGTCCCCTGAGCCCCTGAAAGACTGAGCAAGTGGCCCCTTTGCCCGAGTCCGAACATGGCCTCATCTCAAACAGGCCTGAGTCTATCTGTCATGTGACCTTGAACGCAACTGTCTCCCACTCCTCCCTGGATTTTCTCATCTGTAAAATGGGTCAGGTCAGGGGGTTCTAGGAAGTTCATGGAAGAGTTTAGCAAGAAGCCGCTGCCATCGCAGTCACCCTATTCCGCTCTCCTGCTTCCTGCTCCTCCTCCTCCCCAGCAAATTTTAACCTGATGGAGTTCAGTCTATGTCCCAAGACGTGCGGAGTCCGGGCTGGCAGGTGGGCAAGTCCAGGCTGGTGGCGCGGGGAGGAGCCAGGCGCTGAGAGGCTGGAGGAGCCCTGCTCTTCTCCTCCTCCTGGAGGGGCGGACACGGAGGCTGTGGTCACAGAGCAGTTGCTTCCCCGGGGCGAGCCCAGGCTGACTCTCCACTTGCTGTCTCCAGCTGACTCTCTGCTTGCTCTGTTGTCTCCAGCTCACCATGGCTAAACGGCTGCAGGCTCGAAGGCTGGACGGGATCGACCACAACCCATGGTGAGCCAGGCAGGACTGGGGAGGATGGTGGTGGGGGTCCCCTGGCTCAAGGATAGCAGGGTTGGCAGTCCCTGGGTTGGCAGGGACTCCATGGTACCCAAGACGGCTGCATACTCGATACTCAGACCGGGAGGTTTGCAGCCTCAGCCCTTGAGAGGTGAGATCCCCCCCCCCCGCCAGCCACCTGCCTGGGTTTGGGTCTCAGCCTCACTCTGCTTGGCTGTGGCATTTGGGGCCGGTGACTCACCTGCTCAGAGCTTCCGGTTCCAGCTAGGAAATGGAGATACTTCTGTCCCCCCTGAAGGGCCTTGGGAAGATGAGATGAAATACTGTGTGAGCCATGGCCCCTACCCAGGCACCGGGCTGAGGGCTTTCCAGGGGCGGGGCGAGGGGTGTCTTTCATTTCACACTTAGTGGAGAACAAGATAAGCTAAAGAATATAAGAAGGTAAGACATGGGCAGCTCCTCACCGACACTTGCAGAGCTTAACATCTTTTCTGTATTGACTTATTCTACACGTGAAAGACGTACGTGCCCGCTGTCACTAGTGATGCAATGGATGAAACTGAAGATGTGTAAGAAAGACTGAATGACCTTCCTTCGTCCCTCTTCTCCAACCCCTGCTGCCAGCCCACTCCCCCTTTGGCCAAGAGCACAGAGCCACCTCTGTAAATAAAAAAGATATCATTGGCTGTTGTTTTTATGCAAAAGAGGACCATCTTTTCTTTCAAACTCCCCTCCTGTACCGCACTTTGTGTTTTGCAAAAAATCTGCCACCTCCGTCTTCTCCTCTGATGCTCCCTGGTGTGTGGGATACGGGGACCAGGCCCAAAGGCCCTATGGTGTCCGGCTGCTCTCCAGGTTGAGCCTCCAGGGTCCTGCTCCCCAGGCTGCCCCCTCTGTCCTCTCTGTCCTCTCTGTGAGGCAGGTGGGCAGGCCTGTGGCCTATTTTGCAGATAAGGTAAAGTCCAGCCCAGAGGAAGGAAATGACTGGCTGGGAGAGGCAGCTAGAGTCTTTCCTGACTCACAGAGCCAGCAGACTCTTGAACCTTTCATACCCATTCTACAGAAGGGAGGACTGAGGCCAGGAGAAGCCAAATCTCAGGCAGAGTCAGAGCAGAGCTGGCCTGGGAGGACTGCACAGAGCAGGGGAGCGTGGTAGGAGAGATGAGGGCCATGAGAGGCCCCAGGTTCCTGCGGACCCCCGGGTGGCGGCCTGAGGATCCGGCTCTGTTGTCCCAGCCACCATGGAACACCCACCCTCTGACTTCGCATCTCAGCTCTGCCTTAGTCACTAGTGTGGCTCTGGGCAGCTCATGGGCCTCTCTGAGCCTCAGCAACTCTGTGTCTTCAGAGACCTTGTGAAGCTCTGGAGAGAAGAATAACCGATTTTAGACGTATTTATTGTTAGGCAAATTCATTGCCACCACACCTGACTCCTCTGTCCCCTGCCAACCTGGAGCCATGTGCCAGCCTTTTTATCCAGCTTCTCAGCCTCTCTGCCAGCTTCCCTAAAGAGGTGGCCAGCAGGCAGGCCCAGAAGAAAGGTGGTAGGGGGCCAGAGGCAGCAGATGGCAGGGCTGGTGGGACTACAGTCTGTTCAGAGTAATTCTCCAGGGCCCGATTGTTGCTTCAGACAGAGGTGGACTCAAAAGCCAACTGGGAAAAGCTAATTGGGAGCCATCGGGCAAGTCCCCTGAATCCCACCTTCTCCATCCCCATTGCGACTGAGGAGCAGAACTTGCCTCATAGACTAACAGAGGCGATATGAGCAAATGTTTCAAAGTGTGGCATTGACAGATTCATGAATAGGTCATGAAATCCATTTAAGGGTGCTCAGCAAGTATTTGTAAAGACCAGAGTAGGACGGGATGGGAAAGACTGCCATGGATCCCACTGGAAGAGAACGTGGAGTCCCTGTTTGTCTCTCCAGAGTTTGGGATGTAAAAGTGATTTCTTACTGTGGATCGTGATGGAAAGTTGCAGAGCCCCTGGGCTGAGACATGTGACCTGCACGCGACCAGTTATGACCGTAAACAGATCAGGATGGATGCTAATTATCCAGTTTTTCTAGAGCAAGCCCAGCTGCCTTGCTCACCCTGCCCTGGAATGGAGCAGAAATCCAGGTTGGGGTGGACGGTTCTGCTACCCACTCTCTGTTTGTTGCCCAGGGTGGAATTTGTCAAACTGGCCAGCGAGGAGGCTGATGTTGTAAATTTGGGCCAAGGCTTCCCAGACTTCTCACCCCCAGAGTTTGCCGTGGAAGCCTTTCAGCACGCCGTCAGCGGGGACTTCATGCTTAACCAGTATACGAAGGCATTTGTGAGTCTCCCAGCCCCTCTGGGGGCTCCCAGACATGAGCCTCTGCAGAGGTCCCAGGGGAGGAAGGGGCAGCTCTTTCTGGAGAGCAGGCCAATCTAGATGTTAGGGTTCACGGGGCAGAGCCCTTGAAATTCAGTCCTGCCACGGTTCAGTGTTCACTGACTGTCTCCTTTGTTACAGGCCCTGGGACAGTTCATGGCCTGGGGGAAAGGCAGATTTAAAAAAACAAAACAAAACATGAGCTGGGAGATCATGGTCTAGTGGGAAAAGCAGACCAAATAACAGAAGCAGAAATCAAAGGTGGTTGATATGCTGCGATGGAGGAGCTTGGGGTCCTTGGGAGCACGAAGGAGGGAATGAAACCTGAGAGATCAGGGAAGGCTTCCTGAAGGAGGTGACACATAAAGCTGATGAAAGATAGTTGATTTTTTTTTTTACTCTAAATCCAAAGCTTGTCTGTGAAGAACCACCGAGTAAATATTTGCCAGCCCTGGAGCAGGTTCTTAAATGTTGCTGTGCATCTCACAGCCTGGGGGAAAGTTTCTTCCAGTCCCACCACCCAGAGTCTAACACTGACAAAAGTGTGCTACTCTGCTGAGTGTTTAGACTTTTGAACTTTTAACTTTTAAAAATGTTTATATAAATACACACATGTATCCACATGTGAGATTTGTGTGGCTTTCTGTTATTTTTTTTTATTGAAATATGAAGTTGACTCTCTTCATCATGTGGCCAAAGTATTGGAGCTTCAGCTTGATTTACAACATTGTGTTAATTTCTGATGCTCAGCAAAGTGATTCAGTTATAATATACATATATCCCCATTTTAAAATTTTCTTTTCTATTATAGTTTATCATAGGATATTGAATATAGTTCTCTGTGCTACACAGTAGAATCTTGTTTTTTTTGTTTTTTTGGGGGGGTTTTCTGGCTGTACCGCTCAGTAGGTGGGATTTTAGTTCACCTACAGTGAAAGCACAGTGTCCTAACCACTGGATCTTAAGGGAAGGCCAACATTGTTTATAGTATGAGTCCATTTGTGTTAAAGAATCACAAATCTTTTTCTAGAAACATACAACCCACAAAAATTGAATCAAGAACAAACAGATGATTTGAACTGATCACTACACGTGAAATAGAGTCTGTAATTTAAAAACTCCCTACAAATGAAAGTCTGAGACCAGATGGCTCACAGACTGATTTTGCCAAATATACAAAGAAGAACTTATATCGATCATTCCCAAACTCTTCCACAAAATTGAAGAGGAAACACTCCCAAGGACTTTCTATGAAGCCATCATCATCCTGATACCAAACCTAGACAGCACCAAATAAGAAAATTACAGGGCAATGTTTTGACGAATACAGATGCAACAATTTTCAACAAAATATTAGCAAACCAAATCCAACAACATGTAAAAAAGATTGTACACCACATCCCAGGTTCACAAGGATCATTCAGCATAGGCAAATCAGTGCGATTCACCAAATAAACAAAAGACAAAAACCACATGGCTATCCCAAGAGATGTAAAAGAGCACTGGATGAAATTCAACATCCATTCATGATAAAAACTCTTACCCAAGTGGTAATAGAGGAAACATTACCAACATAACAAAAGCTACCTATGACAAACCCACAGCCAATATAATACTCAACGGTGAAAAGCTGAAAGCCTTCCCACTAAAATCTGAAACAAGACAAGGATGCCCACTCTCACCTCTTCCACTCAAGATAGTATTAGAAGTCCTAGCCACAACAATCAGAGAAGAAAAAGAAACAAAAGGTATCCAAATTGGAAGGAAAGAGACAAGATGGTCACTATATGCAGAGGATATGATACTATATATGGAAAACCCTAAAGACTCCACACAAAACTACTAGAACTGATAAGCCAGTTCAACATTATATATACAATGTTATGGAACTTGTTCGGAGAAGGCAATGGCAACCCACTCCAGGACTCTTGCCTGGAAAATCCCATGGACGGAGTAGCCTGGAAGGCTGCAGTCCATGGGGTCGCTGAGGGTCGGACACGACTGAGCGACTTCACTTTCACGTTTCACTTGCCTGCATTGGAGAAGGAAATGGCAACCCACTCCAGTGTTCTTGCCTGGAGAATCCCAGGGACGGGGAAGCCTGGGGGCTGCCGTCTATGGGGTCGCACAGAGTCGGACACGACTGAAGTGACTTAGCAGTAGTAGTATGGAACTTGTTTATTTCATTAAATAGTTTGAGAGGGGCAACTTTCCATGTCAAAATAGCCTCATTCTTTTTGGCGACTGCATAGTATTCCACGGACTAGAGGTGCCATAATTTATTTACCCAGCCCTGCACTGATGGTCTGGTTTGGCTATCTCACTGTTAAGCAATGCCACAGTGAATATTTTGTGTGTACACATAGGTGAGCATTTATCTCAAATCACAAGAAGTAAAACCAGATAATCAAAGGGAGTAAGCATTTTAGCCTATGACTGATATCATCAAATTGCCCTCCGATAAGACTTACATTCCCATCAAGAGTCTGGTCTCAGAGCTGGCAGGAAAGTCCATTCTTTTCCTATCAATATTGAACATCAGCAATTTTTCTTTTATGACTGCCCTCATTATTTCATTTGGCTATGTGTATTTGTTTTATTGCTTCACAAGAGCTCTTTATGTTGCAATGTTTCTCTCTTAGTTTTCTAACTTTGCTCATGGAATATTTTGATGTATAGAAAATTTTCATGTTCATGTGGTCAAATCTGATTTGGTAAATCATTTAATTAAGTTCCAGACCTTAGGTTTCAGTTCCTTGGCTTACCCTGGAATGTTTTATAAGTGTCCTCAGCAAACAAGCATATAGATCCAATATTCCTCTCAAAGTGAGGGGTTTCCAAAGCTGCAACATAAACTCTCAGTCCTGCACTGCGACTGCCATGACCTTGGGCAAGTCATTTCCTTTCTCTGGGTCTCTTTTTCCACCTGTTAAATGATGGGAATCAAGTAATGTCTCTCTTGCAAGGCTGCCAAGAGGCTCAGATGGCACAAAAGTCCTTCTTAAAGAAAGTGAAAGTGGCTCAGTCATGTCCGACTCTTTGCAACCCCACGGACTGTACAATCCATGGAATTCTCCAGGCCAGAATACTGGAGTGGGTAGCCTTTCCCTTCTCCAGGGGATCTTCCCAACCCAGGAATGGAACCCAGGTCTCCCGCATTGCAGGCGGATTCTTTACCAGCTGAGCCTCAAGGGAGGTCCCTTAAACTCTCTTAAACTTAAAGGGAGGTGTTTAAAGCTTGGAGTTGTTGCTATGTTGAGGGTTCCATTGGACTGTCATTCGTGAAGGCATACACTCTGTCTGGTTCCCCATCAATCCCAGCCCTGGGTGGTGGGCCTGGCACAGAGCAGGCTTCATGGCAAGGGGTGGTGGCGGAGATGAAAGAACCCACCCCACAGAAGCTGACTTGACCCCCAGGTTTGCTGCTGAAAGATGCTAGAATTGCAGAGAGTGTCTGAAAAGGAGGGTGGGCCCAGGCTGAGCCAGGCGCCTGACCCATGCTGTCCTGGCAGGGTTACCCACCCCTGACGAAGATTCTGGCCAGTTTCTTTGGGAAGTTGCTGGGACAGGAAATAGACCCACTCAAGAACGTGCTGGTAACCGTGGGTGCCTACGGGGCCCTGTTCACAGCCTTCCAGGCCCTGGTGGATGAAGGAGATGAGGTGAATGGGCAAAGCCTGGGCTGGGTAGGGGCGAAGGGTCCGGGAGGTGCCAGCCCCAGCTCATCTGACCTTTGTACTAGGTTATCATCATCGAGCCTTTTTTTGACTGTTATGAGCCCATGACATTGATGGCAGGGGGTCGCCCTGTGTTTGTGTCCCTGAAGCCGGTGAGGATGCTGGTTGGGGTGTGGGTGGGCAGAGGGGTCCAAGGAGTGTGCTGGGTTGAACCTGGGGAGGTGGAAAGAAGGAAGGAAGTGGAGGAGGCCATTTTCTCCAGGATAGGGGGAGGGGTGTCCAGAGAGACGGTGGAGACAGATGCCTGGGGGGAGGAGCCGAATTCCTAGAGATGAAACTCAGGGAGTAAGTATTGCCACCCCGCCCCCCTCCTCTTGCAGAGCCCCACCCAGAAGGGAGAACCGGATTCCAGCAGCAACTGGCAGCTGGATCCAAAGGAGCTGGCCAGCAAGTTCACATCTCGCACTAAAGCCTTCATCCTCAACACACCCAACAACCCCCTGGGAAAGGTACCTGAGAGACCTCCTCCCCAGGCGCCCCTCCAGATTGGCTTGTGTCCCTGTTGTTACTTGTGTGCTGCCACGGGGCCTCAGTTTTCTTATCTGTGAAGTGGGAGAGCTAACTGCAGAGAGCCCTGAGGATCGAGGCTCCTGGGGTCCCAGGGCCTGGGGCAGGGATCCCCAGGGAAGCTGTCAGCAGTAGTGGGCTGGGCTGGAAGCCTCTATTACTTCCCTACAGACCTGGACCCGTGACTTCACCGCTCCACTTTTCTCATCTGTAAAATGGGAACATGACAGAACCGATCTCAAGGAAGACTCAGTCTTCCACCTGTTTCTCCTTTACTGCCACACCATTATCACGCTCACAAAGCTTCTGACACCAGATACGTGGGGTTCTTTTTTTCCCCACACTAAGCAGTTCTATGAGACCAGCTGGGTGTCCCACAAAATTCAATTCAATTTAATCCAGTCCTGACACTGTCTACCTGGAGATGGTGTCAGCTCCCACCAGTGGAGGGCTCAGTCTGGCAAGGCTGCCCGCCCCCCCGACTTCAGACGCCCACCACAAGTCAGTTTGTCACCTGTGTTTCTGACCTGTGGCTGTAAATCTGAGACGCCCACAACCCCCTCTTCAGGTTCAATTCATCTGAGTGGCTCACAGGACTCAGGGACACACCTACTAACAGTTATCAGTTAATTAAAGGAGATGATAAAGGATACAGATGAACAGCCCGATGAAGAGACAAGTATGGCGAGGTCTGGGAGGTGCCCGAGAACAGGTGCTGCTTCTGTCCCTGTGGAGTTGGGGGTGCGTCAGCCTCCTGGTGTCCGCATGAGCTCACCCACCTCTGCAAGCTCCCCAAACCCCAGCTTTTGGGATTTTGATGGAGGCATCAATTATCAACTCCATTTCCAACCCCTCTCCCTTCTCTGGGGAAGTGGCAGGAAGTGGGATATGGGAGGCGGCTGAAAATTTCAGGCTTCTAATCATGGCTTGCGTGGTCTTTCTGGTGGCCAGCCTTGATCCAGGAGCCCACTTAGAGTCACCTCACTAGAACAAAAATGCTCCTGGTGCTCTTATCTCTTAGGAGGGTACAGGGGTTTCCATTGCCTGTGTCAAGGTCAGGATCAAAGACCAGACATTAGAGCAAAAGATGCTTCCAGTGCTCTTGTGCATGCATGCTCAGTCGCTTCAGTGTGTCCAGCTCTTTGCGACTCCGTGGACTGTAGGCGACCAGGCTCCTCTGTCATGGGATTCTCCAGACAAGAATACTGGAGTGGGTTGCCATGCCCTCCTTCAGGGGATCTTCTTGACCCAGGGATTGAACCCACATCTCTTATGTCTCCTGCATTGGCAGGCGGGTTCTTTACCACTAGCACCACCGGGGAAACCCTCCAGTGCTTTTACCCCTTAGTAGTTACAAGGGTTTTAGGAGTTCTGTGCCAGAAACCGGGGCAGAGACCAATAGAGATATTTTCTGTTATCTCACAACTGACCTCACAGGGTCACTGTTGCAGGGACAGGAGAGGGCAGAGAAGCCCTTGGCACCAGCTCTGGCCGTGCGCTTGCGTTGCTCTGAGCTGGCCTTTCTGGTGGGGGACGGTCCCTGCAGGTGTTCTCCAGGGAAGAGCTGCAGCTGGTGGCCAGCCTGTGCCAGCAGCATGACGTGGTGTGCATCACGGACGAGGTGTACCAGTGGTTGGTCTTCGATGGGTTCCAGCACATCAGCATCGGTGAGCCAAGCCGGCCAGGGCACCCTGTACCCCCGGACCTTTGCGGCAGGGCCTTGAGCCCAGTCTGGTGTCAGCGCAGGTCTGGTGATTAGGACCGAGGGGTCTGGACCCACACAGGTCAGGTGACCTGGGGCTGTGACTTCACCTCTCTCAGGACAGGGGAACACAGTGGCACCTGCCTCCCGAGGTTGTCATGAGGAGGGGCTCAAATAAGTCTTGGAAATAGCTTAACACAGAGTGGAGTCCGCGGCGCTGAGAGCCTGGGTCCCTGCTGGGACCCAGCCCCCCACTCGGTGCCCCCACCCTCATCTTAGCAGCCGCTCTCTTTGATCTTGGGCAGCCAGCCTCCCTGGCATGTGGGAACGCACCCTGACCATCGGTAGCGCTGGCAAGACCTTCAGTGTCACAGGCTGGAAGGTGAGAGAGTATGGGGGGGCCCCTCCCTCTACAATCGTTGGTGGGAGAGGCTGGCCTGGGAATCCGGAAAGGGTTTGGCTGGGCCCCCAAGGGCCTCACCCTCTCTCTATGTTCTTGGTCCAGGTGGGCTGGGTCCTGGGCCTGTCTCTTATACACATCTAGATGTGTATAAGAGACAGCCAAATAACAGAATCAGAATACCCAGAACATAAACTACATAAAATGCAAGGAGAAATCCCTAAAAACCCATGGTAGTAGGAGTAGATCTTAACACGTTTCTGTCATCTAAGATAAAATATAATCAAGAATAGCAAGGAACGTTCTGAAAGAAGCATAGAACAAAATTAAGAGTACTGTGAAGCTGCAAAGATTAAAAGAATTTAATAAAGTAGAAGAAACAGGTAAATCAATGGAATACAGTACAGTTCAGAATTAGACTAATATGCATATGAAGGTTCAGTGTTTGATAAAGATGACATTTCACATCAGCAAAGTTATGTATAATTCAATTAATATGTTGGGAATATGTGACCATTTCAGGAAAAGGCTGAATTTCTTTTGCATTTATTAAAATAAATCCTCTCTGGATTAAATATTTTGACAATGAAAAAAAACAAAACCATAAAATTGCTAGGTAAAAACACAAGGAGACTAATTCATAAACTTGAAGCTAGAAGTACTTTCAAAACAGAATACAAATCTCAGAATCCAAAAGGAAAAAGACAAATAAAACTGATTCCAAACAAACATAAGGCTTTTTTAATTGCCTATGCCAAAAACAAAAGACAGATTGGAAGTGTTTGCAGCATATACGACAAACAAATGACGGTCTCTTCCTTCACAATAAGATTGTAAAAATCAATGACTAAAGGATGAACAGCCCCCAAAGAAAAAGAGGCAAAGAATATTAGCAGGCATTTCTCAGAAAATGAAACATAAATGGCCATTAAACATTTGAAATGATGCTTGACCTTATTCATGATTAATGAAATGCAAATAAAGACAGCTATGAAGGTGCCTTTTTCACCCATCAGATTCTCAATAATTCAAAAGCTCACCAAGATAAGAAGTAACAGGCACTCTCATACACTCTCACATACTGTTGGTAGAAATGCAAATTGGTCCCACCTCTGGGGAGGCTAAGTGAGCAATAGAGAAATTCTATGTATCCAAGAATAATCACTACTGGAAAACGGGCCACTTAAAGGAAAGCTATTGGATTGGCCAAAAAGTTCTATCAGGCTTTTCTTAGCAGCCCACAAAAAAAAAAAAAAAAAAATCAAATGAGCTTTTTGGCCAACCCAATACTTAAAATGAGAGCCAGAACATCATAGACTTTCATTAAGTTTAATTGGAATTTTATTTTTTAAAAATTAAGGAAAACTGAGTTTGCTCAATTTTTTTTAAAAAAGAGAGATTTAATGCAACTATGCATGAAAATTACAATGTAATTTTCAAATACTAGTTGCAGATTTCCTTGCTGTGACTTTTCTAAAAAAAAAAAAAAAACTGACCCCCTCCACCCGCCCCCACGCCCTCCCCAGGCCGCAGTGGCTCAGAGCTTCGAGCGGGAGCAGCTGCGCTTCGGCCAACCCAGCAGCTACTTTGTGCAGTTCCCACAGTACATCCAGCGCTGCCGCGACCACATGATACAGAGCCTACAGTCCGTGGGCCTCCGGCCCGTGATCCCCCAGGGCAGCTACTTCCTCATCACAGACATCTCGGACTTCAGTAAGTGGGCCCGGCCAGGCGGGGCCGGGGCTGGGGCCCTAGAGGCTACCCAGGACCCAGCACGTCCTCTGTCCCCCAGAAAACAAGATGCCTGACTTGCCCGGAGCGGCAGATGAGCCCTACGACCGACGCTTCGTCAAGTGGATGATCAAGAATAAGGTGGACTGGGCCTCTGCGGGCTGCTGTGTGTGTTTTACAGGCTGTGCACTGCTAAGGGTGCCTGACCCCCGAGCTGATGGGCCAAAATCCAGCCCGGCCTCTGCCCTGAGCCGTGGTTCAGGCTTGTATCCATTTCAGGGAAAGGAAAGCCTGTTTTTAATGTGCTCCAATAGGCCTTGTGGGCTGGCAGGAATTCCTGCCCTCTCAGGGCCTCAGTCTTCCCATCTGTACAGTGAGGGGTTGGCCCATTAACTCTGAGGTCCATCCAGCTCAGCGCTACGATTCTAAGACATTTCTTCTATGACTCTGCCCTGACCTGCCAGGTGATCTTCCTTGCTATCAGCCTCCCTCTCTCCTCTGTACATAAGGAGGAACTTGGAATGGTGCTTTTGGATGTTTTACCTCTGACCTTGACACAGCGCTGGGAGGTGCTGCATTGAAGCTTATTCTCTTTCTCCTTCCTTATCATGAACCCCCCTGACCCCCTGAGGCCCCCCAGAGGCCTGCCAGGCCGTGGGATGGTTAAGACATGGGCTTCCTCCTCCCCAGGGCTTGGCGGCCATTCCGGTGTCCATCTTCTTCAGCGTGCCACACCAGAAGTTCTTTGACCACTATATCCGCTTCTGTTTCGTGAAGGTAAAGGACAGGCCTGGGGAGGGCAGAGCTCCCCAGGCCTCCTCAGACCTCCTGGGGAGAGGGGTAGGATTGATCTGTGTTGGTGCAGGATGAATCCACGCTCCGGGCCATGGACCAGAAGCTGCAGAAGTGGAAGGCTGAGCTCATGCCCTGAGGTCGTGACATCACCCCTGAGCCCTGCCTGGTGCCTGCACACTCTGTGAGGCTCTGTCTTTGTCCAGCTTTCAGCCATCCCCAGGTGGCAGGTAGATGGTAATGGAGGAGCCTGTCTCTGTAGCACAGAATGGTCCCAGGGAAGAGTCCTGCTTTTGGTCTTTGGGGAGTCGGGAGCACTTCTTCATGGTGCACGGCTCTGTTCCTGTCGCAGAGGTGAGGGAGGCCTGGCTGGGGCCTCTCCCTGGTGCTCCCTGTGCTGGGCTGAATGGTCTTGGGTCCCGTCACCCCTCCCCAGGCTCAGCTGGGACTCCGAGGGCAGACTTCAATAATGTACTGGCCTCGGTCCCAGTCCTGGCCCCAGACAGGCCTCAGACATCCTTCCCTTTCCTTATCTACATTTGTTCTTGGGAAGTTGTATTTAGGCTTGAGTCCTCAAGCCAGTACTTTTTGCCCATAATAAAGTTTTAAGCTATTCAGACTCTTATTGGCTGTTTCTTTCTGCTTCACACCCTGGTGCTGATTGCTGGCAGGGGCTCAGTCAGAACAGAAGGCACCTTCCACCTCCCTGAACCTCAGCTCCCAGACTCTCTTTCTACAAACGTTTTGGAGCCCAAAGAAGGGCAGGGACTTGGGACTTGTCTGAGGTCCTAGTTAGTTAATGATAAAATCAGGCCTTGGGGCTCAGATGGTGTGTGTTACCATTGTTTTGTGTGTGTGTGTGTGTGTGTGTGTGTGTGTGTTGTGTGTGTTGGGGGCCTTAGTTGAGAGTCTAACAGGAAAGATACAGACAGTCAAGTCCCACAAGGATCAGAGTCCAGACCAGGAGTGCCAGGGATTACATAATTAGAACAAAAGGGGAGGGATTTCCCCGATGGTCCAGTGGTTAAGAATCTGCCTGCCAGTGCAGGGGACACGGGTTCGATCCCTGGTCTGGGAAGATCCCACGTGCCACAGAGCAGCTAAGCCCGTGTGCCACGAGCCCGCGTGCTGCAGCTACTGAAGATCTCGTGCTCTCAAGCCTGTGCTCTGCAACAAGAGAGACCACCATAAAGAGAAGCCTGCAGGCTGCAGGGAAGAGTAGCCCCCTCTCACCGCAATGAGAGAAAGCCTGCACGTAGCAATGAAGACGGAGTGCAGCCAAAAGTAATTAAAAAACGAAAGAAGAGAAGGGCAAAGGAATGTTTCCCCAAACAGTTACTGTGCACCTCTGCTTGCCAGACACCTGGATGCCCATCATCTCATTAAACAGCCTCTGAGACAGGAGTTACTGTCTCATGTTACAAGTGAGGAAACCAATTTGGAGGTCTGGTGACTTGTCTGAGGCCCTCCTGCTGGCAAAAGGTAAAGGGAGGGATTTGATCCCGGGAGTGCGACTCCCACTGGAAAGCAAGGCAACTTCTGAAATCCTTTTTGGAAGGTGGTGCTGGGGGCTTGTCTTGAAGTTGCATTTGTGTAACAAGCTCATGGGTTTTGCTCATATCATAGATTTAATTGGGGGAGGTGATGGGAACATACAGCATAATATAATGTATTGGGTCTTTGTCTGTGGTTCCTGGCACAGAGCTCCTAAAACCCTCGGATTTCCCTTTCCCGAGTGATAGCAGTGCCTTTTGTTTTTCCAAATGAACCCCTTCAACCATGTTTTTTTTTGTTTGTTTTTTTTTAATTTACCTATTTTTTTATTTTTGACTGTGCTGGTTCTTCCTGCTGCTCCGGCTTTTCTCTAGTTGCGGGGAGCAAGGGCTGCGCTCTAGTTTCGGGGCTTGGACTTCTCATCGCAACGCCTTCTCTTGCTGCAGAGTACAGGCTCTAGGGATGCAGGCTGCAGTAGTTGTGGCTCCCGAGCTTAGTTGTGCCTCAGCATGAGGGATCTTCCTAGATCAGGAATCGAACCCGTGTCTCCTGCATCGGCTGGTGGATTCTTTACCACTGAGCCACCAGGGATGCCCTCAACCATGTATTTAAAAGGTCAGAATTTTCAGCCCCAACCCCAGACCCCAGGGAGGGTAAAGGACTAGCCGTTGAGTTCAGTTACATGACTAATGGTCTAATCAGTTGTGCATATGTAATAAAATCCCACATAAAAACCCTCAAGTGGGACTTCCCTGGTGGTCCAGCAGCTAAGACTCCGTGCTCCCAGTGCAGAGGGCTCAGGTTCAGCCCCTCATCAAGGAACTAGACCCCACACGCTGCAACTAAGAGCCCAAGGCCTCAACTAAAGATCCTGCATGCGGCAACTAAGACCCGGCACAGCCAAATAATTTTTTTTTTAATTTGTAAAAATTAAAGAAAAGGGCTTCCCTGGTGGCTCAGTGGTGAGGAATCCGTCTGCCAGTGCGGCAGACCCAGTTTTGATCCCTGATCTGGGAATATACCACATGCCACAGAGCAGCTAAGCCCCCACACCACAACTACTGAGCCTGTGCTCTAGAGCCTGGGAGCTGCAACTCCTGAAGCCCTTGCACCCCAGAGCATATGCTCTGCAAAAAGAAAAGCCACCACAATGAGAAACCCGTGTACCACAATTACGGAGTAGCCTCCACTCGTCACAACCAGAGAAAGCCTGCGCACCAACAAAGAGCCAGCACAACCAAAAATAACTCCTTGAGCTGGTGAAAACCTCAATGAGCTGGTAGGGTAGCCCATCCAGAGAGGGTGTGGAAATTCCATGCCCACCTTTCCAGCTTAGTCTATGTACCTCTTACATTGGCTGTTCCTGAGTTGTATCTTCTAAAATAAAACTGTACATATAGTGCTTTCCTGAGGGCTGTGGATCATTTCAGCAAATTATTGAATCTGAATGGGGTCAAAACCACCACTCCCATGAGGTGGGGTCATGGGAATGCTGGAATTTGCAGTTAGACAGGCAGAAGTTGTGGGTGACTGGACACCCCACTTGCCACTGGCATCTGAAGTGGGAGGCAGTCTTGTGGGCTCCCTTAACTTATGAGATCTGTGCCAACTTGTCAGAATTGAATCGAAGCTTAGGACACCACTTGGTGTCAGAGAATCGCTATTTGGAACATATTGGTGTTGTGACATAGGACACTCCACTCTATCCCTTTCCAAACAATGATTTTGCAGTACTATCACTGTTCCAAAGTCAAGATTGATTGTGAAACAATACAATTCAGAGGCTCAGGCTTGGAGCCCCTTTGCCGTATTACACATAGACTGCTGATAAGAAGGTCCTCCAGAGCCAGGGGAGAAATTATGCTAATAGTGTTGAGTACTAAGGTGTTTTTTTGTTTTTTTTTCATAAACTTCTCTCTCTAGTCATGATCCAGCTAATCATCATTATAGATGAATAAAGATGCCCATTTAAAAGAAAGAAAGGAAGCCAGACAGGCAGGAAGAAAAAAAGACAGAAAAAAAGGATTTCTTGGATAGAACTGAGGCAGAAGGCAGATGGGTCCCAGGCTAGGTATTTGCAATGAGGCTCCTGTTTACATTTCTTGGGGCAGGAAAAAAGTGGACTTCAGGTTGGACATATACACATATACCCCTTGTTTGCATTTTCAGAAACAGGAGATAGATGGGCTCCAGGTTAGATATTTACAACCAGTCTCCTGCTTGCTCTCCAAAATGGGAATAACAACTGAAACAGGATAGATAGCCAGGCTTTCTCTCCCAAGGGCACCTTAGATAGCAATCATGGCAGGAACAGAGAGCGGCTAAACCTTGTTTGAGTAATGAGTCAAGAGGCCAAATATTTCCCATCCTTGGGGCAAGGGAGACATTGCACATGGGCAGAAAGGCTCCTAGGGGGTCAAAAGTCAAGGGATGTCAGACCATAATAAGTAATGCTTCTTTACACCCAAAAGTCTCTGTGTTGAAATCCATCTTGGAAAAAAGTCACGCACACATGTTGCTAGGGCAGATCAGGTGTGGAAAAATAAATCAGAATGTTGGCCAAAGGTAAACAAAGACCCAGAAGAACTGCCCTATATAAGTTTGTTAACCACTTTTTTTCTGGTTCCTCCTCATTAGGGAAGATTCCCACACACTTTCTCTCCAGGTGCCCTTGTCTTGCTTCTTTCTTAACTAAACAAACGGTTTTTATGTGTGTTCTCCCACTTGTTGTGCTATGTCTCTAATAATAAACTTTGTACCCATTTTTACAGTTTTTGCTTCCAGTGAAATATTTCACTGGAGGCAAGAGCCAGGGAAAAATAGCCTCTAGCCGTTGCTGGTCTGGTGGCAAGGATTCCTGGTATCCATCCAGGCCACCTGGATGGAAACACTTCTGCCTGGCTGACTGAAAATTCCAGCATTCCCATGACCACCCCCCCCCCCAGCCCCCAGATTCAAAAAGTTCAATTCCTGGGCAGGGAATTAAGGTCTGGCTTCATGCCACTAGCTCACTCTGCTGCCTCTCTGAGATGAGAACCACTCTGACCAAAGGTTTCATAGCTCACGAACCAATCTAGAATCTGCCCTTAACTCAAATCTGTGACTCTACAGAGGTTTCAAGTCTTAGACTGAGTAACCTCAGCCAACTTGAGATGCATAAATGAGTTTACATTTCATTAAGATACGGGCAAGGGGGGAATGGTGAAGTAAACACAATAACCCCTATAATGTTAACACACACATTGAATTAGAAATTAATTTCTCTTCTGCTACGTCGCTTCAGTCGTGTTAGACTCTGTGCGACCCCATAGATGGCAGCCCACCAGGCTCCCCTGTCCCCGGGATTCTCTAGGCAAGAACACTGGCGTGGGTTGCCATTTCCTTCTCCAATGCATGAAACTGAAAAGGGAAAGTGAAGCCGCTCAGTCGTGTCCTACTCTTAGCGACCCCATGGACTGCAGCCCACCAGGCTCCTCCGTCCATGGGATTTTCCAGGCAAGAGTACTGGAGTGGGGTGCCATTGCCTTCTCAAATCTCTCTTCTACTAAGTTGTAAACTCCAGATCAATATTTGTTTTTGCTGACCATTGTGTCCCTGGCAGTCAGCACTGCCAGGAGTTCCTGCCTCAAAATAGGCTCAGCTTGATAAATATTTGTTGACTGAATGAATATTGACTCAAATTTATCATTTAAAAAGGAAAGTCTATCTCATTCCTTGCTGGTAGGAATGAGATGTAACAAAAGGTATGTAACTACTTTGGAAGACAGTTTGGTGACTTCTTTCAAAGCTAAACATAGTCTAACAGTTGGATCCAGCAATCAGACTTTCAGCTGTTTATCCAAATGAGCTGAAAAGTCAGGTCCACACAAAAACCTGCACATGAATATTTACAGCAGTTTTATGTATAATTGCCAAATACTGGAAACAACCAAATGTCCTTTGAAAGGTGAATGGATAGACATCCTGGCATATCCATACAATGAATAGTATCCAGCAATAAAAAGAAATGAGATATCAGGCCAATGAATAGTATCCAGGAATAAAAAGAAATGAGATATCGAGCCACTAGAGACTAGGGAGGAACTTTAAATACATATTACTTAATAAAAGAAGGGAGTCTGAAAAGGCTGCATATTGTCTGATTCCAACTATATGACATTCCGGAAAAGGTTAAACTATAAAAACAGAAAAAAAAAAAGATCAGTGATTATCAGGTGCTTGAGGAGTGGGGAAAATAGGTGGAGCACAGATTTTTAGGGCAGTGAATCGATTTTGTATGATACTGTAATGACGGGGGCTTCCTTGGTGGCTCAGACACTAAAGAATCTGCCTGCAATGCAGGAGACCCAGGTTTGATCTCTGGGTCAAGAAGATGCCCTGGAGAAGGGAACAGCAACCCACTTCAGTATTCTTGCCTGGAGAATTCCATGGAATATCTATATTCTGATAGATATATGACATTACGTATTTTGTCAAAACCCACAGTATGTACAACACAAAGAGGGAACCCTATCCTATACTATGAACAAAGCATCAATATTGGTTCATGAACTGTAACAAATGTACACCTTAAGGCAACATGTTAATTACAAAAACTGAGGGGAAAGTCTGTGGGAACTCTTTACTATCTGTTCAATTTTTTGTAAACCCAAGTCTTCTCTTTGACCACCTGATGCGAAGAACTGAGTCATTTGAAAAGACCCTGCTGCTGGGAAAGATTGAAGGCGGGAGGAGAAGGGGACGACAGAGGATGAGATGGCTGGATGGCATCACCGACTCAAGGGACCTGAGTTTGAGTAAACTCCGGGAGTTGGTGATGGACAGGGAGGCCTGGCATAATGCAGACCATGGAGTCGCAAAGAGTCGGACACTACTGAGCGACTGAACTGAACTGTTCTCTAAAATAATAAAGTCTGATCATTAAAAGAGAGAGTAAATGAACGAATCTATAACTGGATTTAATTATTGCCAGCTCTGAATCACACTCCAGCTCTGGGCCCCAAGACTCCATGTATAAAACCAAGCTGATGTTTGACTTTCGTGCTCGACCCGAGCCGGAGGGCAGCGCTCTGGCAGTCCAAAGTTTCTGCGCAGTGGGACACTCAGGCCTGCGATGAGCTCAACACCACCACCCACTCCCAAGCCCCTACACCAGCTCCAGCTCCAGCTCACCGGGTGCCGCCCCCATCCGCCCCTAGGCAGCCCACCCAGCACCTCCAGCCCTCCCCTGTCCACGTGCTCTAACCTCCCAGCACCTAGGCCACGCCCACGCGCGCCACTGGCTCTCCGATTGGACGGCTCGAAGGAGGTGTTGCCGGAAGAGGTGAGTCTGATTGGCCGGGCGGGGCCGACGGTGTGCGGCGAACATGGCGGAGCGCGCGAGGAAGCGGCCCTGTGGTCCGGTAGGTGGGGAGATGTGAGAGCCCTGCGGCAGGGCGCGGGGCTGGGGTTAAGAGCCAGAGCCGCGTGGGGCCCCGTGGCGGGGCCGAGTCGCCCCTGCAGCTCCAGGCTCCTCGCTGCTCCGCGGCCGGAGTCTCCGAGCTTGTTGCCTGCTTGTGGCCTCAGTTACCCCTGTCCCGATGAGCAGCGGAGGTGGGAACCGGGGTTTGAGTCGGAGCCGGGACAGCGTTGGTAACTCATTACCTTACCGGAGTGAAAGTGAAGTCGCTCAGTCGTGTCCGACTCTTCGCGACCCCATGGACTGTAGACCACCAGGCTCCTCCGCCCATGGGATTTTCCAGGCAAGAGTACTGGAGTGGGTGCCATTACCTTATGGCCAATGGCAGCCTTGCTGGAGTTCTTATGGGCAACCCTGCCCGGGGTTCGGATTCCTGAGGCGGGACCCGGCTCCTTCCCGAGCCTTTTCATGACGTATCTCTTCTGATAACCAGGGCGGCAGTGGGCAGGTCCTGTCCCCCTGAACCTATTTCCTCTTCTCTCCAGTAGGAACTCATTTAACAATTTGCTGAATGCTTACTATGTTCCAGCTATGGTCTCAGGCACTGGGGATACATGTCCCTGCCCTCCTGACGCTCTCTCTCGGGCAGTATGTGTGTGTGTGGGGGTGCCCCTCCTTTCCTCACCACCCTCATTTAAAGGGGCTTCCCTAGTGGCTCAGACAGTAAGGAATCTGCCTGCCAATGCAGGAGACTCGGATTCGATCCCTGGGTCAGGAAGATCCCCTAGAGAAGGAAATGGCAACCCACTCGGGTATTCTTGCCTGGAGAATCCCACAAACAGAGGCGCCTGGTGGGCTAGAGTTCATGGGGCCGCAAAAGAGTTGGAGCCGACTGAGCGACTAACCAACAGCAACTCATTTAAACAGAGGGGACAGCTGGGGAGCAGCAAGTGGGAACCCCCACCCCCAGTCTACCTCAGGTGTGACCATCCAGCCTCACTCCTGTATCTCCCGACTCCTCCAGGGTGAACATGGCCAAAGGGTGGAGTGGCGGAAGTGGAAGCAAGAGAGTAAGTCAGGGACTAGCGGGTGGAGGTGGGCCCTGGGGAGGGTGGACCCAATGGGGAGCTAAGTGTCTGTGCTCACCTCTGCCCGACCCCACTCCATCAGTACACAGCTGAATCTTGGGGAAAAGCCACCAGGTTTGTCCCCTCTAGGTCTTAACTAGTATCCAGAATGGGGACGAGGAGGCCAGAAGCCATGGAAGGCTTCTCTGGCTGCTCTCTAGGCAGCATTGGAGTCCCCAGGCTGACTTACTGAGAGGACACCACCTCCTGGGCTGTTCCAAGCCTTTCCCACCTCCAAGTCACTCTGCCTTCCACCAATTGGGATGTCCTCTTATCCAGAAAAAGAGGAGAAAAAGAAGTGGAAGGATCTCAAGATGACAAAGAAACTGGAGCGGCAGCGAGCGCAGGAGGAACAGGCAAGGCGCCAACAGGAGGAAGAGGCAGCTGCCCAGAGCGAGGATAGGGGTGAGCAAGCCGGGTCCTGGGCAGGGCAGAGAAGGGCGGAACGGCCCTTAGGGGCCACTGGGCCTAGACATCTTGTCCTGATGGAGAAACTGAGACTTAGAGAATGGGAGGGACTCAAAAAGCTGAGCCCTAACCTCCTACTTAGGTAGATTTTAGTTCTCTGGAGGGTAAGTGTCGTATAGCATAACTTACTAGAACCTCATCATTATAATAGCTGTTTTTACTTTTTTTTTTAGCTCCTTTAGCCAGACTTTATTGTTTGAATATTTGCAACTGCTATTCTATACACAAATTTTAATTTCTTACAAAACTCTATATTCCATATTGCTGGGTCACTTCACTCTCCATTTTTATGCTACATTTCCATTCAGATCTATTTCCCCAAATCACAATCTGCCCGTTGATGTGTTGTTTTGTTCAGTTGATAAGTTGTGTCCGACTCTTTGCGACCCCATGGACTGTAGCCTACCAGGCTCCTCTGTCCGTGAGATCGCCCAGGCAAGAATACTGGAGTGGGTTGGCACAGTTTTTACTTTTTTATCGAGCACTTTCTGTGTGCTTTAAGTTTATTTCAAAAATCCCAGCAAACATTGCAGTTAACGTTTCTCCAGCTGTTAAGCTGAAAGTCCAGTCCAACTCTTTGCGACCCCATGAATTGCAGCACGCCAGGCTTCCCTGTCCATCACCAACTCCCGGAATCTACCCAAACCCATGTCCCATCTAGTTGGTGATGCCATCCAACCATCTCATCCTCTGCCGCCCCCTTCTCCTCCTGCCCTCAATCTTTCCCAGCATCAGGGTCTTTTCAGCTCTTCGCATCAGGTAGCCAAAGTATTGAAGTTTCAGCTTCAGCATCGGTCCTTCCAGTGAACACCCAGGACTGATCTCCTTTAGGATGGACTGGTTGGATCTCCTTGCAGTCCAAGGGACTCTCAAGAGTCTCCTCCAACACCACAGTTCAAAAGCATCAATTCTTTGGTGCTCAGCTTTCTTTATAGTCCAACTCTTACATCCATACATGACCACTGGAAAAACCATAGTCTTGACTAGACGGACCTTTGTTGGCAAAGTAATGTCTCTGCTTTTTAATGTGCTGTCTAGGTTGGTTGTAGCTTTCCTTCCATGGAGTAAGCATCTTTTAATTTCATCGCTGCAGTCACTATCTGCAGTGATTTTGGAGCCCAGAAAAATAAAGTCAGCCATTGTTTCCACTGTTTCCCTATCTATTTGCCATGAAGTGATAGGACCAGATGCCATGATCTTAGTTTTCTGAATGTTGAGCTTTAAGCCAACTTTTTCACTCTCCTCTTTCACTTTCATCAAGAGGCTCTTTAGTTCTTCTTCACTTTCTGCCATAAGGGTGGTGTCATCTGCGTATCTGAGGTTATTAATATTTCTCCTGGCAAACTTGATTCCAGCTTGTGCTTCCTCCAGGCCAGTGTTTCTCATGATGTATTCTGCATATATGTTAAATAAGCAGGGTGACAATATACAGCCTTGACATACTCCTTTTCCTATTTGGAACCAGTCTGTTGTTCCATGTCCAGTTCTAACTGTTGCTTCCTGACCTGCATACAGGTTTCTCAAGAGGCAGGTCAGGTGGTCTGGTATTCCCATCTCTTTCAGAATTTTCCAGTTTATTGTGATCCACACAGTCAAAGGCTGTGGCATAGTCAATAAAGCAGAAATAGATGTTTTTGTGGAACTCTCTTTTTCGATGATCCAGCGGATGTTGGCAAATTGATCTCTGGTTCCTCTGCCTTTTCTAAAACCAGCTTGAACATCTGGAAGTTCATGTTTCATGTATTGCTGAAGCCTGGGTTGGAGAATTTTGAGCATTACTTTACTAGCATGTGAGATGAGTGCAGTTGTGAGGTAGTTTGAACATTCTTTGGCATTGCCTTTCTTTGGGATTGGAATGAAAACTGACCTTTTCCAGTCCTGTGACCACTGCCGAGTTTTAGGGGTATTTTTAGTCTGGAGTATTAGGGGCCATATTTTACTGTAAGCCCAGTGGTTGTTAGTGATGATGGTGACAGTAGGAACGGAAGCTGAGCACGTCAGCTGTCTCAGACACCAGGAAAGCCCTTTATCTCATGTGGCTCCCTTTGGACGATGCTGGGAGAAAAAGTGTGGTGGTTTTTCTGAAGTCAGCTGTTCTGCCTTTTGTGTGACCTTGGGTCATGTATTTGACCTCTCTAGGCTAAAGGTTCCCCAACTGTCTGTGGGGATCATGGTAGTACCTACTTCCTAGGGTTATTGGTTAAGTTTATACCCATAAAAGGCACTAAGAATTATTATTATTATTTTAAATTTTGGGGAGGCTGCTCTGCAACATGTAGTATCTTAATTCCCCAACCAGGGAATGAACCCATGCCCCTGGCATTAGCAGCACAGAATTTTAACCACTGGACCACAGGGGATGTTCAGTAAGGATAAATACTAACTCTCATTATTATCCCATTTTGATACCTGGAGAACTGAGGCAGTAGGGGGCAGAGGATGTGAATATAGGTCAATGCCTCTAACCACTCCCTGCCATAGATAGTGGTACGTCCTGTTTATGGGAGCCCTGGAGACCCCCAAGTTCATTTTCTTTCTGGGGAGATTGAGATCTGGAGAGGGAATCTATGCTACTTATTTCAAAAATCCTCCCAGTAAGAAAACTTTCTAACTGTAGACCTTAGGATTAGAGGAAGGGAGGGGAGAGATGGCCCTGGCTGCTCCAGCTGACCATGAACACCCTTGTCCTGCCCAGGGCGGCACTACACCCTGAGCGTGGCCCTGCCAGGCTCTATCCTGGACAATGCCCAGTCACCGGAGCTTCGCACCTACCTGGCTGGCCAGATCGCCAGAGCCTGCGCCATCTTCTGTGTGGATGAGATCGTGGTGTTCGATGAAGAAGGCCAAGATGCCAAGTGAGGGGCCTCCAGCAGGGTCCCGGCGGGTGCAGGGAGAAGGGAGGGACTGCCAGAATTGGCTGGGCTGCACTTCTTTCCCTGCCTTCTTGCCTGGGCCGAGAATCCTGTCTGAATGCCCCACTGTCACCCTGGTGGGTCGAGTTGCAAAGCAGGGGCACTTCTGAGGTCATACTGGGGGGTGGGAGAGCTCTCGAAGAGAAGCCAGTGGGCTGGACCCCTGTCTTCCTCTCCTAGGACTGTGGAGGGGGAATTCAGGGGAGTCGGCAAGAAGGGGCAGGCGTGCGTGCAGCTGGCCCGGATACTGCAATACCTGGAATGTCCACAGTAAGGACAGACCTCCCAGTCACGGTGCAGGTTGGGCGGGACATGGCCTCCCTGGGAACTTCCTGAGCTCTGCGTTCTTTCCTAGGTACCTAAGAAAGGCCTTCTTCCCCAAGCATCAGGATCTGCAGTTTGCAGGTAAGGCTGGGGGAGGGGACCTGATCCCCATTTCCCATGGATCATCCTCCAGGCCCTGAGAACTCATGGTCCAGTTGGGAAAGTAAAGACCAGTTGGGAAAGCGTCCTGATGGCACACTGAGCTGGATCCTGGACCAGGGTTCCCAGCCTCACCCAGCCCCCCACCGCCACCCCCGTGCACCTCTGCACCTCCCAGACTCTTCCTGGCCCCTCTCCAAACACAGGGCTCCTGAACCCCTTGGACAGCCCTCACCACATGCGTCAGGATGAGGAATCTGAGTTCCGAGAGGGTGTTGTGGTGGACCGGCCCACGCGGCCTGGCCAGGGCTCCTTTGTCAACTGTGGCATGAAGAAGGTAGGAACTGGAGGGGGTATCGAGACATGCTTCCCAGACACTCCCTGGGTTCGGAGGGCATGTAGGGGGAGCCCTAGCCCTGGGCCTCTCTGCCTGCCAGGCCCCCGCTGATGCAGATTTGAGCCAGAGAAGTGCCTAAAATAGGGCTTAACAGATAAAGCCAGGGCAAAATAAACCAAAACAAAACCCTGCAAAATCAAGTTCAGAGTCTCTCTAGGGCTGCTCCAGTGTGGTGCCAAGCTCTGGACTGGAGCATTCTTTTGCCGTCTATTAATCTCATGTCTCCTAGAGTCAGAAGCAGAAACATTTAAATGTATGGGGATCCCCTCCCCTCAAAAAGAACAGACCTGAGAGACTTGGCCAAAAGCAGACCAGGATACCCAGACTCAGATGAAGAGAGAAATACATGTGAAACCCTCCAAGGAGAAAGCCATTCTAAATTCAAAATTGGGACAAGGGACTTCCCTGGTGGTTCCATGTTAGGACTGAGCTTTCACTGCCGAGGGCACTGGTTCAATCCCTGGTCAGGGAACTAAGATCCCAGATCCCGCAAGCTGTGCATCGAGGCCAAAATAAATCCATAAATTGGGACACAACACAGACATCAGGTCAGCATTCACTTCCTGCCAGACCCTGTGCAGGGTAACAATAGCTGTTGTTTAATGAAAGTCTTCTATTGACAGACGAGGAAACTAAGGCTCAGAGGAGTTAAGTGACCACTTAAGTGCTTCAAAATGTAGGAAACTGGGATTTCATTCCAGAAATATTTCCAGCTTTGTGCCAGGCCTGGATTGATCCTTTTCACCCATATCATGGGGTAGTCATTTTGCAAGAATGGTCTTTTGTGAGCAGATCTGGCCCCAGGCGCTGGGGAGCAGGGCACAAAGGGTGACCTGGACCCCTGAGATGCCCCCGTGTCTGGGAGAGCAGCGACCCCTGCTGCCCTGCAGTGGGGGTGGGGGTGGGGGTGGAGCAGCAGGTTTTTTCTGGCTTCCTCCCAGGAGGTGAAGATTGACAAGAACTTGGAGCCTGGACTTCGGGTGACGGTGCGGCTCAACCAGAACCAGCTCCCAGGTATCTTAAAGCGTCCCCAGCCCAGCCAGCCTGCGGGCTCAGAGCCACTTCCATCCACTTCCTTGTCCACTCACTCCATCTTTACAGCGTGTCTGCTTCCTCCCCAGAAAGTAAGACCTACCGGGGGAAGGTCGTGTCGTCACAGGACCCTCGGACCAAAGCTGGTCTCTACTGGGGCTACACTGTCCGCCTGGCTTCCTGCCTCAGTAAGCACAGAGCCTCCTCCTATGAACATCTGTCTTCTTCTCTGTCTGGGGGACCTCAGAGAGCCCTGCTTGACCCAAAAGTCAGACTGGGATACTAATCCTGCTAACGTGCTGTGTGTCCTTGGGCAAGTGCCTTTCCCTCTCTGGCCTCGAGTGCACTGCCTGGGATGCTTTAAGGACTCCTGAGGCAAAGCATCTTTAATCATGTTTGCCGTGAGGCTGGGAATGGGGGCAAAAGGGCCAGAGGAGTCAAAGGTACTCCACTTGTTTTTGGAGTTCCTTCCTCCCCAATCTCTGCTGTTTCTCCAAGCTAGCTCAGGCACAGTCTGCCCGCTCCATCCCTGACTTTGCAGCAGGAGTGCAGGCTGTGGCTCCCTTATCTCCACCACCACCCCAACACCCACACGCAGCCAAGAGAGTGGCTTGGGGGGAACAGGGTCCCCAGTGAGCTGGCCTCCCCGGCAGGTGCTGTGTTTGCTGAGGCCCCCTTCCAGGACGGCTATGATCTGACCATCGGGACGTCAGAGCGAGGCTCAGATGTGGCCTCCGCCCAGTTTCCCAACTTCAGGTGGGTCCAGCCAGGGGGCAGGGCATGGAGCAGGGGACCGGACTGGTGGGGACACAGCTGAACAGACTGGGCCCCTGCTATGTATGGGGGCGCTGAGAGCCCTGGGGGCGGCATTCAGAGGGCTGTGATGGGCAGCCAGTGATCCCCTCCTGTGGGCAGCAGGCACGCTCTCGTCGTGTTTGGGGGCCTCCAGGGGCTGGAAGCTGGAGTGGATGCCGACCCCAACCTGGAGGTGGCTGAACCCAGCGTCCTCTTCGACCTGTACGTCAACACCTGCCCCAACCAGGGCAGCCGCACCATCCGCACAGAGGTGAGCCCACCCACCTCCCCGACCTCCCGGCCCCACCTCTTCACCATCAGCAGAGCCCAGAGCCCCTCTGTCCGGCCAAGGAGATTGCAGCTCTCTCCCTGTCCCTCGTCCCATCTGGGGCTGCCCTGAGCCAGCCTTGCGGGGTGGTCCCCTCATCCCCTCAGCCTCTCCGCACAGCAGAACTGCAGCAGGGATGAGCTGAGAGTGAGCGGGAAGCCAGGAATTGGTTTTGGTGCCCATCCAGCTGCTCCCAGGCTGGCTGACCCAGGACACCCACCACGCCTGCTCCGGGCCTGTTTACTTAGCTGTATGCTCTGTGTCCCACTCCCCGCGTCTGACTGTGGTGGACAATGCAGCCCTCCTCGCTGGCACCTCTGTCCCCAGGGGGACAGGATGCACCCTTCTCTCAGAGCCTTCCACCTGGGCAACACGGAATGCTGTGCCTGTGGGCACCTGCTGGGGGAAGGTGCCACTGCCTCCACTGGTCTCAACGGTGGTGACCAAACACGTGGACGGCCTCAGTCTTCCTGTCCCCGGGAGCCCAGCCAGGGCCGGGTGCTGTGCGCTTCCAGTCTCAGCCTCCCGACAGGAACCCCTGCTCCCACACTTCCGAGGGCCCTCCTGCCCATCACCTCCGCTTCCCCAGCCGACCCTGGAAGGCGGGTATTATGATCAGCCCCATTTTACAGAGGAGGAGACTGAGCCGCAGAGAGGCGAGGCGCTTTCCTGGCAGGGCCTGCAGGTGGCCAGTGACAGTAGACGAAGCTGAACCTGTTTCCCCTCTCCCCAACCCCTGCCCCGGACCCTGCTGATGGCAGCATACCCCACGGGCCGGGGTCCTGGGCGATAGGGCCACAGCCTGTTGCTCTGCTTGTCTTCCAGGAGGCCATCCTCATCTCCCTGGCTGCCCTGCAGCCTGGCCTCACCCAGGCAGGTGCCCGGCCCAGCTGAAGGTTCTGTGGGGCCCAGGATGGCAGAAAAGCAGCAGTGAAGCCAGAGGTTCCCACGGGTTACCTGGACAGACACACTCGAGACTTGCTTCCAAAAATAAAGGCTTTTAAGTTGATTCAGTCCCCCAAACCCACAGTCCAGCTGGGGCTGCCCTTACTTGCTGCCTGCCGTGATGGCCTTCAGACTGCCCGCCCGTGCCAGGATGTTTGGCACAAAGAGCAGCCCCGAGGCCCGCTCAATGCTCTCAATGGGCACCAGGAAGCGCTCCAGCGGGATTGCCTCATCCACTGGAGCATTGGGCATCACATAGGAGCGGAGTTCGATCTGCCCACCTGCCGCCTCCAGGATCAGCACCTTGAAGAAGTGGGTGGGCACCGCCACGTGGTTCTTGCCAATGACTTGGTACTTCACGTAGGACTTCCCGTCAGCCTCCGTCCTATGGGCAGACGCAGGCACATGGCCTTTCAGGACTCCCAGGGGGCTTGTTCAGACCCAAGGCCACCACCTCCAGAAAGCCTTCCCTGATTGGACCTCCAGTGTGTGTCGCCTGCAGGACCACCCTCTCAGTGTGAGGCTTCTCTGCCCGGCTTGGCTCACCCAGGAGACTGGGAGCTCCAGCAGGGTAGAGACTCATTCCTCTCCTGCTTTCCTCATGCCGGACACTGTGTTCAGGGAGAGTGGGTGGTGGCAATAAACACTGCAGAAAGAATCAGGCCTTCATTCACATCCTCCTTGTGGACACTTGACTACTGTCTGTCTGTCCCTGTGGAGGGTGGGGCTGTGACAGCAGAATGCCCAGCACCAGCACACGGCCTGGGGCAGAGCAGGTGCCCAGAGCACTGGACAGGTGACTGGCTAAGTCTCTGAGGAGTCCACTCCATTTCAGCAGGCCAGAGGAGGCACTGGCTAATTAAAGTGTATCAGTGCCTCGGCAAGCCTGTGCTGAGTCCTTGCTACAGTGACATCCACTATCCCACTGTCCCTTAAACAACCATGTGGTAGATAACGGGTATTATCCCCATTTTAAGGAGAGGATGTTGAGGTCATTTGCCCAGGGCACCCAGAGACTGAGGCTTCGCTGGTGGCTCAGTGGTAAAGAATTCGCCTTCCAATGCAAGAGAATGTGGGTTCGATCCCTTGGTCGGGAAGATCCCTTGGAGAAGGGAATGGCAATTTCCCAGTATTCTTGCTTGGGACATCCCATGGACAGAGGACCCTGGGGGGCTACAGTAAGTACCTCCTACAGTAAGTAGCCCGCCAGGCTCCTCTGTCCATGAGATCACGAGTCGGACACAACTGAGCGACTAAACAACATCAAACCCAGAGCCTAGATGACAGGCCTGGGTTCCGACCCCAGCAGAGCCAGCCGCTTGGCCACAGTCCCTTGCCCCACTCATCCCAGTCCTCATCAGAAAAATCACCCAGCAAGCCCAGGGGAGCTCAGTCCCTTACATCTGGGAGGCCGGGCAAGCTGCACAGGGACAAGAGTGAAGGCTCAGGGTTAGGAAGACACAGTTCAAAGATGGCTTCAAGAAGGGATGCCCCCAGCAGAGGAGACTAAAGGTGAGAACCCCGTGCAAGAGTTGCCATCTGGGCAGAACATGAGTTAGGTGGATGTGACAAGAGATGACATAGGAGAGGAACAAGGGCAGATTCAGGGCCTGGTACACACAGGCAGAGATGTGGGTACCCCCAAAGTCTCTGTAGAGTAGAGTTGGGGAGCTCAAGGTAGGGGATGGGCAGACTTGCCCAGGAACCAGATGAATGGGGACCTAGCGGTGTTGACACAGAGCCTGGGGGGAGCCTGGTTGGGCTGACTGGGAGGTGCCGCTGTCCCCAGGCCCCCCCAGCTCTAGCCTTACCTGGGCAGGAAGAGTGGTCCCGTGCAGACATAGACATTTTGGTAGGTGCGGGTCAGACTGCGGCTGTACTTTTCCAGGTTGTTCCAGGCATTCTGGTTGAGGTGGGGCACCTGGCAGGAGAGGTGGGCTTCAGTGAGACTGGCTGGGACACTTGTAGTCTGAGGGCTGCCCCAGACCTAGGGGCAGGCACTAGCACAGAGCCAGAAGGTTCCAGCAGCGGGGTGGGGATGGGGACAAGCATGCAGAGGAAAGGGAGGTTCATGGAAGGAGAGTCACTTGGCCCAGACAGAGCTCACAGGGGTGCTAGCTGCCCCCTACCCAGACTGGGAGAGCTAGCATCCCAGGTCTCCAAGCTGTTTCTCAGCCCCAAAGAGCCGGATGAAAGGGCAAACCTCCCAGAGAGAAACAGGCCTGCTCCTGCCCCAGCAGCTCATGGGAAGACCAGCTCTTTCAATCATCTCCCTTCCTTCTCCCAAAGTCTGAACTGCAGAGCCCAGCAGGGAAGGTCAGAGGTCTGACTCCACCACCTGAGCTCTCAGGTCCTCGGCACAGTGTCCAGTCAAGTGGGTGGGGGTCTCTGCTCCTGGGTGAGCACGTCAGCTCCGAAGCTGGGACCTCACAAGTCTCACTCAGAGCCCCACCATCCATCTCCACGTGGGTGTCAGGCCCTGGTGGGAACAGGGCTAGAGGACGGCTAGTCCAGGGCGCAGTGACTGCTCCCAACAGCCACTGAGGGCACCTATCTATCCTTTTACTCCCAGAAGGCAGGCAGGGCAGGCGATGGATTAAAAAAAGCGCAGGGTCCCCTAGACAGACCGCCTAGGTCTCCTAGGCGGTGTGGCCCTGGGTCGGTCACTTTGTCTCGCTGAGACTTTCCTCAGTATAGCTCTTATTTACTAAATGCTTGCCAAGAACCAGGAAGCGTGCCCGGTACTTTTATGTACGTAGTCAGTTATCTTCAGATCCTCGGCGCTACTGCAAGAGGCAGGTGAGTAACAGTTTCATCCTCATTTCAGGGAGGCGCCCAGGGCCCTCGGGTTAAGATCAGAGCGCAGTGGGTGCTCAGCGCCCCACTGTTCCATCCCTCCCGCCGGCGGCGCGCGGTGCGTGTGGCCAGGCGCCTGACCTAGAGGGCGCACAACTCAGCAACTCTCCCATTCTGCAAAGGGGAAAATCAAGGCTTAGAGGCGAGCGCTGGCCTCGGTTTTCGCCGCCGGGGTTGGGGGTGGTGGCGGGGGGCGGCGCAGGCGCTACCTGGGGCGCGACGTTGCTCAGGTAGAAGGTGTCGTCCATTGCCTTCTGGCTCCAGCGGTGGTTGGCCGCGGCAGCGAGGTGGCCGCGGTCGAAGCCGCTGCCGCGGTAGTCGGCGTTGGTGGCGCGGTGGTACGCATGCACCGAGTCGTCCTCGTGGAAGTCGCAGGAGCGGCGGTCGCCGTCGCCGCGGAGCCCTTCGGGCCGCAGCTGCTCGACCACCCAGAGCGCGCCGCGGGTGCGCGGGTCGTAACACAGCACGTACGACGCGCGGCTCTTGAGTTGCGCCACCCCGGGCAGCCCGTACTTGGCCAACTCGCCCGGGCCGCCACCCGCGGGAGCCCCGGGCACCGCGGGAAGCCCCGCCGCCGCCGCCACTGGCAGCACCGGCAGCCGGCTCAGCAGCCCCGGCGTCGCCCGCGCGTCCGCCCACTGCCGCCGCCAGCCCTCGGCAGCTGCACCCAGCCCTGCGCCCAGGGCCAGAGTCAAGCCTGCCCGAAGCAACTGCATGGCCGCGGATGGTGGCCGGGGCGCGGAGGGAAGGCCGGCCCGCGGCGCTGAAGGGACGCCGCGACCTCCGGCGTCCGACCCGAGGGCTCTTAAAGGGGCCGCACAGGCCTGCGGGGGCCTACCACGGGGATGGAGCCGAGCGGAGGCGTGAGACGGCGCAACGTGCGCCCCTTCCACTCACGAACGCTCCGAGATACTGCCCAGTCCACAGTTGCGGGTCTGTGCCCACCTGACGACCAGACGCCTTCTTTGCCCCTTTAGGACGTGGAGTAGAGGGGAGGGGCGTGGCATCACCACCACGGCTCATGATTGGCCGTCTCGGAACCGGCTCCGCCCCATTCCGGTCCCCTCGGTCTCCACGCAGGTTCCCTCCCACTCCGCAATGATCCCGGGGCGGGGGGCGGGGGGGGGGGGGGGTAGCCGCGGGCCCC
>SJYT01053760.1:532971-553550 GCA_006410635.1 Cephalophus harveyi
GGAGTGAGCGGGGGGGGGGGGGGGGGGGGGGGGGGGGATAGTTCTTAGCTCCTAATTTACACGAATGGACTGGGAAAACAAATCAGGAATGCAAGCATTCCCTACCGTATTCCTTATGATAGAGGCTGGGGAATAAGATACTCAGAAACAGGGACTGGTTTTGGACATTTTTAGCACATCAGATAGAAGTCATAAAAATATTTTAAAATCATACAGCAGCTTGCTCACCAGCTAAGGTAATGGTGGTGGGGGGGGGGGGGAGACAATACACAAAACTCTGAATCAAGAAAATGACTATCAATGTTATCAAGTATCTAATAAAAATTGCATCTGCAAAGAAAAGACCAACACATTACAAGTGATTTTCTGCAGATAGAAATGACTTGAAGTTCAACTTTTTTTCAAAGAACTTACTATGAAATCACAATGTAATACCTCTGCCCCATTGCATACTCTCCTCCCATCAGCTGCAAACTGCAGTTGCTTAAGAGTTGAACAGGCTCTTTGGACAAATTCCTAGCCTTTTCCTTTAATCACTCTAAGAACCTCCTGACTTTCTGCTCATTTTTTTCCCCTGCTCTGAGGTCTCAAAGGTTTCAGCCCATCACAGAACCAACACCTACTGCAAAGAACACATGATTTATTAAAGACAACTTGTCATCAACAGCATTGATTCAAAAGAACAAAACAGATGAAAAAAAAAAGTAGACTAACATTCTGACCCTTGGAGTGAGACCTGAATTCATTCAGCTCATCCTGTACATGTCCAAAGTCCTGGGGGAACTTCCAAGTAGGAAGCCTGGGAGTCTCTGGCTCTTGGGGCCTCCCTCGAGAGTCTAGGGTGGGGCGGGGGGGAATTGCTAAGGGCAGGTCCTCCCACGGGGAGCTCAGTCTAACCTGGGTATGGTCCCTGTGCTCTTTTGACCTTTCTCACAAGGCCAAGGAGAGGGCACTGGACCCAGGCCTGCCAACGAGGCGAATCAGACGCAATGATTCAAGTAGTATGGCCAGGAGGGAGGGCAGAGGGACAGGCAAGGGAGAATGCATCAGGGTCCTGGGCAGTGTCTCCTGGGTCCCAGGCTGTGGCCCAAGACTCAGGCTCTGAAGGGATCAAGCTGGGAGTGAACTACCAGCCGAAAAGTTCTGGGAAGAGGGTGACCAGCCTGCTGGCAAGCAGTGTGTTTCTGCCCCCATGCCAGGGTCTTTACACACCAGTTCCCCTTACACCCAGCTCTATTACAGAGCTCAGAGCCCTCCCAGCCAGGATCTCCTGGAACACCAGGAAGGTCCCAGAGGCAGGGAGAAGAGGATGCCAGAGAACCTGAAAGGTCAGGAAGATCGTATTTCCACTTTCCGAGCCCTACCCTTCATCCCCAAAACAAGCACTTGCCAATCTGCAATAAATAACCAGGAGTCTGAATAAATAGTAAAATCTCCCAAATATTGTTCTGGGAGAGGAGGAAAAAGGCGAGTGAAGCATCCACGGGACAGTGGCAGGAACTGCCTGGGCAAGCTGTTCCCAGCCCTCAGCCCCACGTCCTGGCTGTCAGACTCAGGGAGGCTTTGGGGGGTCCTGCTGGCCGGTCTGGGGAGAAGAAGAGGACCTAATCATCCAGCCTTCCAGATGCAAACCCCCTGCCTCCTCGCAGGAGGAGGGAGGCTCCTGGTCAGAACAGGCCCAGGGTGCGAGGAGCCAGCTGTTCTACTCCAGATGCACCTGCCTCAGACCCCAGTCAGAGCACAAGACCAGAGAAGGGCCAGCACCACCTTCAGCCCTCCTGAGAGGGGGAGACGCGGCACTCCAGGCCTGCACAGGACCCAAGCCTTTGAGCTCAGCCCCGCCCACCCCCAAGAGGCTCCCCTTACAGGACTCGCCTGCCCTGGGCCGGCACCTGGAAGCCATGGGAAGGACTACACCTCCAGAGCACCTGGATCCCAACCTTACTGCTTTTTTTCCTTTGGGAGAGGACCTTTGAGGAAACCTCTGGAAGACTCAGCTCTCCCTCTCCTCCCTCCCTGGGCAGGAGGGCGCTGGCTCTTCACAGGCCAACCGCTCTCAGCAGGTTGGGGTTTCCAAGAATTTCGTGGTGAGGCACTGTGGGCTGGGAGCCCTGGGTGCCCAGCGCTGGGGGATGGGAACAGGCTGCAAAGGCCAAGGCTGACCTCCAGGAGCTCTGCTGAGCCAGACTCTTCATTCTGTCTCCAGGGTTCTGAGCCAACGTTGAGGAGAGGGGAGGGGAGGGGCTGGGGATAAGGCAACCTAAGAAAAAAGGGCAAACGGACAGCAATGGAGAGAGCGGCGGACAGATGAGAGCCACACACCCTCCGTGAAAGAGCCGGAGGGAGAAAAAGGGAGACAGAGGCAGAGAGGTGACAAGACAAAGAAACAGACTAGAGGAAGGTCACCTTCCTCCATACACACGGACGCGCGCGCACACACACACACACACACACACAGAGACTGGAGGAGAAGCTCACACCAGGGGGAATAAGACATACACAGCAACCCACAAGTACACACACACACACACACACACTCTCAGTGGGAAAGGGACAGAAGGTGTGACCTGGGCCTGGCAGCCTCTTAGCTCCTTCACAGTGTCACCTTCCCCATGGAGAAGCCCAGGAAGCACCAACCTCCAGAAAAAGCGGTTTCTGGCCCGTTTGCTGAGCACCTCCCCAACCAGAGCCCAGAAGACGGAGCAGGAGGGCAGGAAGGGAGGGGCAGAGCAGAGGCAGGGAGGGGCCCGCAGTCTGCCCCAGCCCCGGGAAACCACCTCGAGAGCCCTTGCCTTGCTCATGGCCTGGGCAGAAGGTCCAGGGCTGAAGGGTGGGGAGGAGCCCGGGCTCGGTGGTCAGGAAAGAACGGGGCACAGCAGGCCCCTGACGGGAGGCCAGGGCAAAACCTGGAGCAGGCCGGTCCAGCATTGGCCCCTCTGGCTGGGACCCCACAGGCTTCTGCATGTCCCAGAAGCCAGGGCACCGGGGTCGGCAGGGGCTTCTCTTCCAAATGTGGGTCTTTTGCCGCCAGGCTACTGTGAATCTTGGAGTTCCTTGGCTTTCTGAAGGACCTGGCAGACGTCTGTGATGGGGTAATCCTGTGTGGGGGAAAGGCCAACAGTAGTATGCCTCTGAAGTCAGCCTGCCCTGCACCACCGCAGTGGACCTGGCACCCTGCTGGACCCTGGGCTAAAGGCTGGGGTCCACAGGATACCAGACACCCGCCGTCTGTCCAAACCCTGCAGGGAGCTATTGCTGCACGCACTGCAGCACTGACTTAACCCACCCAACCAGTCACCCCAAAAGGTCTCAGCCCCTTCCCCAGAACCAGGACTACCTGCCTCACCTCCCCCCACCTCCTGCCGTCGAGCCCTGAGCTCCATGCACGAGCCTGGACCAGGGCCGGACACCGTCCATGCGTTCGCTCACTGGGTCACCTCAACAGCCCCATGAGAGGTTATGCTATCTGCCTGTTTTACAGATCGAGTCCATGAAGTTATTGAATACCAACCCCAGGCCAGGCGCTGGCAAAGCAATTAAGGCTCAGAGAGGTTGCCACTGGGCTCGGGTGACATGACTAGCACAGGAGAACAAAGATGTGAAGCCAAAACTGACTCCTGAGCCCACGTTCTTAACCACTAAGGCCCCCACGCTTCTTCCCCAGGCCGAGAGTCCTTACCAGTGGGCATTATTACCACACACTGGGTAATAAGGCTGTCTCTCAGCTATGACTTACTTATGCAGAGTGCGTGGTTCAGAGAAGCCAAGTCACTGGCCACACCACACTCAAGGTCAGTGGCAAAGCCAGATTCAACCCAGATCTGCCTCGGGGGTCTGGACTCTCAAGCCCTGCTACAATTTCCTGATCCTGAGGCAGCCTGTCACCGCGGCTGGCATGGGGTGGCTGCCGGCTAAGTGTCTGCCTCGTGGCTAAAGACTGAGCGCGTCCCCCTGAACTCCATTACCTGCAGGAGTCTCATGTTTACGGTAAAGTCCCCTTCCAGCAGCTGCTCCCGAATCAGTCTAGGAAAAACAAGCAACAAAAAGCGCTGGGCCCCTCGACTACTCTGAAAGCAGGCCCATCAGGCCTCTTCCTGCTCCTGCCGCACCACCTACAGCGAGTGTGGACTGATGCTCCCCTGAGAATCCCAGAGGCTCAGTCCAGCTTCTTGACAGCAGCCCCCCGGCCCCAAACCCTCCTAGGCCACACTCACATGAGCATGGCGCAGCAGACCAGGAGGAGGAAGTCAAAGCGGTTGCTGTCGGCGAAGAGGGAGTCCCAGATCCGGATGACGTCAGGCAGCACGAACTCCTGGGACAGCAGCAGGGTCAGCCAGCGGAAGGCAAAGAACTGGGGCTTGATGTTCTGCTCTTGCTGGGGAGACAGAGGGGTGTGGTAGGTGCGAGAATGTGTGTTGGCTAGTGGCCACGGACCACCACGCAGCCCAGCAGGCGTGAATTCAGATTAAGCAGCAGGCTTGGTGTAAGCTCCAGGCACACCGAGGTGGGGATGGCACCAGAGAGCCTCGCTCCATGAAACTGGCAACTGCTGCTTACTGCCAGCCAACGCAGCCAGATCGTCTGATTTTTTTTGAGGGAAGCAAAAAAACCCAGGCTTTTTTATATAAGCACTTTAGATTTAGAAATGATGGCTCAAATTCTTTTAATACACTACAAAGATGGTCACTGTGGATTTATGGACAGAGAAACCATTATTGGGCACTTACTGCAAGCCCGGCCTTGTGCTTAATACGTTAAATATCTCACTTATTTACTCCATACAACAACCGCACAAGGCAATTATTCCCAATGGGGACAGGCCCTCTGGTTGGCCACAGTGAATACTACTGACTGAAAAGCCTGTTACAAAACAACAAGCTATAATTCCACACTTGGTTAAAAACATATGTTTATGTATATTTTCTTGTTCACAAAACTGTTCCTGTTTATAAACAAATATTCTTTTTACTGAGGAATTCCCTGAAATAAACATGAAATGCTACTCCCAGTAATTTTTTTGGGGGGGGCCGCCTGGGTCTTAGGTGCAGTATGTGGGATCTAGTTCCTTGACCAGGAATTGAACCTGTGTCCCCTGCACTGGGAGCACAGTCTTAGCCACTGGACTACCAGGGAAATCCCTCCAATAATTTTCTAAATGAAGTTCACACTTCCTTTCTGGGAGGACTCCAACAGGCTGAACTCAAAGCATATGGTAAACTGTGTGCCAGGTAAACACCTAGCACTTAGGGCACCAGACCCAACTCCCCCCATCCTCAGCCTGCCAGGCTCCAACCACCAGCTTCCCCACCTCCCCGCCGCACCTCAGCACCTGGGTCATGGCCCCCTGGCAGCAGCAGTCAGTTCTAATCCTCAGACTCAGGCCAGTCCCCACCCTGGGCCTGGCTGGGTGCTCAGGAGCCTGCTGTCCTCTCCCCCTTCCTGTCTGCCCTACCCTGCGTGGCCCTGGGGGTCCTCACCAGTTTCAGATAGAGTTCCACGTCTTTATCCTTCAGGGTGGAGTACACCTTTTCCATCTTGTAGGTGATGCCACACTGTGAGTCGTCAAGGCTCTTGATGAAGTTGTCCCGGATCTCAGCCATGAGGTTGGTGAAGCAGAAAAAGGTATCTGCCTCAGCATGCTCTGGGAGAGACGGGCAGGGTCAGGGCAGCTGTGAGAGGACCAGCTGGCTCGCAACACACCCCACCTCTCAACTATGTGAGAGCTCACCCTCAGCTCTGAGCCTCCACCAAGTCAGCCCGCCCTGGTCAGGCTGTGTCCCTCTGTACCACCTCTGTCTGTGACCACTCTCCACACCCCACTCTTCAGCTCCAGACTAGACATAATTTTTTTTTTTTGGCCATGCCAAACAGCTTGCGGGATCTTAGCCAGCACCCTCCGCAGTGAAAGCAAGGAGTCCAAGGCACTGGACCAACAGGGAATCCTCACCTCTTTTTTCTCACAACTCTGCCAACACTGTACATTGACTCTGCAGCTGATTACCTGTTCTTCTGCTGACATTTTAAAAAACATTATTTAAATCCATTCTTTCAGCTTCCTGTCTATAGAGGAAACAGAAATCTCCTCTACTCATCTCCTCTACCAGAAATTCAGTTACAAATATGAATAGATCAGTAACCGGCAGTGGGGGGGGCAGTTTCCCTGGTGGTCCGGTGGCTAAGACTCCAGGCTCCCAACGCAGCGGGCCCAGGTTCGATTCCTGTTCAGGGAACTAGATCTCACGTGCCACAACTAAAAGATCCATGCAACTAAGAGCTGGTACAGCCGAATAAATATATATAAATATAAATATATATATTTTAAGAGATCAGTAAACATCTAACATTCTAGAAAGTTTAAGCCAGAAAAGATCTCAGACATGATTCAGGCCAACCCCCTTATCCGATAGAGAGAATGGAGACCCCAAAACAGGGAAGTGAGTGGCACAAGAGCTTGATAAAGCCCATCAGTCCAGCTTTCCTTGGTCCATTTCTCCAGGAGGCAGCAACAATGAACGTGAGCGGCCAGGAGCCCACCTGTTTACCTCTCCACTCGCTGTTGGGGTCGGTGGCAAAGGTGTAGTAGAGGGGTCCCACGATCTCGTTCATGCCCTGCACATAAGCGATGCCGGGGTTGAGCTTGGCGTAGATGAACAGGATCCGCTCCACCACCTCCCAGTGGGCCTCACAGCCGTTGGGCAGCACCACGTACTCGTTCATGGAGGGCGCCGAGTTCTTTTGTGGGGAGCTCATCTAGGGGGACAAGGGCAGGGGCTCGGTAAGAAGGTGGGAGGCATGACAGACAGCGAGCCGAAACTTAACTTCCATCTCACAGGCAACCCAGGGATATGTCCAACGCCACTGGGAATGAGCAGATAAATCCACAATGGGCAACATTCCAGAAGCCAGAGGGACTGAAATCTAATAATTTAGTGATAAAAGTCAGAACGGTGCTTACCTCTGAGAAAAAGGGTACCGACTGGAGAAGAGCATGAAAGAACTTTCTAGATGATGGAAGTGTTCCATGTCCTGATCTGGCTGACAGTTAATGTAGGTTTATACATGAGAAAATTTTCATCTAATTGTACACCTAATTGTGCTTTTCTTGTATGTAAGTTATAGTTCAATTCAAAATATGTCAAAAAAATAAACAGGTAAAGATTCTTCAAGTCAAATGCTGTGGGTGGTTGGGGGCGTGGAGGCCTGCTCCAGCTGAAGTGACTAAAGAAACTCAACATTCCAGTGCAACACATAAACCCTAACTTGGTGCTGGTAAGGATTCAAAATGAGAAAAACATTCTTAGTACAGGGAATTCCCCGGCGGTCCACTGGACAAGACTCCTTACTTTCACTGCTGTGGGCTCAGGTTCAATTCCTGGTCAAGGAACTAAGATCCCACAAGCCATACAGGGTGGCCAAAAAAAAAAAATTCTTGATACAACTAGAGGACACCCGAACCAGGACTGGATGTGACCTGTTATTACGGATTATGGGTAACACTGGCAGATGTGACAGTGGTGAGGAGGAGGACGTCCTGATTCTCAGGGGACGCCTGCTGAAGGACTGAGGGGTAAGGGTCAGGACATCTGCAAGTTTACTCTCTGTGTAACACACACAAACACGGCAAAAGGTTAACTGGTTCATTTAGGTGGAAAGTATGAGGGTGCGTGCTGTACTCTTCTTTCAACTTTTCTGAATATTTCAAAATCTTCATAAGAAAAAGTTGGGAAATGAATGAAGAGATGATCTCGGTAAAAACTCACACAATCGAGCAGAAGACCCCAATGTCAGGATCCCTTGGGAGTTTTGTAAAAGTTCAAGTGCCTGGGGTTACCTGTATGAAGGTCACAGGCACATCCCTACAGGGTCAGAGTATAATGCAGTCCTGGAAGCCCAGGGTTTTGAGAACATTAGGTGTCCTTTTCCATTATATGTACACATCTACACACGTACACATGTGTGTACATGTGCACACACTAAGACGCATATTATCACTAACATTTACCAAGAGGGCTTTATGGGCAAGACAAAGCCCTACAAGCCTTCCTGTTTAATGCCCAAAGCAGCCAAGAAGATTCTTTCCACATTAGCTTCAAGATGAGGAAACAGGTTCAGAAACGCTAGGCCACTCATCAGACGTCTCGCATTAAGTAGCGGCACTGGACTTGGACCCAGGCTGCCTCTAGAACCCGCAGCCCAGGCCTCAGAGAGTGCCCACTGCTTTCTAAGACTCTGCATAGCCATGACCTCAGTTCACCCTCTTGGCAATTTAAAAGCCAGACAGGGTGGAAATTATTACGCCCAGTATACAGAAGAAGAAACAAAGGCCCAGGAAGGCAAGTCTGGTGTTCCTTGCGCAGCGTCAGTCAGCTTTAACTCAAACCGCCCAGCCCCTGGACCCAGAGGCCTAGAGATGGAGCCTGTGGTCTGGTTCTCCCACCAGGGCTAGGTCCAAACCTAAATTCAGTTCTCAGCCACCAATTATTCCAGTGAAAGGAATGACAGAAGCCAGGTCCTCATGTTTCCAGGCAGACGGAACATCAGCAGCCAAGCAGGACGACCACCAACTCAGGCAGCTACGGAGTCATTAAGCCAAGCGTTTGGCACCTCCTGACGCACCCTGCTCTGTCGTGGGCAGGTGGAACCAGGTGATCAGCCAGAACTTCCCAGTCACTCCTGGGAGGAAAGATGGCTGGTCTCCAGGAAACAAAGCCCTGACTGGTCATTCCACTGGGTGGGTGCGGGCGGCGGTCAAGTGGAGCTGCTACAGTGCCTGTCTCTAGCTTGCTGGGAGTTACAGAGGATTTTTCCATTGCTGGAGGACAGTGAAAAATTTTGAGGAATAACTCAAAGCTCCAGGTATGAAAGCAGTAGACGTTAAGGAATAAGACAATATACCTTTTGGCAATAAGCAGCTTCTCAGAATCACATAAGTCTACTTGAAGCCTGAGGTTCCAACACGCAGCATAACCTGGCCAGCACGAACCCTTCCTTTCTCTGAGGTCTCTCACATCGCTCCTTCTCCACCCCAGGCCCCGCCCCTACCAACCACAGCACCAGAAGGCCTCTCCACCTCCATTCCTGCCTTTCCCATCAACATCCTCACAGTGTCCATGGCAATCTTTGACAAAGGCAGTATTATCTCCTTGCTCCAGGAATGCTGCAGGGGTCCCCAGCCCTCAGGACAAAGGCCCGTGTGGCCTCACCATCACTCACTTCTCCAGCATCTTCCGGCTACCCTTCCCTGGCCCTCTCCCCTACCCAGCTCAGGTTAGACTCTTCCCTTGAACACACCCCGCTCTCTCCACACATGCCCTCCTCTCCCCCTGGAAGGCCCTTTCCTCTTCATCCTTTGAGCCTCAGCTTAAATGTCACTTCCTCAAGAAAGTCCTCTCTGATGCCCAGACCAGGTCAGGTCCCTGCCCATCACTGTTTCCACTGCACTGCATCACACTTGCAGTTCCTTTTCTAAACACTGCCTCCACCACAGACCAGAAGTGTGGCCCCTTCACTGCACAGCAGGGCACCCCCCACCCCCAGGCACCATGACACCAGCCTTCAAATCTGATTTTCAGAAAGAGCCTGGAGGGGGGTGGGGCAGGACCAAGGTTGCTCTGGGTAACGGTCAGGGCGGATGGTCAGGGGCCCAGTGGCCTGTGGCCACTAGACCCAAGGAAGCAGGAAGGAAAAGGCTGTCACGGGGAGCCCCCGAGGCCCTCAGGTTGCCCCTCACATTTGTGACGCCACTCCGGTTCCGAGCCACTGTCTGGGATTTCAGGGTCGTCTGCTCCACCCGCTTACGAAGGGTCTCGAATTCGTTCTGAGGATCCAGGATGAGGAGGCAGGGGTACTCGGTGGCCCTCTGGAAGAAGGATATGTCTGGACACAACCTTCTGAAAGGGGAAACAAGACAGGACTGTTACTCGGCCAGAGGGTTTGAGGTGTCTCCTCGGCCCTTTGCTGCCAGGTGGCCCAGCCTCCCCAAAGCCTTCTTTGTGTGTTTAAGTTAGTAGCATTTTATTTCAAAAGCAATGTAGTCAACGTATATGTGTACATACCCATATGTCGTACGTATGCTTACAAATAGATACACACACACGTATTTTTAAGTGTCCTTAGAATCTTACAGGCTAACTCTTCTCTTAAACCACAAACAGCTTTCCATGTCAAAAAGATAATATGTACAAAAGTATGAACTGTTTGTATTGTGGCTAAAAATAAGTTATAAATTGTACAATGGAATACCACACAGCTGGGGAGATAGACAATCAAGTGGGGAGACAGTCTCTAGAATGTCAAAGTTTTTAAAGTGTATGTATCGCGGTGCGCACACAGACTTCTCAGCTGAAGCTCTCTGCAAACTCGCCCTCCAGGAACACTGAACAACGTGCTACAGTCACCACCAGGCTAAGAACCTGTCTGCCCAGATCTGGGTTCAAGACGCAGTTCCTTCTTAAAACAGGGTGATGAAACACCTCGTGGGTAGAGGCTCCCCAACGCCAGCCTGAGAAGGAAGGAGGCAAGAGACCCACTGTCCCCCCTGGCTGAGCACCCCAGGCTGGGGTCCCACGGGGGCTGTCTGGCGGGAGATGTGTATAAGAGACAGTCTCTAGCTTGCTGGGAGTTACAGAGGATTTTTCCATTGCTGGAGGACAGTGAAAAATTTTGAGGAATAACTCAAAGCTCCAGGTATGAAAGCAGTAGACGTTAAGGAATAAGACAATATACCTTTTGGCAATAAGCAGCTTCTCAGAATCACATAAGTCTACTTGAAGCCTGAGGTTCCAACACGCAGCATAACCTGGCCAGCACGAACCCTTCCTTTCTCTGAGGTCTCTCACATCGCTCCTTCTCCACCCCAGGCCCCGCCCCTACACGTATTTTTAAGTGTCCTTAGAATCTTACAGGCTAACTCTTCTCTTAAACCACAAACAGCTTTCCATGTCAAAAAGATAATATGTACAAAAGTATGAACTGTTTGTATTGTGGCTAAAAATAAGTTATAAATTGTACAATGGAATACCACACAGCTGGGGAGATAGACAATCAAGTGGGGAGACAGTCTCTAGAATGTCAAAGTTTTTAAAGTGTATGTATCGCGGTGCGCACACAGACTTCTCAGCTGAAGCTCTCTGCAAACTCGCCCTCCAGGAACACTGAACAACGTGCTACAGTCACCACCAGGCTAAGAACCTGTCTGCCCAGATCTGGGTTCAAGACGCAGTTCCTTCTTAAAACAGGGTGATGAAACACCTCGTGGGTAGAGGCTCCCCAACGCCAGCCTGAGAAGGAAGGAGGCAAGAGACCCACTGTCCCCCCTGGCTGAGCACCCCAGGCTGGGGTCCCACGGGGGCTGTCTGGCGGGGGGCGGAGGGGGGCGGGCCTGGGCACAGTGAGCACAGGGGAGGAGCAGCCCCGGGTGGCGAAGGGCTGTTTTGTTGAACATCTTGTCTTCACAGCTGACAAGCAGAGGGGGCGGAAAGGGAGGCGACGGACAGACTCTAGAACCCAAGCTCTGACCACTGGGCCACTGCAGACAGGCCCCTGGCTCCCCACCCAGCCACGTGGGAGAGGTGCCTGCTGCCGTGCCCACCCCGCAGGCCCGCACAGCCTGCTGGCCACACTTCCCCACCGAGAGGAACAGTGTGCGCACGGTATAGCTCAGTCACTTTCTGACCCTGTCACTCCTCTGCTTAAACCCTTTGGGAGACCGCCCCGTGTCCCTGGGACTGAGTCCAAGGTCTGACCCCGCCTGCCTCCGGTGGGGCCTCAGGCACACTGGCCTTCGCACCGCTCCTTGGCCGGCCCAGCTCTGAAGGCTCTCAGGGCCTCCCCTGGGAGGTACCATAGCCCTCCCTTCCCCCACCCGCCCAGGCTCCTCAGAATCTCAGCTGCTTCCTCAGGCGAGACGTCCCAACTGCCCTGAAGCACCCTGAACTCTGCCTTCAGAGCAGTCACCACAAATGTTAGCGACACGGAAGATCCATTTTGTTGAACATCTTGTCTTCACATCCTCCCCCTCAGCTTCTAAGTTCCTTAAGGAGGGAGACCCTGTCTAGTCCACACTCAATGTCCCAGCCTGGCACTGAGCCTGTCACATAGGAGGGCCTCAGAATTTGTTGAAGGAAGGAGCAGATGAATCCACAGGTGCCTGGGCTACAAGTGACACCAAGGCAGGGAGAGAGGGGAGCTGGGCACTCAGGCCACCGCCCGCACCCCTGCACCTCGCCAGGCTTGCTGTGCCTATGGCCTGGACTCAGCTCCGGGGATGACTCCCCGGCAGTTCCTCAGACACCTCTCTGTGGGGCTGGGCTGGGCTGGGCAAGGGCAGAAGCGGTGGAAAACCCCCAGAAGCCCCAGCGCCCTGCTCACCGGACATCTTTGTCGATCTGCAGCAGCACCTCGTTGTCCCTGAAGTACGTGTTCCACCGGCTGTCAGGGTTGGGGTTCAGAGGCTGTGGGGGAAAATGAGCCGCGCTGTCCTTGGCCGGCTAGGACCCCAGGGGCAGACCCCAGTCTCAGGGGCCTGAGCAGTAGCCCCGAACCAGCATTCCCAGCAGAGACGCAGCTACGGCTGAGACGGCCTACGAGACGGTCGAGCAGCAGCGCAGGCCCTTCCGCGGCCTCCCAAACCTCCATCCTCATCCACATCCCGAAGCCAAGCCCCGAGGTCAGCTCTGACCACTTCCCTGCTGGGCAGGAACTCTGTCCTTCCCTGTCCACAGCTCCAGAGCGCTGCATATAACAGGTGCTCACTAAATGCCTGCTGAATAAATGAATATTGCACCGTTAGGTCTCTCTGAATCTAAGTCATCAACACTCTGAGTTGCCAACTCCAGTCCTTGGAGGATTTCCCGACTGTGAAGCACCAGGGAGGAGCTGGGTATTTGCAGATAGAACAAGGCTTCCCCTGGGCTGCAGAAACGCAGTCTACCCTCACCCCAGCTCTGCTCTGACTCCCTTCAACTACAGTATCACAGAAGCTTCCTGGAGGAAGGGGGCTGAGGAGCCAACGGGCGGAGGACTAGGCTCAGCGCTGCACACACAGCACTCCTGGATCTCAGGCATTGCTTGTGGTCCTGACGGCCTGGAGCCTGGGGAGACCGTGGAGACTCTACAGCCTTTGGCAGCTGAGATGCCAAACGCAGAAACGAGGTGCTGGGGTCGGGGGTAGTGGGGGCGGTAAAAGGGAGTAGGATCAGCAGCACCTGGCCTCTGGGCTGAGGGACCTCGCCCACCCCAAAGCCCACACCTCTCCCCTGCCCTACTCTGCAGCCCCGGTCCTCACTGCGGCCCCCTACTCACATGGTCCTCAAAGGTCACATCCTCCCTGGACACACCCATGTTGGCCTTGGCGATGCCAGGCTGGATGATCATTTCCCTCAGGAACTGAGAATACAGCTCCCTGGAGGAGAGGAGGGGAGAGAGGGATGAGCCCGGAAGAGTGCAGAAACAGGAAGTGGGCTGGACTCACACCACCTGCTCTGTACAATACAAAGGCCCTCCTGCCATCCCCGTGTCAGGGTCTCACCTCTGCTTGGCCAGGATGGAGGTCCATGAGGCTCTCTCCAAGGGGAGGTAGTTCAAGAGAATCTGCACACAGAGAGAGGAAAGCAAAGCTCTGGCGACTCCCCCAGCCCAACCCCGGAAGGAGACGGAGGCTGACAGGCCTCAAGGAAAACGTCTGATAAAGCCCAGAGGAGACAGGACCGGCTAGGTAAAACCCAGGAACGCAGGCACGGGCTGGGGGTAGCCTCCCCTCTTCTCCCCACTGGTTTCCTCGTCCTTTATCCTGAAGCAGCCCTTTCTACTGCGTTCCCTCCCACAGACTCTCCCAAATGATGATAAAACCTTGTGCTCAAAGGGGTTAGAAAGCAGGACACTGGGCTTCTGCTCCCACCTCAGCGAAAAGCTTTAAGCAAAGCATAGCTTTTTACTGTCCCAATCAGCATCGCTTCCACTGAGCTGTCTGGATCAGGAAGCAGAGAGCTTTGCGGGCATTACAAAGCATTCCATCCCCAGGGGGATCCCTGAGGTGATGCCAAGAGAAACAGAAAACCCAGAACTTCCCAGAAAAGCTTACTGGGACAAGCAAGGAAAGGCAGAAAATAGGAAGAAGGGGCCAGGGGTGGGGAAAGCCCATGCAGGAACCCAGGGACTCTCAGCAGAGCAGAAGCCCCACCCCCGGCACACCCACCTTCCAGCAGAGGCATCGCAGTCCGCCCTCACAGGGGATGCCTGTGGACACAGCAGGCAAAGGTCACGCCCCTGCAGAGTCCCAGAACCCCCCAGCCCTCCACCTTGGAGCTAGTCAGCAGGGAGTGGAGTGGGCAAGAAGTACTTCTTCAAGAATCGTTCGCTGCCAGAAAGACTGCTAGACGATGCTAATCCTACGTCTACTCTCTCTGTGACCCCCGTCCGGAATGTTCTTTGGAGGATGACAGCTTCTGATCTTTGATATTTCTTCCTCAGAGCACCCTTGACCAACCACACCACCTCTTCCCAAATAAAGTCGGGGCCCTTGACATAAACAATAACAGCTCCATCACATCTCTTTCACGGCATCCCTCGCAAATGGGAAAATGTATGATATAATTTGTATATTTATTTAACATCTGTAACCCCTAATACTGGGGAAAGCCCTGGAAAGATGAAGACCAAATCTCACTGTTTCACTACCTAGCCCAGGGCAGGTATTCTGTAAGTATCTGTGGAATATAAACTAAGCTCTGAATGCTCAGTGTTTTGTGTTTTACAGACTTAAAATTTCACTTAATCCTTATTATAGCTCATAGTAAGTGACAAAGACCAGCATCATTGTCCCCATCTTACAGATAAAGAAACTCATCTATAAAGACAGAACAATCAAGGACTCCAACACAGGTCTGACTCTAGAACCCAGCTTGTAATCATTGCCACAGACTGCCTCCCCTGGGGCCTGGCAGATGCTTTAGCTCAGCACAGACCCCAGAAACCCCTCAAGATCTTCAGGGCCTAAATATCACTCCTGAATCGAAAGATGAGCTTCTCCTGAAATACTGTCAGGACGCTCGCTAAAGCAGCTGTTGCTACAGTCTCCCTAGTACCATGAACAGCAGCTAGAGTCCTCACCTCAGAATCTGCATGGGGATGCAGGGGGCAACTCAAGCGTCCTTGTTGACAAAGTTACAAAGGCAGAGCAGTCACAAGAAGCTACCAGAACACCCTGGGGTATTTTTAAGACATGCAAGAGTCTCTGTGCTGAAAAGTTAGCCAGATGGGGGAGGGCAAAGTCAAAAACTGCTAGGGTTCAGCTCCTTAAAGTGAGTGACTCAAGGCTGGAATTTTACCATGAACCAAAGTTCACTGTTGCCTGAGTTGGCTTTGATCCTAAGCCACAGAGAGAACCAGGAACCGCTCCGTAGCTAACCAAATTCTACAACACAGGAAGCCTGCTGAAGAATGAGAAAAGACCTTTCTTCTGTTCAAGAAGTCTCCCCTCTGCCCTCCAGTTACTTCCAGGAAACAATCAGCATCACTTATGGGCCAATGAGCATCAGGTCTAAGGTCTGTGTGTGCGTGCGTGCGCACTTAGACACTAAAGTCATGCCCAACTCTTTGCAACTCAACAGACTGCAGCCCGCTGGGCTCTTCTGTTCATGTGATTCTCCAGGCACGGATACTGGGTTGCCATTTTCTCCTCCAGGGCACCTTTCCATCCCAGGGATCAAACTGGAGTCTCCTGCACTGCAGGCAAATTCTTCACCACTGAGCCACTAGGGAAGCTCAGCCTAAGCCTACTGGCATGCTAACCAAGGGCGCCACTGCTCTGAGAACCAAGCCTGAGGCATCCCTGGTTATTCAGCTCCACAGAATCTGAAGAAGTTCCCAAAAGGCAGGCTGGTCCCCAGAACTGGCCAGGTGTGGCCTTGGCTCGCTGCCCCAGGAAAACCCTGAAAATGGAGAGTTGCCTCTTACCACTAAAACTGAGCTCCCGAAGCTTTTCCAAGGCAATCGTGGGCTCCTTCAGGACATCCTGGAAATCTGCAATCCTAGAAGGAGGGAGACAGAGGCAAATGACCCACAAACCTCAAGATGACAGGCTTAGCGACCACTCCTAAAGCCCACAGCTTCCTTACACCTCCAATCTCCAACCTGTTCCTCCCTACCCCTCAGGGCACAAAGATACAAAACACAGGCAAAACCCTGGCTAAAGGGCAGCTTTGAAGAACCACAGATCACTTTTTCCTCTTAAGTCCAGAAATCTATAGGATACTCTTGTCTGAAAGTTCTCAAATGAGCACCATGAAATCAGACACATTCTAACATTTACTGAGCAGACATTTAGTGGCCAGTTCCTGCTAGCCAGGTCCAAACCACAGTGTCTCTATCTAAACTCCAAAAACCCTTAGAATCAGGAGTAATCTGATCTGTGGACAAGGACCTGTGTAATCTGCAGGCAGCATCCCAAGCTCAAAAATAAAACCATTAGAAGACCTCTGGGCCTGCGGGCAGGCAAGGACAAAAGGTTTAAAAACTGGAGGAAAACTGAAGAATGAGCAAAATTAGCCAACGCTGCAGGATTTGGCCCCGGGGATGGGGGTGGGGGGAACAGACTGGAGAATCTAGGTTTTCTAGCACTTCTATTAAGAAAAAGGTACGTGGAAGGGGAAGCATTTGGATAGAGGAAGTTACTGGGGCCAAGGGTTATCAAGGGGGGAGAAAAAGGGTAGGGGGAGCATCGGGATCGGGCATCAAGGCCCTAGAAGAGGAGACACCAGGGGAAAGGATCCAGGGCGCGGGGGAGAGAGAGAGAAGCGGCAACACCGAGGGGCAGGAGAGATGTCCCCGTTCTGTGCCCCTCCTCAGGCCCACAGCAAAGAGGCTGGAAAGTGGGCGCCCAAAACCTTCAGCCCGCGGAGGGGTCGGGGGGCGGCGAGGGGGGGAAGTCCCGATTCCTAGCCACATTCGCTCGGGCCCCCCCACCCCCGCAGGTCAAAAGGGACAGCATGGCCAGCAGTGGCCTGGCTGGTCGGCCCTGGTGGCTCCTCACCGGCTCTTGTGCAGACTCGACATGGTGTTGACTTCCGGATCTCCCCCCCGCTGCCGCCGCCTCCTACTCCTCCGCCGCCGCCACCGCCCCTCAGGGACGCGGGGCTCTGGGCAAAGGACTCCGACCGGAAACTCAGCCGCAGGCGCGCGCGTTCCGCTCTGTCCCGCCCAGTTCACGTGCCGCTCCTGCTCCGGGCCACCAGCAGACAGCCCGGTGGGATGGGCGGGGCGAGAAGAAGACATGGTGTTGACTTCCGGATCTCCCCCCAGCTGCCGCCGCCTCCTCCTCCTCCGCCGCCGCCGCCGCCCCTCAGGGACGCGGGGCTCTGGGCAAAGGCCTCCGACCGGAAACTCAGCCGCAGGCGCGCGCGTTCCGCACTGTCCCGCCCCGCCCCGTTCACGTGCCACTCCTGCTCCCTGCCACCATCAGACCGCCCGGCGGGGCGGGCGGGGCGAGAGGACGCCGGAAACGAGGCCCCGCCTCCGCTCCGCCCCCCGCACCTCCCTCTACCTAGTGCGTCAAGTTTGAGGACGCGCAGGTGACCGGCGCAGACCGTGCGCACCGAGGCTCAAGTCTTGCCCTTGCCTGGAGGTTAGGAGGGGCAAGCTGCCGTACGCAAACCCGCCTTTCACCTGGTCCTCTTCCTTACGGGTTCCACACCTGCAGTGAGCTGCTGAGCTGTCGTTTCAAGGATGTCCTGGTGATGGTGTAGTCGCGAAGTCGCGTCCGACTCTTGTGATGCCATGGACTGTAGGTAGCCCACCCGGGCTCCTCTGTCTGTAGGATTTCCCAGGCAAGAGTACTGGTGTGGGTTGCCATCTCCTTCTCCATCGGGGATGTAGACCCCAACCCCCTCGCTAAACTATACAGGCCTCCCTGGCTGGTCTTTTCACTGCTGAGCCCCTGACGCCTATAGGAGTGATCACACTGAACAGATGGTTCAGTAAATACTGAACGGAAGAGCAGGACACAATTCAGTGATTCCTTGATTTTTGGATTTCATGAATATGATATTTACCATATCAGAACAGAAAAGGAAAAACAAAATTTCAGGATCCTTCCCAAGAAAAAACAGTTGGCAGCCATACATATGTGTACTTATGCACTCAGTTCAGTTCAGTTGCTCAGTCGTGTCCGGCTCTTTGCGACCCCATGAATCGCAGCACGCCAGGCCTCCCTGTTCATCACCATCTCTCGGAGTTCACTCAGACCCACATCCATCGAGTCAGTGATGCCATCCAGCCATCTCATCCTCGGTCATCCCCTTCTCCTCCTGCCCCCAATCCCTCCCAGCATCAGAGTCCTTTCCAATGAGTCAACTCTTCTCATGCGGTGGCCAAAGTACTGGAGTTTCAGCTTTAGCATCATTCCTTCCAAAGAAATCCCAGGTAAAGAAAAAAAAAGAAAAAATTAAAAAAAAAAAAAAAAAGAGTACTGGAGTGGGGTGCCATTGCCCTCTCCAAATCTAAAAAAAAAAAAAACAACAAAGAAATCCCAGGGTTGATCTCCATCAGAATGAACTGGTTGGATCTCCTTGCAGTCCAAGGGACTCTCAAGAGTCTTCTCCAACACCACAGTTCAAAAGCATCAATTCTTATGCACTAATTGTCCTTATTTTTTAATGTCTCCACAGATCACTGGACTGTATAATCTTGAAATCTCCTCCAGCTCTCAGCTGCTGCCCACCAAGACTTCACTGCCCCATGGCCCAGGCACACAGACATCTGTTCCTTTATTCACTCACCACAGTTTCTGCTCCCACTGTGTGCTAGGTACTGTGCTAAAGGGCTCCGCACAGTACAAAGGTTACATTCCTTTACATGAAATATAAGAAATGAATAAATGTTGACTTAATTGCTGGTGGCTCAGGCGGTAAAAAAAGATCTGCCTGAGAGACCCAGGTTCAATCCCTAGGTTGGGAAGATCCCCTGGAGAAGGGAATGGTTACCAACTCCAGTATTCTTGCCTAGAGAATTCCACAGAGGAGCCTGGTGGGCTACAGTCCATGAGATCAAAAAGAATCGGACACAAATGAGCGACTAACATTTTCACTTTTTAAAAAATGACTTAGTTGCACAACAAGAAAGAAATTTTTTTTGCGGATAAAAAGAATACCAGACAGCTGTTTGAAAGTTTGATTAGGAAGACAAGCCATGTGTTAAGAAAAATAGACCATTGGCTATCATTTGGAAGAAAAAAAAAGACCTATTCCTATCTAATATCTGACTGAAAAATTAATTCTAAATGAGTTAAAGCTCTATAAGGGCAAAAACCTATGGGATTAAAAGAAAAATACATAGAAAAAATATTTATAATCTTGGGGAAGGAAGACAGAAAGCCCAGAAGGTATGAAAGATAAGACATTTTATGTATAACTACATAAAATTTTATGTATAACTACATAAAATTTTCAGTCTCTAACTTCCCTGGTGATCCAGTGGTTGGGAATCTGCCGGCCAATGCAGGGGAGATGGGTTCAGTCCCTGATCTGGAAGGATTCCATATTCCTCATGGCAACTAAGCCCATGTGGGGCAACTGCTGAAGCCCAAGTGTTTAGAGTCTGTTCTCTTCAACAAAATAAGCCACCACAATGAGAAGCCTGTGAACTGCAATTAGAGAGTAGCCCCCTACTTGCTCCCTGGGGTCACAAAGAGTTGGACAGGACTGAGTGACTTTCACTTTCCCCTACTTGCTGCAACTAGAGAAAGTCCATGCACAGCAAGGAAGACCTAGCATAGCCAAATATAAAGGAATTAATTTCAGTCTCTTAATGATAAAGTAAAAGACAAGCATCAATATGGAAAAATATGTGCAGCTTTTATGATAAAGGGTTAATCTTCATAACATAAACAGAGTTCTTAAATCAACAAGAAAAAGAAACACCCCAAAAGGGAAAAGCAATCATTCATTCAAGAAATGTACTCAGTGCCTCTGATGTGCCAGGTATATCCTAGGTATTGGGGATTTAGTAATGAATAAAAGACAAAATCCCTTCCTTCAAAGCATTGAGGTTTTAGTGAGGGGAGTTAGATGTTAAACAGGACAGAAAGTGAAGAGGAACTAAAAAGTCTCTTGATGAAAGTAAAAGAGGAGAGTGTAAAAGTTGGCTTAAAGCTCAACATTCAGAAAACGAAGATCATGGCATCCGGTCCCATCACTTTATGGGAAATAGATGGGGAAACAGTGGAAATAGTGTCAGACTTTATTTTTGGGGGCTCCAAAATCACTGCAGATGGTGACTGCAGCCATGAAATTAAAAGACGCTTACTCCTTGGAAGAAAAGTTATGACCAACCTAGATAGTATATTCAAAAGCAGAGACATTACTTTGCCGACTAAGGTCCTTCTAGTCAAGGCTATGGTTTTTCCTGTGGTCATGTATGGATGTAAGAGTTGGACTGTGAAGAAGGCTGAGCACCAAAGATTTGATGCTTTTGAACTGTGGTGTTGGAGAAGACTCTTGAGAGTCCCTTGGACTGCAAGGAGATCCAACCAGTCCATTCTGAAGGAGATCAACCCTGGGATTTCTTTGGAAGGAATGATGCTAAAG
>SJYT01053760.1:553737-659295 GCA_006410635.1 Cephalophus harveyi
ACCGCATGAGAAGAGTTGACTCATTGGAAAAGACTCTGATGCTGGGAGGGATTGGGGGCAGGAGGAGAAGGGGACGACCGAGGATGAGATGGCTGGATGGCATCACTGACTCGATGGATGTGGGTCTGAGTGAACTCCGAGAGATGGTGATGAACAGGGAGGCCTGGCGTGCTGCGATTCATGGGGTCGCAAAGAGTCGGACACGACTGAGCGGCTGAACTGAAGTAAACTGAATGGTATGTCAGATGGTGATAAATTCCTACAGGGGAAAATGAAGCAGGAGTCGGTAGTGGGATGGACATGAGTTTGAGTAAGCTCCAGGAGTTGGTGATGGACAGAGAAACCTGGCGTGCTGCCGTCCATGGGGTCGCAAAGAGTCAGACACGCCCGAGCGACTGAATTGAACTGAGGTAATGGGAGGGGGCTGCGATTTCACACAGTGGGATCAGGAAAACCACTCTGAGGTGATGTCCAAGCAAACATCTGAAGGAGGCAAGGCAGCAGAGCAGGCACTTCAAAGAAGGAGGAAAACTCCGATCCCTGAAACGACACTGACTTGGACTCACACTGAGGAATGCTAGTCGGACCACCACATCGCGCTCCTTGGACTCGGAAGCGTCGTCAGCATTTATCACACCCACCATCACCAGGGTGTGGAGAAACAGACCTCTCAGACAGCTTTCAAAAGACTTGATGTGGTACAGCTTTTTCCCAGTCATTCGACAAGCACTAAGGCCATTTTTTGAACTTTTTATTTTATTGGCAGTGCGGGATCTTCACTGCTGCACGGTTTCTCTAGTTGTGGGGAGCAGGGGCTGCTCTCCAGTTGCAGAGCGCAGGCTTCTTGTTGCAGCGGCTTCTCTTGCCACAGACCACACCACCGCACGCGGGCTGGGTCGCTGTGGCTCCCAGGCGCTAGAACACGGGCTGAGAAGTTGTGGCACACGGGCTTAGTTGCTCCACAGCATGTGGAATCATCCTGGAGCAAGGATCAAACCAGTGTCCCTTGCACTGGAAGGCAGATTCTTCACCATTGGATCACCAGAGAAGCCCCAATTTTTTTTAACTTTTTATATTGAAGTATTGTAAATTTTCCCTCAATGGTTTCTTTTTTCTTTTTATTTTTCTTGGCCACACCACAAGGCTTGCAGAATTCCAGTTCCTTGAGCAGTGACGGAACCTGAGCCTCTTCACTGTAAGTGTGGGAGTCCTAACCCCTGGACTGCCAGGGAATTAATACAATTTTACAAGCTTCTGAATATGATCATCTGTAAATGACTCATATTTAAAGTGTACACTTCTATAGGCTTAGACATACGTGAAACCACAATTAAAATAATAAATACACCCATCACCCCTAAAGGATTTATCCTGCTCTTTTCTATCTCCTATCTCCCCACCTCCATGCCCAGGCAACCACTGATCTGCTTGCTGTCACTATAGATTAGTTTGAGTTTTCTAGACTTAATTTTTTTATCTGGCTCTTTTCACTCAGCATAATTACTTCAAGATTCGTGCATGTTGTAGCATGTATCAGCACTTTTCATTGCCATAGATTCCATTACTAGATGAATCAACCATAGTTGATCCATTCATCTGGGTTGAACATTTGGGTTGTTTCCATTTTTTGTCTGTTACACTGAAAGCAGCTATGAACACTGATGCAAAAGTCTTTCTGTGTGCCTATGCTTTCTCTTTCCTTAGACTGGAATGGCTGGATGAATTTAAATTTTTTTAAATCTGCTAAATCATTTTCCAAAATGGCTGTATCATTTTATAGCCACTCCAGAAGCGTGTGACAGTTTCTCTTGTACCATTTCCTCACCACTGGTGGCTCAGATGGTAAACAATTCACCTGCAATGCAGGAGACCTGGGATCGATCCCTGGGTTGGCAAAATCCTCTGGAGGAGGGCGTGGCAACCCATTCCAGTATTCTTGTCTAGAGAATCCCCATGGACAGAGGAGCCTGGTGGGCTACAGTCGCAGAGAGTCAGACACAACTAAGTGACTAAGCGTGCATGCACACACACACACACATCTCCTCACCAGCACTTAGTGTAGTTGGTCTTTTTTATCTTATGACATTCTAGTAGGTGCATAAAAAGTGAAGTGAAAGTGTTACTGACTCAGTCATGTCCAACTCTTTTCTACCCCATAGACTGTAGACCACCCCCAAACCCCCAGGCTCCTCTGTCCAGGCAGAAATACTGGAGTGGGTAGCCATTCCCTTCTCCAAGGGATCTTCCCCACCCAAGGATAGAATCCAGGTCTCCCACACTGCAGGTAGATTCTTTACCATCTGAGGCAGCAGATGGTATCTTCCTGTGGTATCTTCCTGATGTTCTACTATGCATTTCAATAAAGATTAATCTTGTTGAACATCTTTTCATGTGTTTGCCATCTATGTATCTTCTTTGGGGAAGTTATCTGTTCAAATCTATTAAAATTTTCCCATTTCTTTTCTACTGAATTGCTTGTTTCCTTGTTGAAATTGAGTTTTGGGAACTCTTTAAATATTCTGGATGAATGTATTTTAATTGTGGCAAAATGAACATAACATAAAATTTACCATCTTAATCATTTTTAAGTACAATTCAATACTGTTAAGTACACTCAACATGGTTGTGGATCTAATCTCCAGAATTCTTTTCACCTTGAAAAACTGAAACTCCCACTAAACAACTCCCCATTCTTCCTCCCCCAGCCTCTAGCAACCTCCATTCTATTCTCTGTTTCTATGAATTTGACTACTCTAGGTACCTCACGTAAATAAGATAATAAGAGTATTTATCCTTTTTGCACTGGCTTATTTTGTTTAGTATAATATCCAAAAGGTTCATCCATGTTTCAGCATGAGTCAGGATTTCCTTCCTTCTAAAGGCTGAATAATATTTCATGTTTTGTTGATCCACTCATCCATCAGTGGACACTTGGGTTGCTTCTACTTTGGGGCTACTGAAAATAATGCTGCTGTGAACCTGGGTGCACAAATATTTCTTCAAGACCCTGTTTTCAATGCTTTAGGGTATATACTCGAAAGGTAAATTGCTGGGTCTTATGGCAATCCTATTCTTAATTTTTTGAGAAACTACCATACTGTTTTCCATAATGGCGACACCACTTACATTTTTACCAGAAGTGCACGTTTCAATTTCTCCACATCTTCACCAACACATTCTTTTCTATTTTTATGATCATACTCATCTTAATGGGTATGACATGGTACGTCTTTTAATTCTTTCATTAAATTTTTTCCTGTTTTTGGTTGTGCTGGGAGACATTTGAGATCTTAGTTCCCCCACCAAAAATCAAATCCATGTGCCCTATAGAGAAATTGTGGTGTCTTAACCACTGAACCACCAGGGAAGTCTCCATCTGTCTTTTTAAAATGTGTGATTTGTAGATATTTTCTTGTGGTTTGTGGCGTGCCTTTATAGGCTTTTTTTTTTTTTTTTAAGAGCATTAGTTCCTAATTTTTATAAAGTCTGAACAATCTTTGATGTCATATCCCTCCATCTTTTACCTACTCTGATATCACAAATATTTTTCTCCTACAGTTTATAGTTTTAGGTTCTATTGTTGGGGCCAATGTGAAGAGAGCAGGAAAGACTCCCTCTTGAAGTCGGTCCCCCATCTTAAAAACAAGCTGTGAACTGGGCCTGAACCCTGCCCAAGAGTGAGGAACCGTTGCTAGTGAAAACCAGGTCTCCCTCCTTACAGATGACAAAGGGAGATTGTAGTTGAGGTCAGGCTGCCCCTGTTAGATTAACCATGGAGACATCCCCCCTTGATGTGTAATCATTGTTCCCCTGCTTTAACCTTAATTGTTTGTTCTCCTAGGGCTTACTTGTTGTAAAGCTCAATCATATACAACAAAAATGTCGCTAACATGTAACCAGTCACATAGTCCGGGCTATAAAACCGTGCCTCTCAGAAACATCAGGGTCCTCGTTGGGAACTGATTCCCCTTGGACCCGCTGGCCTAATAAACTGTACTCCACTGTCCTGAGTGTCCTTTGAGGTCTGTTTTGTGACTCTGGATTCCACACTATATTTAGATCTGTGATTCATTTTAAAACATTTGCGACCCACTTTGAATTAATTTTTGTAAATAGTGTAGGGCATGTATCAAAGTTCATTTACTTTCATATGAATATCTAATTGTCGAAGCACCGTTTGTTGAAAAGGTTATCTTTTTTCCAACTGAATCAAAATCAATCATGTACTTGCAGGACTTATTTCTGGACTTTCTGTTGCATTACACTGATCACTTTGTCTATCCTTTTAGCCTTACAACACTACTTAAGTATTTCTGTAAGCCTTAGAGCTCTACGCTGTAGCCCTATAATTCTGTAGCTCTATAAATTCATAAAGTTAAGTAGTGTTAAGTACATCAACTTTGTTTCCTTTTTAAAGGTTATTCTGGTTTTTGACCTTGATAATTTGCATTGTATAGGAACTTCAGAGTCTGATTGTCAATTTCTCAAAAACAAAATCTGCTGGGATTTTGGTTGGGACTTTTGAAACTACAGATCAATTTGGAAAGAAGTGATATCCTAACATTATTGAATCATCTGATCCATGAACATAATACATGGCTCAATTTATTTGGGTTTCCCTGGTGGCTCAGTTGTAAAGAATCTGTCTGCCAATACAGGAGACCAGGATTCGATCCCTGGGTCAGGAAGATTCCCCTGGAGAAGGAAATGACAACCCATTCTAGTATTCTTGCCTGGAGAATTCCATGGACAGGGGAGTCTGGTGGGCTACAGCCCATGGGGTTGCAAGAGTGGGACACGTCTTAGTGACTAAACAACGACAGCCATTTATTCGAGTCTTTAGTTTCTCTCGGGATTTCCCTGGTGGCTCAGACAGTAAAGCGTCTGCCTACAATGCGGGAGACCTGGGTTGGATCCCTGGGTTGGGAAGATCCCCTGGAGAAGGAAATGGCAACCCACTCCAGTACTCTTGCTTGGAAAATCCCATGGATGGAGAAGTCTGGTAGGCTACAGTCCACGGGGTCGCAAAGAGTCGGACACAACTGAGTGACTTCACTTCGTTTCTCTCAGCCATGTTTTGTAGTTTTCAGTGTACAGGTCTTACACATAATTGAGGCCTTAAAAAGCATCACTACGGACAAAGCTAGTGGAGGTGATGGAATTCCAGTTGAGCTATTTCAAATCCTGAAAGATGATGCTGTGAAAGTGCTTCACTTAATATGCGAGCAAATTTAGAAAACTCAGCAGTGGCCACAGGACTGGAAAAGGTCAGTTTTCATTCTAATCCCAAATAAAAGGCAATGCCAAAGAATGCTCAAACTATGGCACAATTGCACTCACCTCACACGCTAGTAAAGTAATGCTTAAAATTCTCCAAGCCAGGCTTCAGCAATACGTGCATGAACTGTGAACTTCCAGATGTTCAAGCTGGTTTTAGAAAAGGCAGAGGAACCAGAGATCAAATTGCCAACATCCGCTGGATCATCGAAAAAGCAAGAGAGTTCCAGAAAAACATCTATTTCTGCTTTATTGACTATGCCAAAGCCTTTGACTGTGCGGATCACAATGAACTGTGGAAAATTCTGAAAGAGATGGGCATACCAGACCACCTGACCTGCCTCTTGAGAAACCCGTATGCAGGTCAGGAAGCAACAGCTAGAACTGGACATGGAACAACAGACTGGCTCCAAATAGGAAGTGAGAGTTGAACTATAAAGAAAGCTGAGCACCAAAGAATTGATGCTTTTGAATTGTGGTATTGGAGAAGACTCTTGAGAGTCCCTTGGACTGCAAGAAGATTCAACCAGTCCATCCTAAAGGAGATCGGTCCTGGGTGTTCATTGGAAGGACTGATGCTGAAGCTGAAACTCCAATACTTTGGCTACCTCATGCAAAGAGTTGGCTCATTGGAAAAGACCCTGATGCTGGGAAGCATTGAGGGCAGGATGAGAAGGAGACGACAGAGGATGAGATGGATGGATGGCATCACCGACTCGAAGGACATGAGTCTGGATAAACTCCGGGAGTTGGTGATGGACAGCGAGGCCTGGCGTGCTGCAATTCATGGGGTCGCAAAGAGTTGGACTCGACTGAGCGACTGAACTGAACTGATTCCTGCAGGTGTGGTAAGTTGCCTCAGTCATGTCTGACTCTTGTGACCCTATGGACATAGCCCATCAGGCTCCTCTGCCCATGGGATTCTCCAGGCAAAAATACTGGAGTGGGTTGCCATACCCTCCTCCAGGAGATTTTCCTGATCCAAGGATTGAACCTGCCTCTTAGTTATGTCTCCTGCAGGCAGGTTATTTACCACTAATGCCACCTGGGAAGCTCAGATTTATTCCTAAAAGTGAAAGTCACTCAGTCATGTCCAACTCTTTGCAACCCCATGGGGTATGCAGTCCATGCAATTCTCCAGGCCAGAATACTGAAGTGAGTAGCCTTTGCCTTCTCCAGGGGATCTTCCCAACCGGGGGATCGAACCCAGGTCTCCCAAATTGCAGGAGAAGTCTTTACCAGCTGAGCCACCAGGGAAGCCTAAGAATACTAGACTGGGTAGCCTATCCCTTCTCCAGCAGATCTTCCCCACCCAGGAATTGAACCGAGGTCTCCTGAATTGCAGGTGGATTCTTTACCAACTGAGCTATCAGGGAAGTCCTTAGGTAATTCTAGGTATTTTTTGATGCTATCGTAAATCGAACTTTTAAAAATTTCAAACTATGTGTTACTGGAATACAGAAATTAAATTGTTTTTTGCTTGCATTGTTATTTATAATGATAAAATTAATTTCAAATAATACATTATTATTTATTGCTTTTCTTGACTCGTATCCTGAAATCTTGCTGAATCCAATCATTAGTCAGAGAAGCTTTTTTGTAGATCCCACAGAATTTTCTATACAAACAGACAATTATATTAGGTTCCTAGGATTTATGTAACAAATTACCACAAACTCTATAGCAGTTTATTCCACTAAGAATTCAATTTATTCTGTATTTATTCTGCTGAAAATTCTGTTAAAATATTTGCATCTATATTCACAAAGGATATTGGGCTGTAGTTTTATATTCATCATGTCATTATCTTTGGTATCAGAGTAATGATGGCCTCATAAAATGAGCAGGCATGTTTTCCCTTGTCTTCAGTTTTATGGAAGTTGTATAGAGTTGGAATCATGTGCTGTTATTTACTGCTTAAATGTATGGTAGAATTTATGAGAGATTTTTTTGTCAACCAAATTCCACCAATAAGAAAACTGTGCAATTACTGGAATACAAGGCAACTATTCAAAAGAACTAAATAGGACTATATGATCTGACATAAAAAGTGATTAAAAATATGTCACAAAACAATTTGCATAATATGATCCTATTTATATCATGAAATCCATCCTGCATTATGAGTTAACATGTACATGTTTATTAATGCATTTTAACACCTTTATTGGGACATTTCACGTTTAGAGCATACATTTGAAGTGAACAGTTTGGAACTTCCCTGGTGGCCAGGTGGCTAAGACTCCGTGCTTCCAGTGCAGGGGGCCCAGATTTGACTCCTGGTTAGGCAACTAGATCCCACATGTCCCAACCAAGAGTTCACATGCCACAACTGAAGATCCCACACGAGGCAACTAAAGATTCCACATGCCACAACTAAGACCCAGCAGAGTCAAATAAATAAATGTTAAAAAAAAAAGTGAACAATTCAGTTTTTCACTCTATTCATTGTTTTTCTTTCTAACCAGAGTGCAAGAATGCTCTAACTACCGCACAATTGCACTCACCCCACACGCTAGTAAAGTAATGCTTAAAATTCTCCAAGCCAGGCTTCAGCAATACGTGCATGAACTGTGAACTTCCAGATGTTCAAGCTGGTTTTAGAAAAGGCAGAGGAACCAGAGATCAAATTGCCAACATCCGCTGGATCATCGAAAAAGCAAGAGAGTTCCAGAAAAACATCTATTTCTGCTTTATTGACTATGCCAAAGCCTTTGACTGTGCAGATCACAATGAACTGTGGAAAATTCTGAAAGAGATGGGAATACCAGACCACCTGACCTGCCTCTTGAGAAACCCGTATGCAGGTCAGGAAGCAACAGTTAGAACTGGACATGGAACAACAGACTGGCTCCAAATAGGAAAAGGAGTACATCAAGGCTGTATATTGTCACCCTGCTTATTTAACTTCTATGCAGAGTACATCATGAGAAATGCTGGGCTGGAAGAAGCACAAGTTGGAATCAAGACTGCCGGGAGAAATATTAATAACCTCAGATATGCAGATGATGCCACCCTTATGGCAGAAAGTGAAGAGGAACTAAAGAGCCTCTTGATGAAAGTGAAAGAGGAGAGTGAAAAAGTTGGCTTAAAGCTCAACATTCAGAAAACTAAGTTCATGGCATCCGGTCCCATCCCTTCATGGCAAATAGATGGGGAAACAGTGTCAGACTATTTTGGGGGGCTCCAAAATTACTGCAGATGGTGACTGCAGCCAGGAAATTAAAAGACGCTTACTCCTTGGAAGGAAAGTTATGACCAACCTAGACAGCATATTAAAAAGCAGAGACATTACTTTGCCAACAAAGGTCCGTCTAGTCAAGGCTATGGTTTTTCCAGTGGTCATGTATGGATGTGAGAGTTGGACTATAAAGAAAGCTGAGCACTGAAGAACTGATGTGTTTGTGGTGTTGGAGAAGACTCTTGAGAGTCCCTTAGACTGCTAGGAGATCCAACCAGTCCATCCTAAAGGAGATCAGTCCTGGGTGTTCATTGGAAGGACTGATGGTGAAGCTGAAACTCAATACTTTGGCCACCTGATGCAAAGAGCTGGGTCACTGGAAAAGACCCTGATGCTGGGAAGGATTGAGGGCAGGAGGAGAAGGGGATGACAGAGGATGAGATCTTTGGATGGCATCATTGACTAGATGGACATGGGTTTGGGTGGACTACGGGAGTTGGTTATGGACAGGGAGGCCTGGTGTGCTGCGGTTCATGGGGTTGCAAAGATGCGGACACGACTGAGCAACTGAACTGAAACAGTATATGGGAACTTAGTTCCCCAACCAGGGATCGAACCCATGCCCAGTGCATTGTGAGCTTGGAGCCTTAACACATGGACTGCCAGGGAAGTCCTAAGCATATCTTGTTTGATAATTCAAAATCAAAACACTTTTTAAAGGATTCAAAATTGCACAAACATACATGGTCTAAATATACTTAGAGAAAGGTCGCTCAGTCGTGTCCGACTCTTTGCGACCCCATGGACTGTAGCCTACCAGGCTTCTCTGTCCATGGGATTTTCCAGGCAATAGTCCTGGAGTGAATTGTCACTTATACATAGACTAAAAGATGCTGTGCAGAAGGAAAACATCCACAAAATTAGTTATCAGAATTGCGAGGGGTATCATGTCAGAAAGGATTCCTCAAGAAAGTAGCATCTAAGCTGAGACAAGAAGGACAAGATGTGTGTGTTGGATATAGATGGGAGCAAGAAAAGTGATTAGTAGGGAACAAATGGCTCAGACGGTCAAGAATCCGCCTGCAATGCAGGAGACCCGGGGTTGGATCCCTGGGTTGGGAAAATCCCCTGGAGAAGAGAATGGCAATCCACTCCAGTATTCTTGCCTGGAGAATCCCATGAACAGAGGAGCCTGGAGGGCTTCAGTCCATGAGGACGCGAAGAGTCGGACACGACTGAGCGACTAACATCCACACACACAGACACACACACGGGATAGAAGATCATTAAAAGAACCAAAAGTGCTTTAAGCTGTCTGGATTGGAGAAATGAAAGGATGGGGGCGGAGGTGGCAAGAAAGGGGAAAGAGTGGAGAGAGAGAGACTCGGGTGCCGATCATCCTTGTCTATGTCAAGGGTTATTAAGCAAGGAAGTGCCCTGATCAGATTTATTAGCTTTGGAAACATTCACTAGGGAACTATGGAGAGCGTGAGGGGAAGGAGCAGGGGATTCCATCAGGAGGCTGTTGCAGAAATCCAGAGGCGAAACGGTGGTGGACAGAGACTGGCCCTACTGGAGGAGCAGAGGGGCTGGTTTGGGAGATCCTTAGAGGTTTTGACGACTTGGACAAGGAGCTGAGGAAAACGGCAGGGGCCAAAGCCGACTCCCCACTGCCCGAGGTGACAGCCGAGGCGCCTGGAGGGCTTAATTAACTAACTGGAGAAGTAGCACCGCGTTCGGGAAGAGGACGGTGAGTGCTTCTGGACGCGTGGGAGTGAGCTACCTGCGGAGAAGCCAGGGAGAGACGTCCAGTAGGGCGCTGGATCGAGGGGCAGCGCTGGAGGCGCCTCGTCGGTGCTGACGAGGAAGGTGGAGTCAGTCCGCCCTTAACCATTCCCGGGCTCCGGGGAACCTCAGGTCAGAGCGCCGCCGGAAGCCGGTGTCCCCGGGCCGGGTCCCCCCACCCCCATCAGCGCCCCAGCCCCGCCAGCGCCCGTGAGGAGCGCCCGGAGGACGGACTGGAGCAGGGTCCAACCACCGCTCCCCTCCTCTACTACCCACTTACCCGGCCGGTGTCCGGGAGAGGAGGCGACACGGGGCCCCGGAACCTTCGGCCGCCGCCGCCCGCGTTCGCCGCGGGAACCGGTCCGGGGAACCCGTTCGCTGTTGCTAAGGGGCGGCCCCGGAAGTGACGCGCCTGGGGTTTGTTGACAGCGGAGGCGGCGGCGGACCCCCATCAGCACCCCAGCCCCGCGAGTGGCCCGTGAGGAGCGCCCGGAGGACCGACTGGAGCAGGGGCCAACCACCGCTCCCCTCCTCTACTACCCACTTACCCGGCCGGTGTCCGGGAGAGGAGGTGACACCGGAAGAGAGGAGAGAAGGCCCCGGAACCTTCGGCCGCCGCCGCCCGCGTTCGCCGCGGGAACCGGCCGGGGGAACCCGTTCGCTGTTGCTAAGGGGCGGCCCCGGAAGTGACGCGCCTGGGGTTTGTTGACAGCGGAGGCGGCGGCGGCTGCAGGCTCCGAGCCGTAGGAGCCGGATCGGGGGTGGGGCCGGGCCCCGGAGTCAGCGCCCGGCGGCCCTCCGCCCCGCCCGCAGCCCTAAGGGCAAGGTAACGGCCACGGGGTCCCCCCCTCCCCGCGCCACGGCGCGACCCCCATCCCGCCCGGGGATCCGGTCCCTAGGATTCCCAAGCTCCGCCCCGCCGACCCCCGGTCTTCCCCGGACCCCGACCCTGGCGTGGCGAGATCCCTTGCCTTCGCAGAAGCTCTGGCTCGGGATTCGCCCCGGGCCGCATCCTCTGCGCCTCCTCGCCGAGGAAAGCACAGCCCGTTCGTTCCTGGGGCCAAGGGATGGATCTGCGTCCTACCCCTTTCTCCTCCTGCCTCCGGTGCCTCACCATCGCCGCTGCAATCATTTGCAAAGGTCCATCTGAGCCAGAGGTGTGGGAGAATTCCCTGGTCTACCCCTGCTGCCAGGTCTGAGAAACGTGCCTTTAAAAACCTGAGCACCCTTCGTCCAGAAAGAAAATGACGCCCTGTCCATGGCCCCTACAAAATGGGGGATAGATGCAGGGCTGGAAGAACCAGCTTCTGCCCCTCCTACCTGTTGGATGAGCTTGAGTTCCCCCAAAGCAGTGCTTGAAAACTCAGGGATGACAAGAATGGGGTGATGGGAATCCAACAGGGTGGGAAAGGGATGGTGTAGTATTGTAAGCCTAAGGGCCGAGGGAGCCAGATAGGTGAGTTGAAAGTGAAACTGACTGCTGGCTTACAGCTCTGTGGGTGGAACTTGACTTGGCTGCGTTGGGGCCCAAGGTGTCCGAGATCACCAGTCTTTGTGCCAGTAAGCACGGTGTTTGATTTTTAAATTAGAGAGGGAATGTCTGATGCCCCCATGGAAAAATTCCCCCCCATGTGGTCTTCCTCAGAAACAGTGTTTCTCTTCAGGATTCAAGCTGGTTAGAATGAGTATTGAGGACAGCTTTGAAAAGGGTCATAGAAGGCTGTACTTGAGAGCAGGAGGTGGTTGCCAGTTGGTAAAGAAGTCTCTCTGTTCCAGTTCACTCGTTCATTCAGCAAATCAGACAGTTATGTAAGATGGAGAAAAATATATATAGGGTGGAGAAAAATAGAGCAGGAAGGGCCATGGTAAGGGTCAGATACTGGATTTGCCCTTTTTATAGAGGGTGATCCAGAGAAGGGCTCTAATAAGGTGATGTCTGAGCAGAGATATAAGGGAGGGAGTGAGCAAGTGCAAAGGTCCTGAGGTGGAAAATCTGATGGTTTTATGACATAGCAGGAGGACAGTAGGGCTGGAGCAGAGTGAAGGAGGGGAAGAGTGATTGACAAGGAAGTCAGAGAAGAGTATGGATGAGACATTGGTGGGGAGGGTGCCAGGGGCTGTTCATGTGACGGAGGGTCATAAGATGTCTAATGGGACACCTTTCAGAACTGCACTAATTGAAGTGTCTGGTGGTCAGAGAAAATACAGATTTGTTCTAGGTGACAAATGGCCGTTGTCCTCTGCCTGGCGTTGTAAATACTCTTTCTCCATCTTGGCAATGACCACTGATGGAATAAATTTTAAAAAGGATGGAAATAGAGCACTGTAGTTAAATCTGGTCATAGCACTTGCTTGCTGCTTATGAGAACTGGACGAAGGACCTTTTCCCACCTCTCTGTCCTCATCAATAGCATAGGATTGTTGGGCTAAACGAGAGGTCATGTCCTAAAGTGCTTGGTGCACTATTTGGTGCATGTTAAGTCCTCAGTAAGTCTTGCACGTATGCTGATGGCAATGACGATGGGGAGGAAATGTTTGCATGTGTCTGTCTCAAAGCCTTTCTTTTTAGCACCAGCTGATGATGTCACTAGCTCTTGGCTGCCTCTCTGAACTTGTAGAATTCTGGAGAACAGTGGGGGAGAGAAAGCGGAAACTTGTTGTCACCCCTCAGTGGGAACAGTGGTTGCACGTCACTGTCATAGTAGCTGGATCCTGGCTTTTCTGATGCCAGTGGGAGGTTATGGGGGCTCTTTTTTTTTTTTTCTTAAGGGCCCAGCAAGTCCCCATTTTTCCATGTAATATAGGCCAAATGATGGTGTCGAAATCGATATGACATGGAGATGGGTCGCGGGAGCAGTGTATGTTGGCATGTGGTTGGGGTGTGTGTGGCTGATGGAGACTGTTGATTCTAGATGTGCCCAGCAGAGGCTGAGATGTTTGCAGCCTGCCTGATAAGGCATGGAACAGTAGAGGTTGCTCTCTCTCCTCAACCCCCAAGCCTGGAGTATGTCAACAAGCTTGGGTTCATAAGCTGAGCAGGGCAGCTGGGCCAGAGGATTTGAAAATGAGAAGTCATAGCACGCTGACCCTGAGAGCTGGGGTGCTGGAGCCAGCTGCTGTGGGTAGAACCTTGGACCAGTCGTCTAGGGAGCTGGGGTCAAGGCCAGCTCTGCAGCGGGTTCATGGCGTGAACTTGGACAAGTCCTATCCCCTGCCCGGGCCTCCATTTTCCTGTGTCTATTCGAGCTCTGTGCTGTTGGGAGAATGAAATGAGACACAGGTTTTAAAAGAATTCAGCACACTCCAACGGGCTTCCCTTGTGGCTTGGCTGTTAAAGAGTCCGCCTGCAATGCGGGAGACCTGGGTTCAATCCCTGGGTTGGGAAGATCCCCTAGAGAAGGGAACGGCTACACACTCCAGTCTTCCGGCCTGGAGAATCTCATGGACTGTGTAGTTCATGGGGTCGCAAAGTATCAAATGCGACTGAGCGACCTTCACTTAGAGCACTCTAATGTCCCTGCAGAGATAAGAGCTCTTGTCGTTAGCACCACTGCGATTCTGCAGGCTTCACTTGGGGGCAGAGGACCTCAGTACCTCAGCTGCTCTTGACTCTTGAAATGCAAGTTCAGAGACCCGTGTTGGAGCATTTACTTTGAGACCAATAACCTGTGACTGGTTCAATCACTGACGCTAATTTTTCCAGCTTCAGAAATGGGCATAAGGATCTCTCCAAGCATTATTCTTGGGAAATCCCTCCATAATTATTGGTTACCACCTTCCTGCCATTATTTCATCACGTCTCCTCAGCAAACCCATGTGGTAGGTGCTGTTGGCAACTCGTGGACAGATAAGGACCCTGATGAATATTAAGGCTGGCGAACATTGCCTGGGGACCTCATGGAGCTGAGGCTCCTTCACCCACAACCAACCAGTCACGTGGTTACTGTGTCATGGAGACCCCACGAGTTACACTGGGTCCCTTTTTCAGGAAGCTTCTAGTCCTGTGGTCAAAAAATAATATGTCTGTATGATAGTTACCAGTGATGCCTGATCATCTATGCTCAGTGCCCAAGGACAGCCCAGGTTGTAAGGAGGCGAAGGCTCATGCTACAGAAGGGGTAGCTGAGGCTTGCAGAAACGGTTCCTGCCCGCAACATAATGGCGGAGAGAGCCAAGCTCCTCCTGGGGCACTTGGGTACATCATCACACATCTTTGAACCATAGTTTCTTCATCTGGAAAACAAAATCATAGGTCCTTGTAGGTTATTTGTGGCTTCAATGAACACATGCATGGGAAGCACAAAATTCTGGGTCTCAGAGTAATGAGTACACGTATGCATAACTGATATGTACACATGGACCTGTGTATGTATATGTAGTCTGTGGCCAGTTCACCACTGAGTCTCAGCTGCCTCATCTGTGAGTGTCAGTTATAACTCCTGCCTCATGTGGTTGTTGGGAGAATTAAATGAGTTAACACATGTGGAGTACTTAGCAGGGTCCTCAGAATTCGGTGATCAGTATGACTGATGGCTGTTTGATTGCAAGCATGGAACCCCTGTGTCCCCGAGGCCACTCTGCCTCTTTGTGCACCAGTGAGGGGTGATGCGCTTTCCATTTCCACACCTTCCTAATGTCACCCACCCTGCAGATTAATCTCTGGGATGCCCTCAGATCCTCGCCTGCACCCCTGCCCCTAGCACCTGCCCTGACCCCCTCCACAGCAGCCTCCCACCCCCTCTATCTGGCCTGTGATCTACTCCCTCCTGGAAAGCTTCCAGCCTCTGTAAATAGGATATTTGTTTGGGTTTTCCCTGTAGCTCCTGGGTTAATATTTCACAGGGTGGGCGCCACTTAGAGCTTCTGGCTCCCCCAGCCTCTGTCGGCTGGGTGTCAGGACACTGGCAGGGTCCCACGTGCCCTCCTCTGGATCCCAGATTCCCTTCCCCTTCCATTGGATGGACAGGAGACTGGATGGCTTGGTGAGAAGCATGGGTTTGGTTTAGGTTTGGATTTTACCCCACTCTTGTTGTGTGACTTTAGACAAGCCTCAGTGTCTTCATCGGAATACAGAGTAACAATCTCTACCTCAGGGTGTTTTAATGTGGCAACTGGGGCAGAAGCAAACCTTTATTCTGTTATGTGCCAGGCACAGGCCAGGCCTGGAGGATCCAGGAGGGCGGAAGCGGAGAGGATTCGTCTCCTCCTGAATCCTTGCGGCCCAGCCCGGGCTGGGGGAGGAGTCGTTAGACAAATTATTATACAAGCGATGAATTAGCCACAAGCACAGGATCCTAGAGAATGTCGTGTGTTGGTTAAGTTAGAAACTACATGAAATAAAGCCGTACGGAGCTTAGACTGGAAGCAGCCGACTTGGAGGCGGCTGTTACTGTTCACGCCCCACTGGCCCCCAACCCCAGGGTGTCAGCTCCTGTCAGATGCAGGCAAGAGATGGGATGGAGGAAGACGCAGGGTTCTCCTTGCTGTGTGCTTGTTCTGTTATAATCAGAGTTCTCTCCATCTCCAGTTGCCAGAATCCCAAATGGCCAGGTGGGCCAGAATCCCAAATGGCCAGAGGGGGTAGTGGTGGGGTGGGTAGAGATGCCCACCTCTGGCCGGAAGGGGTACAAGTAGGGGGGCCCTCAGGTGTCTCAGCCTCCTGTGCTGAGATGGATGGCCCATTCTTCCTCCAGCTCATCCCCGCCCCCAGCAGCAGGGCTGGCACTGCCAAAAGCTGGTTGCCAGATCCATGCCATCTGGCCAGTTATCTTTTGAAGGCGCTTGGTTCATCTTGGCGGCTGATAAACTGGTGTTTCTTCCAGCTGAGGAGCAAGGTTAGGGCCGAGCGGCTACCTGGGTGACTGGGCTTGTCCTGTGGAAAGGGCAAACCCCCTGCCGCTCTCTCGTTCAGAGTAGGCAGGGTTCTGCTCTGCCCCCTAGATGCTGGCACTGTCCCGGGCAGGGAGCATCCGAGAGCATGCCTTGCCCCCCAGATTCCCTGCTTGTGCTGAAACCCTACAACACATGTGCTGTACCCACATGGGGCATGCGGCCTTTGTTCGCCCTGGAGTCGTGGAATTAAGCCTGTGGTACCAGGGCCCCACACCCGCTGCCCTTTCAGTCTGGATGCATCTTACCCTTCTTCCTGGAATGCCTTTCCCTTCTCTCCCTGCCACCGGAGTGAACTATGACTCATCTTTTGGGTCGCTGCTGCTGCTGAAATGTCACTTCCAAGGACGCCTACCCTGACTTCCCAGCCCAGGGCAGGTCCCCTGGGGCTTGGGCACCCAGAGCCCCAGGTACCACCCTCTCCTTCAGAGCATGGGGCCCAATGGCATGTGTTTGTGTGCTTCTTAGGTGGGAGTGTCTGTCTCCCTCTAGAACCAATGTGCTCCACGAGGACCAAGACCTGCCTGATTTTGCTCACCCTCAGGCCCACAGTGCTCCATAGACAGTAACCCTGGGCCAAGTACAGGGATGGGGCCGGAAGAGACAGCCTGGTTCCTGCCGTCATGCAGCTGACTGGCTGGCAGGGAAGCTGGATTGTTAAACCAGCATCAGTTCAAAATGTTAATTGTGGTAGGGCCCGTGGGGGCAGCCAGCATGAGAACCCTTGGCAGGTCAGGGAAGGCTTCCCGGAGGAAGCAACACTAAGGCGTGAGGGTATGGAGACATCAGCTGAGTAAAGAGTTCAAAGGTAGCATGGGCTGGAGCGGTTGGGAGATGCTTCCTGGAGGAGGGGCAGGAATGTGTTTTGGGGGTTGGGAATGGGGTTTAGGGGAGAAAGTGGATGACCGAAGGTCTGAAGGTGACCCTGTGCCTCTGGCCCATTGCCAAGAGGCCATTGAAGGAGGCCAGTGTGGCTGGAGTAGGGAGTTGGAGGCAGCGAGCAGGCTGCAGAGCTGATTCCGCTTCTGGAGGCCTTGAGTGACTGCTTGACTGAGTGACTCCAGCAGGACCCGTGGCCCTGCCAGCAGTGCGCACGCTGGGCCCAGCTTCCTGGGCAAGAGGCTGCTGCCCTCTTGAAGATCTGAGAGCGAGCGCAAGCAAGGGAAGGCAGGGCCCAGGCCGCCTCTTTACTATGCCTTTCCTCGAGGGTGTCATGGTACCGGTGGCACAGCTGGCACAGTGAGCCTGGGGGCAGGAGACCCAGGCCTGAGGAGCCGGGGCCTGGAGCTGGGGGCGCAGACTCTGCATAGGGACCAGGGCAGGTGAGGCAGGAGAAAGGGATGATGACGGTGATGGTGATCTGAAAGCTTTTAGTGAGCAGTTACTATGTGCTAGGTACCATGCTAAGCCCTTTCTATATTGTTCCGTGTTATCTGTACATGGTGTTCTCTGTTATAGAGACGAAACCGAGGCACAGAGAAGTGAAGACACTTGCCCCAGTTCCCCAGCCCTCAATCAGTGGGGCTGAGACTGGAAGCTGGGTTGGCCTGGCTCCAGAGCTCTTAGGGCACAGTCCCCAGTGGTGCCAGAACTTAGAACTGGCCATTCCAACGGGCACAGAGCTCTGTGGCCACCCACTCGGTTTCCCAAGCAGCCTAGAAGCCTCAAATGTGGATGCAGAGGCTCCAAGAAGCCAGGGGTCCTGCCGGGGCCTCACCTCCTGCAGAGCTGTCCAAAAGACGAGGCTCCCGTCCCAGTTTGGACAGCCCCTCTCTCTGAGCCTGAGTCTCTCTTCTGTAAGGTGGGGTCATAACCACTTGATGTTCACTGAGTTGTGTCATGCCTGAGATGAGGTGTTTTTCCCAACAATCTTGTGAAGTGGGGATTGTTGTCCCCATTTTCTAGATGAGGAAACTGAGGACCAGAGAGGTTGAATAATTTACAAGTGAACTGTGGAACTGAATTGAAATGGCTCTGTCTAACCACAGAGCCTTCACTTGAAAAAAGTAGCAAAAAGCTATTGAAGGGTACTATAGACTAGGACAGGCGCACAGAGTCTGAGCAGACAGTCTGAATTTCCACAAGTGTACACACCTAGCCCAGCCCACTCAGAGACCCTTGCCACTTTCCGATTACTGCCTCCTGCAAAGGTAATCACCACCCTGACTTCTAACACCGTAGATTCATTTTGCTTATTCCCCCCGCTCCTACTTCTTTTTGATCTTTATTTGGCTGCTCTGAGTCTTAGTTGCGACACACAAAATCTTCCATCTTCCTTGCAGCATGTAGGATTTTTAGTTGCGTCATATGGGATCTAGTTCCCTGGCCAGGGATTAAACCAGGGCCCCCTGCATTGGGATCTCAGAGTCCTCGGCCTTGGACCACCAGGGAAGTTCCTTTCTCCCCCTTTCTGACGTAGACTGTCATAGGAAAATGGTTTGGGACTAATTCCTGCCTGTCCTTGGGTCTATAAATGGTTGATTGTTTCCTGTCTTGTTCACTCCACTTGGAGTTGAAGGCTCAGTTTTCATTCTCTCTTAGCCACTTATGGTAGCTGAAGATGCGTAGTCAGTTGGAATATCACTTACCCAGATCCCGAATCCCTTTTAAATGTGGACCTCTCTGGTGTCCAGGCCATTTTCTTTTTTGTTGAATTGCAATATACATTTTTAGAAGTGCACACGTCGTAATAGCTCTCTGAATATTGACAAAGTGCACACACCTGTATGCCCAGCACTCAGATAAGGGATAGAAGTTTCTCAGCAGCCAGCCAAACTCCCCAAATAACCACAGTCCTGACTTCGGCTACCGCAGATTAGATTTTCCTCCTTTAAAAAAACACTTTTTTTTTCTTTTGGCCATGTCACATGGCATGCAGGACCTTAGTTCCCCAAACAGGGATGGAACCCGTGCCCCTGCCGTGGACGTGTGGGGTCCTAACCACTGGACTACCAGGGAGTTAATTCCCAGATAATCTTGTTTTTTAACATAAGGAAGTAAAGCATAAGTGGGTTCACTCAGCGAATGAGTGTACGCTCTTCTGCGTCTGGCTCCTTTCGCTCAGCGCTGTGAGGCTCATCCAGGCTGTTGAGAGGTGGCGCGTTCTCATTGCCGTGTAGTGTTCCACTGGCGAGTCGCCCGTAAACTTCATTCTCAGGTCGACATTCAGCTTCTGTCCTGTTAGGAATAGTGCTGCTGGAGACATTCTGTCTGTCTCTCCATGAACATGTCCCTGCCTTGCTGGTGGGTGTATACCTGGGAGTGGAGCTGCTGAGCACTGAACATGTGTGCGTGTTCAGCTGTAAGAGCGTCTCACAGTATTCTAGTTACACTCGCAGTTCACACGCCCACCGGCAGTGTGGGTGGCCTCCTCTTGTTCCAGAGCTTCACTCCGGCTCAGTGTTGCCTGTTCTGTTGTTTCCAATGGAGCTGTTCTGACGGCTGCAAAATGGCATCTCATTGTGGTTTTCCTATTCCCATGTTTACTGTTGGTTTCCTTATCCTTTATGAAATGCCCGTCCAAGTCCTTTGCCTGTTTTTTTAATTGGATTCTGTGTCCTGATCTTTAGAAGTTTTTATGTATTCTGAATGCAAGTCTTTTGTTGGATATATTATTGGAAACATCTTCTAGTTTGCGACTTGTCTTTTCTCTCTCTTAATGGTACCTTTGGATGAAAGGAGTCTTAATTTTGAGGCAGTCCAATTTGTCAGTTTCTCTTTATGGGTTTTTCTTTGTGTGTAACCTATTTAAGAACCTACTCTAAAATCATAAAGATATACTTCTATGTTTTCTTCTAGAAGTCTACTTGTTTTACCTTTCACATACAGGTCTGTGGTCCATCTCAAATTAATTTTTGTGTATGTATGAATGAAGGTTCTTCATTTCAGTGCATATCAGTTTATCATTTTTATCTTATGAGTCCTTTTAAGAAAACTTTACTGACCTCAAGATGATAAAGATTCTCAGAGACTTTGTTCCAATTTTTTTTTTAATTAAACTTTTTATTTTATTTTGGACTATAGCCAATTAACAATGTTGTGGTAATTTCAGGTGGATAGCAAAGAGATTCAGCCGTACATATACATGTATCCATTGTCTCCCAAATTCCCCTCCCATCCAAGCTGCCACATAACATTGAGCAGAGTTCCCTGTGCTATGCAGTAGGTCCTTGTTGATTATCCATCTTAAATATAACAGTGTGTACATGTCCATCCCAAACTCCCTAACTATGCCTCATTTTTATTTTATTTTATTTATTTTTTTGCCATACTACACAGCTTGTGGGATCTTGGTTCCTTGACCAGGGGTTGAACCCTGGGCCCTTAGCAGTGAAGGCATGGAGTCCTAACCACTGGACCTCCAGGGACGTCCCCACATTTTTTTTTAAATTGAGGTATAGTTAATGTACACTGTTGTATGTTCAGGTGTATAACATACTCATTCACAATTTTTAAAGGTTACATTCTGTTTAGAGTTACTGTGAAATATTGGCCTATATTCCCTGCGTTGGAGCAATATATCCTTGTACACTATTTATTTTACACCTGATAGTTTGTGGCTCTTACACGCCTAACCCCATCTCGTCCCTCCCCTTCCCTCTCGCCACTGGTAACCACTAGTGTGTTCTCTATGTCTGTGAGTCTGTTTCTGTTTTGTTATATTCACTAGTTCATTCTATTTTTTAAATTCCACATGTAAGTGATATCATAGAGCATTTGTGTTTCTCTGACGTGACCTTGCTTTTTTAATCACAGTTTTATTGAGCTGTAATTCCCATGCCATCCAGTTCATCCGTTTAAAGTAAACCATTCAGTGGGTTTTGGGTCTATTCACAGAGTTGTGCAACTGTCACCAGGGTCAATTTTAGAACATTTTTCTTCACCCCTAAAGAGAAATCCACAACCCTTGGCAGTCACTCCCCGTTTCCCTGTACCACCCCCCAGCCTCCCAGCCTCAGGCAACCACTGATCTACCCACAGTTTGGCCAAACGTTTCATGCAAATGAAATTATACAGTAGGTGGCCTTTGGGGCTTGGTTTCTTTGACTTAGCGTAACATTTCAAGGTGCAGGGTTGCAGTGTGCGTGCCTCACCTCGTCCGTCACCGCTGAGTGATTCCATGTCATGATTATACCATGTTTTTGTCTATCCATTCGTCAGTTGATGGGCATTTGAGCTCCAGACCCCTCGTCTCAGTCTTGCTGTTGGATGGGGTCCTGAGAGGGCTGATCAAGGAGTCAGAAGCTGGCTTAAAGAAGACAGGGAGTGCAGATATACGTGTTTGTTACAGAAGTGTCTACAGTTTAGGGGGAAGAGCTTGGGATTTGCCAAGTCACGGAGACGCTGCAGCGAGGCCCCCTGCTCTTTGCACAGGTCAAATCATGCGTAGATGGTAGCGCATCAGAGCAGGGCGGGCCAGGGAGGCAGGAGTCAGGAGTCCCGGGCCCTGACCCTGCTAAGCTGCTAAATTTGTTTTTTTGTTTTAATTTTTGGTTACTTATTTGGCTGCGTTGGGTCATCACATTGGCGTGCGAGCCTCTCTCTCGCTGTGACCTCTAGAGCATAGGCTCAGTAGTGCGGCACGCAGGCTCAGTTGCTCCACAGCTTGCGGGATCTTAGTTCCCTGACCAGGGATCGAACCCGTGTCCCCTGCATTGGAGGACAAAGTCTCAGTCACTGAACCACCAGGGAAGTCCCTAAACTGCTCAATTTGTATGTGCCTTCCAGGCACCTCGGCTTTACTACTCAGAGAGCGGCCGGACCTAGGGCAGCTGGGGTCCTGGCCCTTGCCCGTGGTTCGCTTAACTTCTTTCCCCTTCTCCAGGCCGCAGCTCTGCCAATGATCCTGTGAGTAACAGGGCATCACCGTTGCCCCTGGGGGCCCCTGTCCCAGTGTGGCCCACCTGCCGGCTCGCAGCATGGCGTCCGACACCCCCGAGTCCCTGATGGCCCTCTGCACCGACTTCTGCCTGCGCAACCTGGATGGCACCTTGGGCTACCTGCTGGACAAGGAGACCCTGCGGCTGCATCCAGACATCTTCCTGCCCAGCGAGATCTGTGACCGGCTCGTCAACGAGTGAGCAGGCGCAGGGCTGGGACGGGGCCCGAGCCTCGGCATGGGTGTGTGCGGAGAGGTTGGGAGTCCTGCGTGTCCCCCTTGGGGGTGTGCACACACGTGGCTATCCGTGGGTGCAGGAGAGCACTGGCCTGTCTGTATCCATCAAGTTGTCATTGCGCATGTTGGTATGTGTGTGGCGGGGTGTGCACGTAAAGGAATGTGCGTGCCCACACGTGGGTTGCTGGTGCACAGGGCAGGTTTGAGTGTGAAACTGCCGGTTTGCATTGAGGATGTAGAAACTTCTTATGTAAATGAAGGAGTTACTTGCTGTCATGTGTGTGTGTGTGTGCACATGTGTTCATGCACATGTGTGTGTATCTGTGCCTGTGCACACATATCTCTATGTGAACCTGAACACGTATTACATGTTTACGTACCAGTACCTGACTGCTTGACCCCTGAACAGGGATGAGATCATTCGGAAATGCTCTCTGTGGCTTCTCCAAGGGACTCCCCACTAGTAGAGACTCCTGGAAGAGTAATATCCATGCCTGACTTCTCGGGGTTTGGTCCAGGTTACCCAGAGGGAAATGGTTAGCCCAGAAAGTTGCCTATAAAAGTGGGAACCTATGTGTGAGCCAAGAGCCCAGCTCGTGAAAAGTGTTCTGAGTGTAGCTTGGGCACTAGATCAGACACTGTGAAGACCGGAGTTGTGTCCATTTTACAGGTAAAGGCACTGAGGTCTGGGGAAGTTCAGTTACTTGTGTGAAGTTGCCCAGGTAGTGAACATCCAAATCCAGGATTTAGATTCTAGAGTGTTTGACTCCACAGCTTTTCCCACCAATCCAAGATTCTTGCCTCCACTGGTATCTCAGCAGAACTATTACTGAGTGCTTGCCCTGTACCCAGCTCAGAGCTCGACCCCTCAGCTCAGTCTTGCTGTTGGATGGGGTCCTGAGAGGGGCTGATCAAGGAATCAGAAGCTGGCTTAAAGAAGACAGGGAGTGCAGATATGCGTGTTTGTTACAGAAGTGTCTACAGTTTAGGGGGGAAAAGCTTGGGATTTGCCAGTGATAGGAGGCACTTCATCACTAGTTAGTTTACTTTTGGACTCCTGGGTCCTGGGGCCACCCGTAAACTCACTGGTCAGGTGCTCAGGATCCAACCAGGTACTATGAGGAGGAGGAGATGGAGGTTGTTGCTGGGATGATCAGGGAAGTCTTGGCGGGGGAGGCTTGTGCGGGGCCTTGAAGGGAGGGCGAGGGGCCTCCCCTGAACCAGGCTTCCTTCCCCCGCAGGTACGTGGAGCTGGTCAACGCCGCCTGCAACTTTGAACCGCACGAGAGCTTCTTCAGCCTCTTCGCCGACCCCCGCAGCACCCGCCTCACCCGCATCCACCTCCGCGAGGACCTGGTGCAAGACCAGGACCTGGAGGCCATTCGCAAGCAGGTGAGACTTGGTCATTCGGGCCCTGGGCACAGCCGTGGGAGGCCGCCCTGAGACAGGCAGGCAGGGAGTCGGAGCAGGAATCCCAAGGCCCCGCCAGCACCCTTCCTATTGTGCATGCGTATGTACTCACTAAGTCAGGTCTGGCTCTTTGTGACCCCATGGACCACCATAGCCCGCCAGACTTCTCTGTCCATGGGATTCTCCAGGCAAGAAGACTGGAGTGGGTAGTTATGCCCTCCTCCAGGGGATCTTCCAGTCCAGGGATCAAACCCTCATCTCCTGCAGCTCCTGCTCTGCAGGCATATTACCACTGAGCCGCCAGGGAAGCCCTCTATTGTGCAGACCCCTCCCCAGCCCCACCTGTGGCCCAGGGCCAGGGTAGGGGTGGGCGGAGCTGATGACAGCGCTGAACCCGCCACCAGGACCTGGTGGAGCTGTACCTGACCAACTGTGAGAAGCTGTCCGCCAAGAGCCTGCAGACTCTAAGGAGCTTCAGCCACACCCTGGTATCCTTGAGCCTCTTTGGCTGCGCGAACATCTTCTACGAGGAGGAGAACCCCGGGGGCTGCGAAGACGAGTGCCTTGTCAACCCCACCTGCCAGGTGCTGGTCAAGGACTTTACCTTCGAGGGCTTCAGCCGCCTGCGCTTCCTCAACCTGGGCCGCATGATCGATGGGGTCCCCGTGGAGTCCCTGCTGCGGCCCCTCAACTCGCTGGCTGCCTTGGACCTCTCGGGCATCCAGACGAGCGATGCAGCCTTCCTCACCCAGTGGAAAGACAGCCTGGTGTCCCTCGTGCTCTACAACATGGACCTGTCGGACGACCACATCCGTGTCATCGTCCAGCTGCACAAGCTGCGGTGAGCTCTGAGCTCGCGGGGCTGGCGCGGGGAGGTGGGGGTCGGCAGTCCCGGAAGGTTCCTGAGCCCCTGGCCAGGCAGCACATGGGGCTAGAAGAGACAGTCCCATGCTTTATGCTCCCTGTTCCGGCTGGATCAGGGCTGTTCAGGGCGCCTGGGTCGGCTGTAGCAGGGACCTTGGACTGAAGCAGCAGGAGCCTACGAGGCAGCCCCTGTCTGTGTCCAGACCTGACCCATGACCCCACTGCCCCAACCTCCAGACACCTGGACATCTCCCGAGACCGCCTCTCCAGCTACTACAAGTTCAAGCTGACTCGCAAGGTGCTGAGCCTCTTCGTGCAGAAGCTGGGGAACCTGATGTCCTTGGACATCTCCGGCCACATGATCCTGGAGAACTGCAGCATCTCCAAGATGGATGAAGAAGCAGGACAGACCAGGTGGGGCCCCAGCTGCCCTGTTGGCGAGCGGGTGTCATACAAGAAGCGTTGACCAGGCGCGCCTCTGCCAAGCGCCGTGCTGACGAGGAAGAAACAAATCAGGCCCTCTCGCGAGGGTATGAGCTAGTGGGGACAGGCAGGTCATCACTGGGGCTGCGGTAGGGGCAACACAGGGCTCCGGAGTGGCCCCGAGGGTCAGAAGGAAGGAGGAGGAGGCATGGCATCCAGGCTGTGCCGAAAGCTCACTCTTGAGTTTGGCAGAAGACATTTACCACTGCGCTCTGGCAGAGGGAACAGCATGTGCAGAGGCTGGAGGTGCTAGCACGGGGAGTGACTGGGAGGTTGCAGCGTTCAGACAGGCTGAGCTGCGTGGTGGTGTTCACGGGAGGCCGCCGGCCCCACCGTTCATTAGCGGTTACCGCTGACAGGCTGGGCCCCGGTTGGTCGGGTAAGAGAGTTGATTCAGAGCCCCCTCTAGCTGCCTTTGGTCTTTTTTTTTTTTTAATATTTATTTACTTATCTGGCTGTGTTGAGTCTTAGTTGCGGCATCTGGGCATGTGGGATCTTAGTTCCCCAACCAGGGATCAAACCCATCTCCCCTGCACTGCGAGGCAGATTCTTAACCACTGGATCACTAGGGAAGTCCCTGTTTTTTTTTTTTAATTGTAGTATAATTGCTTTAAAATGTTGGGTTAGTTTCTGCTATACAACAAAGTGAATTGCTATATGTATACATATGTCTCCTGTTACTGTCATTGGTCTTAAGCCCTCCCCCCAGCCTGGACTGAAGTGGAGTTTGGAGTTTGGTTGATGGGCATAACATTCCTGGCTGTTGCGGGAGCCTAAAGGTGACATGCCCTCCCTGGAACGGCAAGCAGGATTGGTTGCAACAGTTATCTCCCATCCCACATGTTCTCTACAATGTAGCCTTGTCACCCTCCCATCAAGAGGTGGGGTCTGTGTCTCCTGCCTTTTTTTTTGACCATACCACCAGACATGTGGGATCTTAGTTCCCCGACCAGGGATCAAACCCGTGCCCCCTGCAGTGGAAGCGCAGAATCTCCAGGAGACCACCAGGGAAGTCCCCTACTGCCTTTAAAATAAAAAATAGACGAGGCTAGAGGGCCTAGCAGAGGGCCCCAAGGAAGTGTGCTTCGCCACCCCCAGGGAGAGGCTCTCCTTGTGCTGGACCCAGGGCAGCCGCAGGCCCCACGCCACTGATGCCAGCACCCTCTCCCCTCAGCATTGAGCCTTCCAAGAGCAGCATCATGCCTTTCCGGGCCCTGAAGAGGCCGTTGCAGTTCCTTGGGCTCTTCGAGACCTCCCTGTGCCGCCTGACGCACATTCCAGCCTACAAAGTGAGAGGGGCGCACGGGGAGGGGCGGACCAGGGCGCCCCAGGACAAGGGAGGGGGTGTCCGCCCTGGGATTAGAGATGGAATTAGGATCAGACATCCCGCCCCTCGGCCACTTTCGGGATGTTCTGAGCATGCTCCATCTCCAGGTGAGTGGTGACAAAAATGAGGAGCAGGTGCTGAACGCCATCGAGGCCTACACAGAGCACCGGCCGGAGATCACCTCACGGGCCATCAACCTGCTTTTCGACATCGCACGCATCGAACGCTGCAACCAACTTCTGCGGGCCCTGAAGGTCAGCACCAACCCTGGAGGGCCCTCCAAGGGGCTCCAGTTCATTCTCCCCCATCTCCTCCTCAACCATCCCCCTCCTCCTTCCCAGGACACTGGCCATCCCACCCCCTGACCCCCAACCCCATCTCTCAGTGCCTCCCTTGGCCCAGCCCTGACCCTGTCCCAGGACCATGGCCGACCCCAGTTTCTGCCCCCCAATCCCGACTCCTGCCCTCAGGAAGCAGGATCTGGCCGAGCCCTGCCCCAGAGGACCTGTCCAAGCCCCCGCACCCTGCCCCAGGCCTGTCCCTGCACACCTGGAGCAGGCCTGGCCAACCGCCGGCCCGTACCCTGTCTTGGTACAGCTGGTCATCACGGCCCTCAAGTGCCACAAGTATGACAAGAACATCCAGGTGACCGGCAGCGCCGCCCTTTTCTACCTGACCAATTCCGAGTACCGCTCAGAGCAGAGCGTCAAGCTGCGCCGGCAGGTCATCCAGGTGGTGCTGAATGGCATGGAATCCTACCAGGAGGTGACGGTGAGCCCCTGCCCGCTGCCCGCTCTGGCCCCTCATCCTGTGTCCCAGCCTCGCCAGCAGGCTTGCTGATCCCCGCGGGTGCCATGCTTGCTCTCCCCCTTTCTCTCCTGGCTCTGTCCTGCCCCCCTCCCAGCCCTGCTTTCCTGGGGCACCACTCCCAGACTCTGGGACTGGGCATTCAGGGCCCCCTGACCTGACCCCACCCGTCTGTCTCCCACCCCGCCCTCCCTCAGGGGCCCCAGGCCTTTGCTCCTGCTTGTTCCTTAGCCCTTCTTCCCAGTAATGCTCTGCTGGGGTGGTTTGTTGTTTTTTTTTTTCAATAGCTGCTTTTGTTATAAAAGTAATCAAGTTTTTACTGAAGAAAAATTACAATTATGGGTATAAAGGAGGGGGAAAAAAGCCATAATTTCAGCACACAGAGATAGCCACCGTTAACATCCTTCTGGCTTTTAGTCTATGCATAATTATTGAGTAAACAGGACCATCCTGTGCGTCCTGTAACATGAGTTTTCATTTCAACAGCATCTTGTGAATGTGAATATCTCCCATATCAACAAACGCTTTACAACAAAATTTGAAAAGTCATGTTTCTTTTCTGATGACAAAAAGTGAGCTCCCTAATGCTTAGAAAACAAATCGAAGTAACAGAAAGTGTCTCAGACTAACTAGAAAGTGAAAGCACCAATCCTAGCGTTCCTCCCCCGGGGCAGCTGGCTTTAACAGTTCAGCTTCCTAACTGTTGATGTCAGCGCTGTGTGCAGCGCCTCCCCCAGGGAGCGGCTGCCCTGGTGCTGACTCGGCTGGGGACTTGGAGGCCGTGGCCAAGCCCCATCCCCATGGGGTAGTCAGGGGCTCCCCCGAGTACGTGGGCTGCACTGACTGAGTCAGCCCCCCGGTTGAACATTTTAGGTTGCTGTTAGTGTTTTGCTATTTCTTTCTTTTTTTTTAATTCGAATGTGCCAGCTCTTAGTTGTGATTAAGCGGGATCTTATTTGTGGTATGCGGGATTTAGTTCCCTGACCAGGGTTGAACCTGGGTCCCCTGCATTGGGAACTCAGAATCTTACCCACTGGACCACCAGGGAAGTCCCCATGTTTTGCACTTTCAAATTAGGCTTTGCTGAATACATGTAAGCCATGCTTGTTATGAGACTTGTCTAAAAGGAGAACTGCTGGAGCAGTGGGTCTGTGTATTTTTAAAGCATTTGGTATATATTCTTGCATCGTCCTCCAGAAAGGCTCTAGTGGGGACGCAGCCTCTGCAGGAGTGAGGAGGCCCCCTTTCCCACTGACTCCCACCTCCAGACTTGAGAGCAACTTTTTCCTTTGTTGAGATAGATTTTATCATCAGGTAAAAGGGTTGTCTTTTTTTTTCCCCCTTGGCCGTGCTCTACACCATGTGGAATCTCAGTTCCTCAACCAGGGACTGACCCTGTGTCCTCTGCATTGGAAGCACAGATTAACCACTGGCTCACCAGGGAGGTCCCAGGGGTGTCTTTTTTTTTTTTTCTTTTAAAGGATAAAGAATGCTAGTTGAAGACTTGTAAACTAATAAACTCATTCAAAGAAATAGAAGTTAATAAAAACCCCGTTTTGACTGGGGAGATTGAGGATACCCATTGATGAAGTCCAGGGGAAGAGCACATTCCCGCTTTCCACTGGTGAGGAAAGCCTCGGACAGCCCCTTCATGGGGCAGCCAGCAGAACCTGCCAGAACTGGAAGCACACTTACCTTTTGACCTAGGTATTCCACAGTTAAGAGATATGCATAAAGGAAAAATATATATACATTCACCCTTTCTGATACATAGAAGTCAGAGGAAACCCAAAGTGTTCAACAATAGGGGCCTGGCCCTGCAAAGCAGTGTTAGAGCCACTCACATTGTGGGATATGACGGTCAATCTGTACCTCCTAACACGGATGACCCTGTGGGTGGACAAGTGAAGAGATGTTCTGGACCAACGTGGATAAAACCTCTTTCACCCTTCCCCTCCCCACATTTGTATTTCCATGGTAGAGAAATCTTGATGGTTGTGCACCAAACTTTTAATAGGGATTACTTCGGAAGAATAAAGTGAGGGACTTTCACTTTCTGCTCAGATAATGTTATTTGAATGTTTCATAGTGAGTAAGTATTGCTTCTATAATTTAAAATGATTTTTTCCCCAAATTACAAAATGTGTGTATATTATGGGGGGAAGGACAGAGTTAACAAGGGTTTGGCAGTGTTAGTCGCTCAGTCGTGTCCGATTCTTTGCAACCCTGTGGACTGTAGCCCACCAGGCTCCTCTGTCCATGGAATTCTCCAGCAAGAATACTGGAGTGGGTCACCATTCCCCTTCTCCAGGGGATCTTCCCGACCCAGGGATCAAACCCAGGTTGGTAATATTCTCTAATTTACATAAGTAATGAAGTGTGGTGAACTTCCTGTATCTAATGAGAAAGGATGGTGGGAAGTTAAATTATGAGGAAAATGTGCCAAGAATACTATGAAAATAAAAAAAATAACACAGAGATAACAGAAAGAAATCGAGGGGGTGAAGCAACCGGAACCTTCCTGTGCTGCTGGTGGGAGTGTAAACTGGTACAGCCACTGTGAGAACATTCTGGAGTTACCTGGTAAAGCTGAAGACATGCACACCTTGTCGCCCAGAAGCTCCACCCCACCTGTGGGTGGCCCTGGAGGAGCCCATACACGTGGCTGCCATGAGGTAGCCAGACACCGAAGTCTACCCACGTGTCCACCAGCGGTGGGCTGGATGAATCAGTTGGAATTCTACACTGCAAATGAACAAAAGAAATGCATTTCACCTACTAACGACAACATGGTTGATCTCACAAAGCTGCAGTGGAACAAGAAGCTACAAGTTGCTAGAGAACCTTTCATATGGAAAGGCCGAGATAGGGCCTTCCCGCAGGGAGGGCTTAGGATCAGGAAGGGACACGGGGACTCCTGGCTGCCGGCAGTGTCCTGTTTCCTGACCGAGATGGTGATTCCCTGGTTGTTGAAAAGTTCATTTGTTTAATAATTATTTGCAAAACGATACCTTGGTATTTTATACCTCCCCACTCTGTATATTATAGTTCACTTTTTTTTTTTAATGTTAAAAAAAATAAACGGCCTCTTAGTCTCTCTCCTCTTCCAGAAAGCCTTCCTGGACTGCCACAGCTCTGGACGATCCCACACTTCTAGAGAGACTCTCGGGTCCAGCTTCCAGGGCCACCCCTGACTGTGCTCCGCTTGTCTCCTGGCCTCACCCAGGTCCAGCGGAACTGCTGCCTGACGCTCTGCAACTTCAGCATCCCAGAGGAGCTGGAGTTCCAGTACCGCCGCGTCAACGAGCTCCTGCTCAGCATCCTCAACCCCGCGCGGCAGGACGAGTCGATCCAGCGCATTGCCGTGCACCTGTGCAACGCCCTGGTCTGCCAGGTGGACAACGACCACAAGGAGGCCGTGGGCAAGATGGGCTTTGTTGCGGTGCGTGCAGTGGGGCGCTGCCCGTCCCTCCTCCACCCCCCTCTCTTCTAGAGCCCCCCTGCTGAAAGGGTGGATTTGGGATTCACATCCTAGCAGTGAATGTTGCTTCTGACCCTAGATTTCCTCCACCTAGAACTCTGTTATTCTCTCCCAGCCTCTCCAGTGTGCTGGGAGGTCCCACTGTACTCCTGCCTGCTCAGACCAGGTGCCCCTGTTAAGTCTTCCCAGCTGGGATTAAAGAAGTATCTGAGGGACTAGCTGTTTAACGTCAGCCTCCTCCCTGGGTGTGAGCTCCATGGGGAAAGACACCACGCTACATCCTTCCATCATCCTGTCCCCAGCACTTCCTAGCACAGGGCCCAGCACACAATGGGGGAGATAATATTTCCTGGAGAAGGGAAGGGAAGAATGAGGAGGCACCTCCAGTCTCCTCTTAGTCATCGCTGGGGAGGCTGAAGTCCACAGGGTGGGAGGTGCCCGAAGCTGGGCGGGTCAAGGTTGCGCCAGACCTCCTAATGCTAAGTACCAGGTCTGTGGGTTGCAGTTCTTCAAACAGCCTCCCAAATAGAGAGGCAGGGTTTTGTGTTTGTTTTTAATATTTATATATTTGGCTGTCGGTTCCTAGCTGCGGCAGGCTCAGTAGTTGTGGTGCTCAGGCTTAGTTGCCCCGCAGTATATGGGATCTTAGTTCCTCAACCAGGGATCAAACCCACTTCCCCTGCTTTGGAAGGCGGATTCCCAGCCACTGGGCCACCAGGGTAGCGCCTAGAGAGGCAGATGTGGTCTCGTCAGGAGGTACTAACAGGAATGGAGTAACTGACTCCTCTCCAATCTTGGTTTTGGGAGGACACAGTAGCTCTTGAAGCCCTGACCCCCCCCCCCGCCCCCCCTCAAGTTCTCTTCTCTGCCCACAGACCATGCTGAAGCTGATTCAGAAGAAGCTGCTGGACAAGATAGTAAGTCGCGTCTTCGTGGAGCTACCCGCCCCGTCCCCTCGGCTGAGAGGGGACTGGTTTGCCCTGGGGGTGTGCGCCTCTGTCCGGGGACACCCCACTGGGTGCCTGCGGGCCCGTCCCGGCACACCTTTGCTGAGCCCTCTCCCCGCTTCAGTGCGACCAGGTGATGGAGTTCTCCTGGAGTGCCCTGTGGAACATCACGGATGAGACGCCCGACAACTGCGAGATGTTCCTCAACTTCAACGGCATGAAGCTCTTCCTGGACTGCCTGAAGGTAGCGCCTCCCCAGCTTGGCCTCTCCCCTGTCCCCAGGTCCCCCAGCTCCCCTCTCCCCGTGGTTCCCAGGGAAGGGCAGTGGGGACCCACTCAGACCCATCAGCCCAGGATGTGCTGTGGAGGTCTTCTGGACGGCCTGGCTGGGCCTCTCTTGGAGCCCCGCCTCCAAGGGAATCCCCAGGTGGCGCTGGTGGTAAAGGACCCACCTGCCAGCGTAGGAAACAGAAGAAACGGGCTCAATCCCTGGGTTGGGAAGACCCACTGGAGGAGAAAATGACAACCCATTCCAGCATTGCCTGGAGAATTCCACAGACAGAGGAGCCTGACGGGCTACCATCCATGGGGTTGCAGAGTTGGACACGACTGAAGTGACTTAACACACAACGCACACTCCAAGGAAATACCCAAATCAGTCTCTCAGCGTGGTCGCTCCAACTGCCCAGGTCTGACCGGAGTCCACTGGGGTGTCAGCTGGACAGAATTCTGTCCAGTAGGATGACTCTTCATCCTAAAACTGATTTTCTTGCTCTAGTTTCCAAAAGGATTCCCTGAAGCTTAATATTTTGAGTTTTTGTAAATAGAATCGTGTTTGTCCCATTCATAATTTTATAGGTCAGCTCTGCACACTCAGCCTTTGAGTTTGTGGCATGGAGCCCCACCATGTTAATCCCTTGTAGTGTATGCGTAGCACTGTCCTAGGTGTACTGGGAGGGAGGAGGGCAGCAAATTGCACCCTCTCTTTGTCCAGTAGAAATGGCTGGACAGGTGCTCATAAAGCTTCCAGGTCACCAGCCTCAGACACAAACCAGGTACTCACTGCTCCGACCCCAACGGCTCTTCTCTTGCCAGGAGTTCCCGGAGAAGCAGGAGCTGCATCGGAATATGCTGGGACTCTTGGGGAATGTGGCAGAGGTGAAGGAGCTACGGCCCCAGCTAATGACTTCCCAGTTCATCAGTGTCTTCAGGTTGGTACTTTGCTCCCTTCCCTTTTCTCCTTGGCTGCCAGGATGCTCAGAGCTCTAATCCGTGCTCAATTGTAGCAACTGCTATCAGTTTAGGTTTCTGTTTCGAATGTCCCCTTCACTCTATGGTACAGGTTCTTATCCTTTGAACCCTCCATAAATGGTCCCCTTGTAGCAATATCTTATCTTAAATGACCTCAGATTCCCTTTAGAAGTCATTTGGGGGAGGCTTCCCTAGGGTTCCAGTGGTTAGAACTCCACACTTCCAATGCAGGGGGTGTGGGTTTGATCCCTGGTTCAGGGAACTAAGATACTGCATGCTACACAGCATGGCCAAAAAAAATTTTTTTTAATGAAAAAGAAGTCATGGGAAATTCCCTGGTGGTTGAGCAGTTAAGACTCAGCACTTTCATTGTTAAGGGCCCAGGTTCAAGCCCTGGACAGGAAACTTAAGATCCCACAAGGTGTGCAGCACAGCACCTCCCCCCCAAAAAAAATGCTATCTAGGTGTGGATAATAAGTGATAAATCAATAGTCTCTCTGGCATCTAATCTATGAGTTGGAGTCAGCAGCCTGTATCTGAAGTGGGCCTGGGGGATCAGGACTCCATTTTTCTCCATTCTTGGTAGCAACCTGCTGGAGAGCAAGGCAGATGGAATTGAGGTTTCCTACAACGCCTGTGGCGTCCTCTCCCACATCATGTTTGATGGGCCCGAGGCCTGGGGCATCTGTGAACCCCAGCGGGAGGAGGTGGAGGAGCGCATGTGGGCAGCCATCCAGAGCTGGGACATCAACTCACGGAGAAACATCAATTACAGGTGCGGGGGCTGTGGACGCGGGGTCAGTGCTGGGACAGGCCGCTCCTTCCTGAGGAGGCCTGGTCGGTGCTACTTGCCCTTCTAGTCCTGAGTTGGGTCTTTCTAACTGAGGTGTGGTCCATGGAGAGCCCACATGTGGTCCATGAGTTGTGTGAGTAAAGGCGCATACCTCACCTCTTCAGCTTGGTGCCTTTTCCCTCACATCAGCACCTGTGTATGCTAAGCCTGCCATTCACAGATGTTCAATCCATGTTCAGTTGTGAGAGAGGGAAAAAAAAAAAAGGAGAAAATACATAAACAACAGGAAACAAACAGAAACCATTCGTTCCTGAAAAGAGCATCCCCCTAACATTCCGGCGTCTCTCCTTCCAGCAGTTTTCTGTGCACAGATTTAACCACCTCCGTCCAGCTGGCATCAAGTCTTACTATCACGTGACTGAATTTCCAGTCGCAGCTATGGGTCTCCTTCCCTGTTGTATAACTGAGTCACCTCTATGAGCGCCTGGGCCATGGCATAGTGATTGACACTGAAGCTGAAAACCCATGTGCTTGTGGCTTTGCCCATGCTCCAAGTACCGTCCGTTCAGAGGAGAGAGGGAGTGGAATCACTGGCCTGGGGAGGGGGTTTGTGGGGGTCGCGCATACATCTTGCAAGCTTTTGGACCATGACTCCAGATGGCGCATAGAAGGCCATGATGGGAAGTGCAGTCACACTCTCTTCTCCTTCCCAGTGTCCTCCGCCCCTAGGGCCCAGGCTGGGGCTCTCCTCCCTGCCGCCATCTCTGCAACACCTGATCTGTGTTCCTCCTCCCTCATGCTCATGACCTCTCTCACAAGGGAGCTCTCTTTGTGGAGCCTGAAATGGGCTGAAGGACCATATGCCTGCCCCCTACCATGTCCCCTCCATCCTGCGGGTCTGCTTATTATAAGACCCTTCAGCGAGGAGGAGCCCCGGGTGCACCCTGCCAGTGCCCAGCATCAAAAGGGACCTTGATTTTTCTTCCTGCAGGTCATTTGAGCCAATTCTTCGCCTCCTTCCCCAGGGCATCTCGCCTGTCAGCCAGCACTGGGCCACCTGGGCCCTCTACAACCTGGTGTCTGTCTACCGTGAGTACCCTCCAGCCCCTTGGCTCCCTCATCCACCATGATCCGGGGGGAGCGCTGTGAGACCCGGCGTCAGTGTCTGCGCCCTCCCTCTCCTCTTTGTGGCATCAGTGGGACACCCAGCATCATGGCTCGCTCGTACCTCATCGGCAGAAGCAGGCCTGGCAGACGAGCCGGCCCATCCAGAGACCCCACACACGCAGCTTTCTCAGTATTTCCTGCTTCAGATGAGTGAATAGGTCTTCCCTGGTGGTCCAGTGATTAAGACTCCATGCTTCCACTGCAGGGGGCACGGGTTCCATCCCTGGTCCGGAAACTGAGATCTTGCCTGCGGCACCACGCAACCAGAAAAATAGAAAATAAAAATATCTATGCCTTCTGTAAGGCAGGGTAAGACCAACCCAAACCAGAACGAACTCCTGAGGAAACAGACATCCGAGAGGACAGGAGAGAACTTGAAAACAACTCTCACTTATTTTCTCCAAGAGAGTCCCGCCCTCCCTGAGAAGAGCCTGGACTGAGTCCCCTGCACAGTGCCTTTCGGGGAGAGGAGGAGGAGGGTATAGCACTAAGAGATTCAGATGGCAGGCCAGGCTCGCCCCTAGTGCTCTGCTTTGCTAGCTATGTGGTCTTGGGCAGGTAATTTAACCTCTCTGGGCCTTGATTTTCTCCTCTGTAAAACAGGGATAGTAATGCCTACTTCATAAGGTTGGTGGGAAAAGAGAACCAGTGGAAAGTGTTGAGCCCTGGTGCCTGGATACCGCTCAGTCCTGTTAACTGGCAGGCAGAGGGTATGAGAGTGTCGGCCCTTCGCAGAATTAGGTGGAAGTTGAAGGGGATAGACTTGAAACTTTGATGTGTCCAGACCAACTTGTTTTGTTCCTGCGTATATGTGTTTATCCATGGATAGCTTGCTTGGAGTGAACATTCTGGAGACTTTTTATATATATAAAGGTGTAAAGAGAAGGGTTGGCTTGCAAGGCATGGAACAAGGACTTTTTTTTAAGCAAAGGCAGATATGTTGTTATTCTGAAGATTCCAAAAGCATTTATGAGAGCAGCAGTCACATACCTTACCAGGTGACAGGCAGCTAGATGGATGCTCCTGGGAGAGACGAGCAAACAGCTTTCCATTTTAATAAACATTTATAAACCAGAAAAAAAAGCAAAAAGAGGGCAGGCTCTGGGGAAAGGCTGCCTGCGCTGCTCTGAGCAGGCTTCTCAAGCTTTCTGGGCCTCATTTTCCCCATGTTTAAAATGGGCTAATAACAGTACTTAACTCGTAGGATTGCTGGGAAATAAGACATGTAAAGTGCCGAGAAGAGCACGTGGCACATACCAGCTCAGCCAATCTTTTTATTATTCCTTGAGGTTAGTCTTACTAAAAAGTAGCACCTTACCTCAGAGAGGCAGCGTGGCAGCTGGGAAGAGCTCTGAGCCAGGACTCTCTCAGACAGGCCTCTCGCGTGACTTCGAGGGGGTGACTTCATTTCTCTGCACCTCAGCTCTTTCATCATTAAATGGAGATGATAAAAATAGAGCTCCAGTATACTGTACTATACTGTACAGCTGCTAGAAGACCACGGAAATGCCCATGTTCTTTCTGGAGTGTCTATACAGCCCTGGATCCCGAGCCCTAGAATGTTCTTTGTGGGAGTGAATCATGAAGCACAGCTAGAAGACCACGGAAATGCCCATGTTCTTTCTGGAGTGTCTATACAGCCCTGGATCCCGAGCCCTAGAATGTTCTTTGTGGGAGTGAACCATGAAGCCCAGCAGTGGGCAGGCCTGGTGGTTTCCTCCTGGTAGGTCCCAGAATCCCCTGGAGATAATTTGTTAAAAGTACAGATAAATACAGGTTCCTGGCTCTGTTGAATCAAGACACCCCGGGGGCGGTGCTTAGGAAGTCCTCGTTTTTACAAACACTTCTCAGAGAATAGAAGGGGCTGGAGTGGGTGACATTTGGAGGGAAATGCCACCACGCAGCGAAGGGAAGAGCCTTTCCCAGGGGATTCACCCCTGCTTCCCGCAGGTGGGCTCAGGAACTTGGCCTCGGACGGACCAGCAAGGCTCCAGCAGCCACGCCCTCACTCAGGCCCACGTCCCCATCCCCCGTCCTGGGAGGGCCGTCCTCAGAGCAGGGGAGGGTTTCGGGGCCACAGGCTGATAGAAGTCCCACCCTGATCACGTGCTGTCTGCCCTCACCCCCCCACAGCGGACAAGTACTGCCCTCTGCTGATCAAAGAAGGCGGGATGCCCCTCCTGAGGGACATGATCAAGATGGCGACCGCGCGGCAGGAGACCAAGGAGATGGCCCGGTGAGACACTGGCAGGGTTTCTGCCTGGAGCCTGGGCTTGAGGGAGCCAGGGACACACAGCCGGGCCCTCTCGTGGGTGGGAATGGCTAACAATGCCAGGGGCAACTCAGAGCTGAGAGTGGAGGCGGACAGCATGCTGATGTCCAGCTGGGGCCTCCCTGAGTGTCGTGATGGCCAGCCTGTGGCCAGAAACTAGATGCTCAAGCTCTGAACAGAGCATCGTTGCCCGCATTTGTAAGTTTTGTTTTCCTTTATTCCCAACAAATCCCGTCCTCTCATCCCTGGGCATTAGCAAGTCAGGTCAGAATTTGTCCTTATTTTTGGCCAAAGACATTCCAATTAAAGAAAGGACACTGTGGTAAAATGCATTCTAAGATTGGGCAGAATGCACGAGTTTCTGAACGTGCAGGTCCTGGACACAGGCCTTCCGCTGCACTGTGGCTTTCACTTCCGGGTCTAAACTATCATCTACTGGAATCTCACACCCATCAGTGCACAAGAAAGACCCTTAGGGGCGCTGCGTTTCGCAATCATCAGTGACAACCGTGCTTCCTCCAGGATCCCTTCTAGAAGGGGATGTAGTTAAGTTCACCCTGGTTCTAAAGACAGTGTAGAATAGAAAGTGTCACGGTGGGGCGGAGTGAGGGGGATGCGCCTGGAGTTCAGAGTCTCCCCAGAGAAGGACTCACTGGCTGTTTCTGCAGTTATATTTGGCAAAAGGCACTGCTTAAACATTTAACTGACAGATTTGTCTGAGTTTGAGAATGGTAAAATGAGTGGTTCTCCAACATAACCTCCCCAAAGGATCACCTCAAAAGATTGTTAAAAATGTACAAGCCCTACCCTAGATCTTCTTTTCCAGTGGGTCTGGGCAGTGGGCCTGGGAATATGCATCGTCAACAGAGCTTCCAGGAGATTTGAGAAGCACTGGCTAAGACTGACCCGTAACCTACCCCAACCACTTTGAAATCTCTGTAGGACCTGAGGTGACCAGTCTGAGGGCAGGGTGCTTAGGAGAAGTCCACAAGTCCTGTCCCACCCTAGGCGTCCCTTAACTCCTAAAAGGCAGTGTGGCGCCTCTTTGGCACAAAGAGGCTGCGGTGAACATCACCCCCACCACCAGCCCAGAGGCTTAGTCTGAGTGGGAAGGCTGTCCAGGGTTCAGGATGACACCTGGCAGCAGTTCTCAAGGGCCAGATGGAGTGGGAGAGAGACGAGGTCTGAGGACGAGGGGTGGTTCCCAGCACTGCACTGGGACCTGCCCCTGCAGGGTGTAGAGCCCCTGTACTTGGGCAAAGCACAGCTGCTCTCGCCTTACCCAGACCTGCCCAGATCCTGCTGGGTCAGGATCTCTGGGTGAACCTCACGTGCAACCAGTTTGGGGACCATCAGTAGACTCGGGAAGAAAAAGGCCTGGGTGGGCAGGGAAAAAGTGAAGGATTATGTTGCTGAAAAAGAACAGAAGGTTCTGGGGGTCAGGCCTGAGCTGATTCAGGGAAGCCCCTAACCACAAATGCCCTGGTGCTGAGACGTGGGAAGGAGGCCTGGGGAGGTAGGAGGGGGAGGACAGGGGGCTGAAGGCATTCGTGGCCCCAAGTACCATTTCCTGGGTACCCCAAACACGCCAGCCACTCTGCCAGCCACTTGGCACACATCACCTCATTCAGTGTCAGTATGATGGTTAACATTTGCCAACAAATCCAGCAGCCTGATCAGCTGAAAGCAGCTGAGCCCACCCCAGTGCAAGCCCACCCTCCAATCCTCTTTCTCCCATTGTCTCCAGCAAGGTTATTGAGCACTGCAGTAACTTTAAAGAGGAGAACATGGACACGTCCAGATAAGGCCTCCGCCCCCATGGCCCACCACTGCTCTGGACCACGAGGTCGAGAGGAAGCGCGCTCAAGCCGCCCAGCTGGCAGATCCCCACGCCCCGGGGAGCCTCCCACTGGACGAAGGGACACAGGGGAACTTTTGCACAACCGACGCTTTTCCTTAACATTAGTGAGATATATATATTATATATATATATATATATTATTTTTTTTTTGGTTAGGAAGTGTGAAGTTTTGTGTGTATGATTTCTGTACAAAAACAAAAGAAATAACCCCCTGAGTCCTTGCAGCTTCCCTGGCCATCCTCAAGCCCCTACTTTGAAAGCCTTCATCGCTGCCACACTCACTCCCACCCCTGCCAGACTAAATGCCTCTAACATTGTGAGTGTCTGGCCCGTGCCCTGTAATCTCCGACCCTGGCCTCGCTTCCCGTTCAGAGAGGCAGTGGGGCCCCCAAGAGCCCACTCCAGCCTCCTAACCCACCCACCGAAGCCCGAGAATGCCGTCTAGGTTCCTCGGTGCAGCTCATGGGTTTGGGGATTAAAAACTAACCCCACTGGGTCTCCCCAATGCCTTGGTGCTCCTGGCTGTGGGCCTCTGGGGTGAGGAAGTGAGCCGTACCTGCCTCGGTCCAGGCAGTCCCAGCCCCAGAGGGCCTTCAAGGCGCCCAGTGGCTCTGCTGCCCTCTGGCCAGGCCTGCCTGAGGCCACGCTGCTATGGAGGCTGTGTCCTAGTCTCCCACCAGGCCCCAGGTTGTGGAAGGCCCCAGCCCAGGGCTGGTCAGAACCCGGGCAGACTCCACTGCCCCTTCCGCCAAACATACCCGGAACCTGCGCACCCCACCACCTGCCTCCCGCCCTGGAAGCCAACAGCTCCGGGGGCCAGGGGCTCGCTCTCTCCCCACCCCTCATCGGCCTGCAGCCCCCATGGTGCCCAGGCACCCCACCAGCAGAACTGAGCCTGCCTCACTCGCCCCTGCCTGCCCCGTGACCCAGAGGAGCCCACACCTCTTCCATGGGCAAGGGGGGTCCCCACGCCAGCCTGGCGGCCACAGGCAAACACCTCCAAACCAGCATCCGCCCCCTCCCGCCTTGCCCCAAGGCTTCCCCTTGGAAACCTCTGCGTTGGGTTTCAGAGAAGTGTGTGAGACACACAAATGTATCTCAAAAACACCTTGTGGTCCTCCCTTGACATCACTCCGAGTTGCTTCTCACGGCACCAACAGTGGAGAGGAGGCCCCGTCTGGAACAAGGGGCCAGGGAGCAGAGCCAACTGCAGGTGGCCCTCAGGGGGTGGCTTTTCATTCTCCTTCCCTGGGCCTGTGCTGCCAATTCTCCTGGCGTTCCTGCCTCCAGACAGAACAGGCGGGATGAGCAGCCCAGGGGAGAGGCCCCCGGTCTTCTTCCCCTGGGGTCTTTCCCCCACACCCCAGCCCTGGGAAAGGCCAGCTGCCCTGTGGCCCCTCCGCTCAGCACACGGGCCCCATCTGCCCTCCCTTCCGTGCTCACGTGGCCTGCGCCAGACCCCAGGCAGAGCTCACATCGCATCGCTTTACCAGCCGGGGCCCGGGTAAATGTCTGTACTTTGGGATGTCACAGAAATACATTTTTGTGCAAAGTGGAGAAGAGCAGAGTGTCTTTTTTTTGTGGAAGGGATGGGGCCATGGAGAAGGGGCCTGGGCCGGCTTGGGCGGTGGGCCTGGAGTGCGAGAGCAATGACGGGAGAATGCATTGGGTCAGTTTGTGGGCCCAGCCCAAGGGGACAGGTGGCAGTTTGGTCAGTTCAGTTGCTCAGTCGTGTCCAACTCTTTGCGACCCCATGGACTGCAGCACGCCAGGCCTCCCTGTCCATCACCAACTCCCGGAGTTTATTCAAACTCATGACCATTGAGTTGGTGATGGCCATCCAACCATCTCATCCTCTGTCATCCCTGTTTCCTCCTGCCTTCAATCTTTCCCAGCATCAGGGTCTTTTCAAATGAGTCAGTTCTTCGTATCAGGTGGCCAAAGTATTGGAGTTTCAGCTTCAGCATCAGTCCTTCCTATGAATATTCAGTACTGATTTCCTTTAGGATGAACTGGTTGGGATCTCCTTGCAGTCCAAAGGGCTCTCAAGAGTCTTCTCCCAAAGCATCCATTCTTCGACAGTGGCAGATGGGGCCGGAACACCTGCTTTTCCTCTGCAGTCTCTCCACACCCCTGTGCCCAGACACTGAGGTCCAGCTGGCCACAGACCAACAGGGTCCCTGCCTCCAATGGCTGTCTGATGGTAGAGACAAATGTTAAATACAAGATGGTGACGGTGTGTGAGGAGCGAGGAGAAGGGAACACAGAGTAGGCCCCTCGGGCGGGCCAGCAGGACTGCAGGCAAGGGACAGTGTCCCAGTGCGGGCAGGGGAGGCTTCTCACAAGGGGAGACCTTCAGGCTGAATCCAGCAAGAAGACAGGGCTGCCAGGCCTGGCTGTAGAGGGCCAGGAAAAGGGGGCTCCTAGACAGAGGGGCTCTGCCAGGAGAAGGGCCTTTCAGGGAGAACCGTGAAGCAGCCCCCGTGGCTGCAGCAGAAGGAAGGATCAGGGGCGCCAACGGAGGGAACGAAGGAGCCGGGGCCAAATCGTGAGGTGACGGCTTTGCCCAGCAGAGTCTGCGTTTACACCGGCTGTTTGTCCCAGAGTAACTCTCAGCAATGCTCCCCATGCTCCCGAGGTAGTACTGAGGCCGCACCCAACGGTGGAGAGGTCTTCCCCAAGAATAGTCCAGGCGCTGGTCCCAGATCAGGTGGACCTGTTCCCACACGTGCCAGGTGGGTGTGTCCCCAGCGCCCAATGAGAGATTCTCTGCTAGACCACACTGGAGCCAGCTTCATGCCCTCTTCTCCACCAGGCCTCAACCTTGGCCTATGAAAACTACAACTCTTCAGCTCCAGGGATTTCATCCACTCCCTCCTCTGACTTCACACCTAGAGTTTCTAACAGCCCTGGGTCACACCTGGAAGGTGACCCTCCCTGACACCCCCCGTTAAAGCGCCTGCCCGAGAAACCTCCAGGCTGCCAAAAGAATTTACTGTTTGGGGCTTCTCTTGTGATTCAGTGGTAAAGAATCCGCCCGCCAATGCAGGAGACCCAGGATCGATCCCTGATCCAGGAAGATCCCACGTGCCACAGAGCAACCAAGCCCGCACAACTACTGAGCCTGTTCTCTAGGGCCCAGTAGCTGCGGCTCCTGGGCCCACGTGCCACAATTACTGAAGTCCTGCTCCAGAGCCTGTGCTTGGCAACAAGAGAAGCCACCACGACGAGAAGGCTGCACACTGCAACTAGAGAGAATGGCCTCTGCTTACCACAACTACAGAAAAGTCCATGCAGCAACCAAGACCCAGCACAGCCAAAAATTAAAAAAATAAAATTATATATATATATAAAAGAATTTGTTGTTTAACATCTGAACAGCCTTTCTTAGAGCATTTACTAAAAACAGCTTAAAGTTGTGAATGCTTCCTCTGTCCCTCTGAGGTGTACCTGTACCTCCTATAACTCAGCAGCATCTTTCTCAAGGACCTGAAAGCCATCCCTTTAAAATGTAATCATCAGGACGGATCAGGCCTCTGTCTCCCAGTCTCCGAGGGAGGACAGAAGCCTAACTTCAGTTGCTGCCAGGCCGTCTATGGAGTCGCACGGAGTCGGACACGACTGAAGCGACTTAGCAGCAGCAGCAGCAGCAGACACAGTTGGCTTAATGAGCATTTACCCTGACCCGCTCTTTGTAAGTCTTCACTTCCCTGAGGCTCATCAAGCCCCTGCCCTTCCCCATTTCTATTCCCTCATTCTCCCTTTAAAATACCCAATCACCTCTGTACAAATCAAAGTTACATTCAGTTCTTGTTGGATCCTCTTCCCTACAACAATAGTATATTACTGAGTAAAATCTGTCCTTACAACTTTAACTAATGTCCAACCTTATTTTAATCTTTGACACCAGCATAGCGGCTGACTCGTGGAATCCTCAGGATTCTTTCTTTTTAAAGAAAGAATTTATTTTTGCTTGTGCTGGGTCTTCATGCTGTGTGTGGGCTTCCTCTTTCTCACTGCAGTGAGGGGGGGCGACTCTGTTCCCACGTGCGGGCTGCGGAGCATGGCTCTGTGGCATGCAGGCTTCAGTAGCTGCAACATGCGGGCTCAGTAGTTGTGAGTCTCGGGCTCTAGAGCACAGGCTTAGTGGTTATGTTTCACGGGCTCAGCTGCTTCAAGGCATGTGGGATCTTCTTGGACCAGGGATCAAACCAGTGTCCCCTGCATTGGCAGGCAGATTCTTTAGCGCTGAGCCACCAGGGAAGTCCCATAATTAGTAGATGTCCCCACTTGGCACACTAAGCCACGCAACCATTGCAGTAATTAAGACAGAGCTGCAAGTGACAGACACTTACCTAAGTTAGTCAAAGGTAGGAGGAATTTCATTCATTAATGCAACTGGGAATCTAATGTTAAGATCAGCTTTAGTAACAGTTGGATCTAGGGGCTCAGACCATGTTTTAAAGACTATCTCTCCAGACTTCCCTGGTGGTCAAGTGGCTAAGACTCTGCACTACCAGTGAAGGGGGCCTGAGCTCAATTCCCTGCCAATGCAGGGAACATTGGTTTGATCCCTGGTCTGAGGAAGATCCCACATGGGGTCAGGGAACTAGAGTTCACATGCTGCAACTAAAAATGCCTCATGCTGCAACTAAGATCCTCCATACCACAACTAAGACCCGGCACACCCAAATAAATAAATATCTTAAAAAAAAAGACTGTTTTTCACTCCCTACTTCAGTGCTGGTTATCTCTACATCTCTTTATAGTTGGCCTCCTCTTCTGCCAGAGTCTCTCACCACAGAGCATAAAACTGGCTGCCAATTGCCATTATATCCTATTTCTCATGCTTGAGATACAAAAGAATGCCCCTTTCTCTCTCAGCATCTATAGCATACTCTCATGGAATGATTCTGATTGACCCTGCCAAGTCACACGCCCACCACTTAGATCCAATCACTGGGAATAATGAGATGAGGACCATGTTTGCCTTCTAGTCACATGCCCACAGTCTCTCTCCCACCACCCTATAAGTGAGGGACATAGTTGTTTCAGATCCACACAGAATGGAGTCAGTTCTCCAACAGAAAAGGGGATGTTGAGCTGACAAAAACAACAAATGTCCTAAGAGTATACTGCGGAGCCAGGAGGGCACTAATCTGATGGAGGAAGGTGGATGTTGGTATCAGTGGGAGGAAAAGAAGGAAAGGCAGGGCTGGATGGGAAAGGACTGTAAGCAGTGAATGACTAGGCTTTATGGTAGATTAGCCTGAAACCCTAGGTTGGGCAAGTCATTGGGTGTAGGTGCTGGTTTACAGCTGAGGCGACAAGTCAGTCCTGTACTAGACACTATTTCCAATATTTAGTCCTCCAACCACCTGAGGAGGGGTACTATCATCATCTCCATCATATAGACAGAAACAGAACTCCGCGTGGTTTTGTAACTTGCCCAAGAGCACACAGATAGGAAGGGGCAGTGCTGGGATTTCCGGCTCTGACCCAGTCGGGCCCCTCATAGCCAGAATCTGCTACCACGTACCTCCACTCTGCTCTCATCCCGTCTGCAAAATCTGAAAATGAATAGACGGAGGTAAAGTTATCACCCCGGAGTCACTTTGGGCTAGTCCTGCCTCTCTTGAGTCTTCGAGCATCTCATCTCCGAACCGGGCGCAATTTTGCCACCTGGAGTCAAACACTTGGATCTTCCTGGACGCATGAGTGAGGCTGTGGCCTGGAGGCGGGTGGTGGAACTCCAGCGGGACTGGATCGGGATTCGCAACGCGAGCTAGAGGTTTGAAAGTTACCTGGACGCTCAGGTCGGGGGGGTGGGGGATGGAGCTGGGGGAGTTACCGGCTGCGCGCGCGCCGGCCCCGCCCTCAGCTTCTTCAGGCACCTGTTGGCTCGAGGGCCTACTAAACCGCAGCTGTCGCCCAATAGGCGGCCTCCCTGGCCCAATCCGGCCACTCCCACAGCCCGTATCCGCCAATCCCCGGGTGGCCGCGAGCCCTGTTCCTCGGAGGGCCCGCCCCTCTGAGCGCTTCTTCCGGGTGGGGCCCGGGGCCGAGGCGATGGCGCCCTGGGCGCTCCTCACCCCTGGGGTCCTGGTGCGGACCGGGCATACTGTGCTGACCTGGGGGATCACCTTGGTACTCTTCCTGCATGATACCGGTGAGCCGGAACCCCCTCGACCCCGGACCCACCCGATCCCGCGTGATTCCTCAGATGTTTAGGTCTCACTGAGTCCCTTGTCGAACCCCCCGGAGATCCTGGGATTTCCCCGACTCCTCCCGCGCCAGAGGCCCTCTCCCCACCTCTCATTCCAAGAGCCACCTGCTTTCCGCCTAATACCCAGTTGAGCCCTAATTAATCCCAGAAGCTTCCTGATCCCTGCCAGATACCCTTGTCTGGTCCAGGACCCACCCGGTGCCCACCTGATCCGACGACCCGCTCGAGACCCCATCTTCCCTGATCCTGGGACCCGCCCGACCCTTTCCAGGAATTGACTCCCAAGATTCCGAGGATCAACTAGATGAAGGGATGGCATCCCGCCCAGCCCATTCCTGCGTGGCCCTAGCTGCCCCAAGCCCGGTCCCCCCACCTTCAGGCAAGAGGACATGGCATAGGGGAGCAGCCTGTCCCTCCTTTTCTCATCCCTGTGAGCGCTCATTCATTCCACCCACCCCCTTCCATCCTTCCCCCTCTTTACCTGCCACAGGCCACCTCCAGCACAGGCTTTAGCCCTTCCTCACTACCACCACCACAGCCCCACCCCTTCCTCCTCTCTGCAGCCTAACCCCCCCAGGGGCATTCTCACTTTCCTCCCAAGACCTGAGTCTCCTCCACTGGTTTCACCCCTTAGCCTAAAAACCTGCTCAGTCTCCCCAACGGAAAGAAATCCCCACTGCAACCTCCTTTTCTTCTCCACTCCCTTTTACAGTCAAGGGGCACCTGAGTTGTCCACACTCTGTCTGGCTGGCTGTCTCCTGCCTCTCCCTCCTCAGCCCTCCACCCCCTTCCCCCAAACCTTCAGTCACCTCCATGGGCTGGACCCTGGAGGTGGCCTGGGCTCCCCTACAGCATCCCAACCTGCCAGCCACACCCTTCTCTATCTCTGTTTCTTGTGCATCTCTGACCTGGCCAGCCTCTTCCCATCTCAGAGCCAGAGTCCTTCTCCCTGTCCCCCATATCCAGCCAAGTCTGGTCCCATCACCCGTTACCTCCAACCTGGCCAACCCCCTGCCATTACCCTTGCCCAGACACACTCCTCTGTGTCCTGGATAGCCTCCCCTCCGATCCATCTTTACTTTAGCACTAAGAAGGCTTTCAGAAACATGCATGCCAAGTGGCTTCAGTCATGTCTGACTCTGCAACCCTACGGACTGTAACCCACCAGGCTCCTCTGTTCATGGGATTCTCCAGGCAAGAATACTGGAGTGGATTGCCATTCCCTCCTCCAAGGGATCTTCCCGACCCAGGGATGGAACTCGAGTCTGTCTCCTGCATTGGCAGGAGGGTTCTTTATCGTTAGCGCCACCTGGGAAGCAGTTCAGAAATATATCTGACCCTGTAACCTTCCATGGTCCCCTACTGCCCTCCAGAGATAGTGTAGATTAACTGCTTTTTTTCTCTTCTCCCAAACCTGAACTTCTCCCTCCTGAACCCTATGTAGTGGCCACACCCGACCATTCATCAAACCCCATTTCCAGGCCTTTATTCAGCCAGGGACACACTTCCGGCCTCCAGTTGCACCCTCCCCCACCACGCCCATTCCACAGTCCCGGCCTCACTCTCCCCCTTGGCCTCTCCAGCACTTCGGCAATGGGAAGAGCAGGGGGAGCTGCTCCTGCCCCTCACCTTCCTGCTGCTTGTGCTGGGCTCCCTGCTGCTTTACCTGACCGTGTCACTCATGGACCCCGGCTACGTGAATGTCCTGCCTCAGCCCCAGGTAACTAGGAGGCCCAAAGCCCTCCTCCCTCCACCAGGGAACTCAAGACTCCAGGGAGTCTCATGCTAGACTCAGCTGAGAGCTTTCCTAGGGAATCCCAGGGAATCATCTTGCCAGACCTAGGGCCCTGTCCTACAATGAGAAAATTGCCAAGGTCCAGAGGGGAAGTAACTGGCCAAAGTCACACAACCTCGTAGTCCAGGGCACCCTGCCCCACTCTACCACTTCGATGATGCATGGGATGGGCCCCCAAATGTGCACATCCAGAGCTAAGCTGGCCCCCAAGGGAGACAACCACAAGTCTCATCTGCCTCCCAAGGGACCCCCATCTCACCCTCTGTCCCCCGTTTTTCAGGAGGAGGCCAAGGAAGAGCAGACAGCCATGGTTCCTCAGGCCATCCCCCTTCGGCGCTGCAGATACTGCATGGTGCTGGTGGGTGATGCGGGGACCTCCGTGGGAGGACTCGGGCAAGGCTGAGACTCCTCGGTCTCACCCCCCTCCTCCAGGAAGCCCTCCCAGATGCCAGCCCTGACCTCCCGCCCTCATTGCTGGGCCTAGAGGGGAGCTGGTGTTGAGGCCCAACTCCCTCTGTGCCCACAGCAACCCCTGCGGGCTCGGCACTGCCGTGAGTGCCGCCGCTGTGTCCGCCGCTACGACCACCACTGCCCCTGGATGGAGAACTGTGTGGGCGAGCGCAACCACCCACTCTTCATAGCCTACCTGGCGCTGCAACTAGTGGTGCTTCTGTGGGCCCTGTACCTGGCATGGTGGGTTTCCCTGGCACCCTGGGTGTGGGGGAGGACCAGCACCCGCCAGGCTCCCTCTTCAGGGGCCTCGGACCCTCTCCCAAACGGCCGTCCCCTCGGGCGACCCCGCCCCCAGCTCTGGGTCCTTGTCCTCTCCCGTTGCAGGTCTGGCCTCCGCTTCTTCCAGCCCTGGGGGCTCTGGCTGCGTTCCAGCGGGCTCCTGTTCGCCACCTTCCTGCTGTTGTCGCTCTTCTCCCTGGTGGCCGGCCTGCTCCTGGCCTCGCACCTCTACCTGGTGGCCAGCAACACCACCACCTGGGAGTTCATCTCCTCCCACCGCATCGCCTACCTCCGCCAGCGCCCCGGCAACCCCTTCGACCGTGGCCTGACCCGCAACCTGGCCCACTTCTTCTGTGGATGGCCCTCGGGGTCCTGGGAGACCCTCTGGGCCGAGGACGAGGAGGAGGAAGGCAGTAGCCAAGCGGTTTAGGGTCGCTGGAAGCCGGGGCCACCATCTTGTGCCTGAAAACCAGAGAGGCTGAACCCAGAGGGGTGGACCCTCCAAGGGCCTGGGGCTCCTCACTCCTGCCCACTCGTTCCAGGCCTCAGAGTGGAGCCGAGGGACTGTACCCTGCCTCGGTGGGCAGCTCTGCCCTCCCCAGGCAGAAGAAAAGGAAGAGGACCCGTGGTGGAGGCTCAGGCACAAATAGAGACCTGGGCTTTGGACACCTCCACCCCACCCCCCAAGGCAGGCTGCGTCCAGTGCACAGTTTTATAAATTTAATGAACCATAAAGCAAGTCAAGTATTAAAAAAAAACCATTCCTGACTGCGCCATGCTTTCTGGTCTAGGTCTTGCAGCGGGCAGGGGAGAGGAGGTTGGGAGAAGGGGGCGGGCAGCACTCGCCCGGTGACTGAGCAGTGCCCACAACAGCAGCCCCATGTCCACCACCTCGAGCCCCAAGGGCCCATCAATCCCAGGGTGCCCAGGTGGGCAGAGCAGAGGCTCAAACTGTCTGGGGTCAGGGAGTGGGCAGGGGGTGGAGAGGCCGGGAGGCCTCAGGGCTCCAGGAATCTCTCAGACACAAAGTCGAAGTCCCGGAAGGCAGCCTGCTGGTGGGCGGTGAGGGGGCTGCGGGGGTCGGGTGGGGTCAGGGCAGGCGGCAGCCCCGTGAACTCCCCCTCGAAGTAGCGCAGGTCTGTGGGGCCGCAGAGGGTGGGCACAAAAGGGGGCTGGACGGCACGGGCGAGCAGAGCCTGCCAGTCGGTGGTCTGGGGGCAAAGGTGTACCTCAGATGATGGGAACAGCAGCCCCCGTGGGCCCTCGACCCCTCCCTCTGCACCAGGCACCGGGACCACCGTGGCCACAGCCGCTCACCCTGAAGAAAGGCTGGGTCTTGATTTCCTCAGCATCTCGCTCGCCCGCCCCCAGGCGCTTCTCGGGGCACTTCTGGAGGAGCTGGGGGCGAGGAGAGGGGTTCATTCAGGGCACTCAGCCCCAGGCACTTCCCGCCTGCCCCCAGTCTCTCGGGTAGGGAGCCCGGAGAGCCATGAGTAGCCCTCTGGCCCAGCCTGGGACCCTGCAGCAATTACCTTCTGAATAAGCTCGAGGCCTTGCACCGACAGAAAGCGGGGGTATGGGGCTTCTGCATTGACGATGCAGTCAAACACCTCCTCCTCGGTGTCCCCTGGAAACGGGCACTGCAGGGAGGGGGCTCAGCAGGGAGCACCGCCCCCCGACCTCCACTCGACCTGGGGCCCCAGCAGCTCTCCCCATCCAACACTCACCTCGCCCACCAGCATCTCATAGAGCAGTACGCCCAGCCCCCACCAGTCCACAGCCCGCGTGTAGGCCTCCTGAGTCAGCACCTCGGGGGCCAGGAACTCCGGGGTGCCGCAGAAGGTGCTTGTCCGGTCCCCGAAGCCGATCCCTGCCAACCAACACCCCCACTGATGCCAGCGTGCTGTGGCAGCCACAAGAACCGCTGATTGTAAGAATCAACCACCAACCCTTAGGACCCCATGCAAGGAACCTCATGCCAAGCCCTGCCCCAACATCCTTGGAGGTGGGAACGGTTTTTATGCCACCTGATAGATGAGTCTCAGCAAAGCCTGTGTGTTGGCCATGCAGAAAGCAGAACCCGGTGCCCTCTCCCAGCCTAGGCTCTCCCTCCGGCCGAGGGCAAGGGGGTCTTTCCACCCGTGAACTCCCCCTCGAAGTAGCGCAGGTCTGTGGGGCCGCAGAGGGTGGGCACAAAAGGGGGCTGGACGGCACGGGCGAGCAGAGCCTGCCAGTCGGTGGTCTGGGGGCAAAGGTGTACCTCAGATGATGGGAACAGCAGCCCCCGTGGGCCCTCGACCCCTCCCTCTGCACCAGGCACCGGGACCACCGTGGCCACAGCCGCTCACCCTGAAGAAAGGCTGGGTCTTGATTTCCTCAGCATCTCGCTCGCCCGCCCCCAGGCGCTTCTCGGGGCACTTCTGGAGGAGCTGGGGGCGAGGAGAGGGGTTCATTCAGGGCACTCAGCCCCAGGCACTTCCCGCCTGCCCCCAGTCTCTCGGGTAGGGAGCCCGGAGAGCCATGAGTAGCCCTCTGGCCCAGCCTGGGACCCTGCAGCAATTACCTTCTGAATAAGCTCGAGGCCTTGCACCGACAGAAAGCGGGGGTATGGGGCTTCTGCATTGACGATGCAGTCAAACACCTCCTCCTCGGTGTCCCCTGGAAACGGGCACTGCAGGGAGGGGGCTCAGCAGGGAGCACCGCCCCCCGACCTCCACTCGACCTGGGGCCCCAGCAGCTCTCCCCATCCAACACTCACCTCGCCCACCAGCATCTCATAGAGCAGTACGCCCAGCCCCCACCAGTCCACAGCCCGCGTGTAGGCCTCCTGAGTCAGCACCTCGGGGGCCAGGAACTCCGGGGTGCCGCAGAAGGTGCTTGTCCGGTCCCCGAAGCCGATCCCTGCCAACCAACACCCCCACTGATGCCAGCGTGCTGTGGCAGCCACAAGAACCGCTGATTGTAAGAATCAACCACCAACCCTTAGGACCCCATGCAAGGAACCTCATGCCAAGCCCTGCCCCAACATCCTTGGAGGTGGGAACGGTTTTTATGCCACCTGATAGATGAGTCTCAGCAAAGCCTGTGTGTTGGCCATGCAGAAAGCAGAACCCGGTGCCCTCTCCCAGCCTAGGCTCTCCCTCCGGCCGAGGGCAAGGGGGTCTTTCCAAGTTTTTAGGGCGGGGAAGGACAAGCCAATGCATCTAGCTGGTCCCTGGAAGGAGAGCTGGGATGCACATTTCCTGGAAGATGCCACTTGCTCGCCACCCTGCTGGCCTCGGTGGAGCGAGCAAGGCGGAAGGACACAGCTCTTAAATGGGAGGCACCCACCTTCCTTACAAAGCCCAAAGTCCGCAATCTTCAGGAAACCCTGGGCGTCCAGGAGAAGATTATCCAACTTAAGGTCTCTGAGGGCAAGGCAGGGCAGACCCCGAAGGAGCTGAGAAGCGCTGAGGCCCGGGGAACAGTGGCCCCGCCTCATAGCAGCCCAGGAGGAGGGCAGCCCCTGACCCCCTTGCCTACTCCCCCAGCATCCCGGGGGCAAGTTACCTGTAAATGATCTTCTGCTCATGTAAGAACTGCAGCCCCAGGACCACACAGGCCAGATAGAACCTGGAAGGTTAGTGCAGGGGGTAGTTCAGGCCCAGGACTGTGGGGGGCAGGGCAGGGAGGCACCAGGATGGCCATGGCCTGGGGACCCCCGATGTCCCTGCCAGAGTCAGATGTGGGCAAGAGGCTGGGAGGAGCCTCATGGGGCAGAGGTGGGGCTCCTCCTGATAACAGCCTAACCTTCCCAGGCCCTTAGCTTGTGCCAGGAATGACACCGAGTGTCCACATGCCCATCCTGGCATCCTCCTGGCAGCCTCCGCTGGTGTCCTCATGCCTATTTTTCTTTTAATTTTTAAAAAATGTTATGTATATGTTTTTGACTGTGCTGGGTCTTCGTTGCTGTGCATGGGCTTCCTCTAGCTGCGGTGAGCAGGGGCTACTCTTCACTGTGGTGCATGGGCGTCTCATTGCGGTGAATTGGGGGTAATGATAACTGTTTCATAGGTTTAGCTACAGAGCATGGGCTCGAGGTGTGTGGGCTTCAGTAGTTGCAGCTCTTGGGCTCAGTAGTTACTCCGAGACATGTGAGATCTTCCTGGACCAGGAATCGAACCTGTGTCCCCTGCACTCGCAGGCGGGTTCTTAAGCATTAGACCATCCAGGGAAGCCTCATCATGACTATTTTTTTAAAAGGATCTGAGACTCCTGGTAAACAACCCACCCTGGGTCACAGAGCTAGTGGCAGGGCTAACACGTGAATCTGGGCTCCAGAGTCCACACTCTGGTGGGCAAGACATAACAACGCCATCTGTCAGTCCCTTACTGCTCACCAGTCCCTAGGCTCTGCAATTTTAAATGTTATGTCCACCAATGCACCAGGCCTATGAAGCAGTTATCATTATCTCCAATTCACCGCCATATACACTGAGGTCTGAGGTCACAAAGGCTGTGAGGGTTTGATAACCAGGATGTGAACCGAGACCTCCCTGACTGCATGCGCTCTTTGGCTGATGGGCACCCTGAAGGAAGCAGGATGAAGGGGCCGCCAGGGATGGGGGTGCCCAGGGAAGGCTGGCGGGGAGAGGCGAGAGGGGGACCCACCGGGCCTGGGGCTCAGGGAAGACGTCCTCATGGATCTGCATCATGAGGTCACCGCCGGGTGCGAACTCGGTCACGAAGCAGGCGTGGCTGGAGGTCTGGAAGCAGGCGAGGAGGGGAAGCAGGAACGGATGCCCTGTGCAGCCCACGGCCTCGAGGATTCGCTTCTCACAGTACAGGCTGCAAGAGGAGGGCGTGGGTTTTACAGGCAAGGAGGGAACCCAAAAGGGAACTAAGACCTCCCCTGGCTGTGCCCTGTCACCCACACAACTCCCCTGGGTCACTGGCTCTTAAAACTGCCAGGCAGGTAGAGTGACGGTTCATATGTACCCAGGGCTGGCACAGGTCTCGAACTTGTACCCCCACCCCGTTCCCAGTTCACAGATGAGGAACCTGAGGTGCACAGAGAGGAGACCTGCCCAAGGGCACACAGTTCACAACTGCTGCTGCTGCTGCTAAGTCACTTCAGTCGTGTCCGACTCTGTGACCCCATAGACGGCAGCTCACCAGGCTCCCCCATCCCTGGGATTCTCCAGTGTTCTTGCCTGGAGAATCCCAGGGATGGGGGAGCCTGGTGAGCTGCCGTCTATGGCAGTTGCTAATAAAAGAGCCCAGGCCTGGCTGGCCCCACAACACTGGAGAAACCCAGGGACGGGGGAGCTTGGTGAGCTGCCGTCTATGGCAGTTGCTAATAAAAGAGCCCAGGCCTGGCTGGCCCCACAGGGTCACCTCTTCGAAGCCCCAGCAGCATTCAGCTGCCTTCTGGAGCCCCCAGCGCAGCCCAGGCCTGCCGTCCTGAGTTCTCTCCAGACGCCAGGGTGCTGGGAGCCCCCCAGCCTCAACACACACCTCTCAATCTCATCCCGGCTCAGCACCTCCTGCTTCTTCAGTGCTTTGATGGCATAGTATTGCCCCGTCCCCTTGAACTGGACCAAGAGGACCTGGGGACCAGAGAGAGGTTTGGGCTCCAGGTGGGCAGTACAGGAGTCTGCTTCCCCTGCCCACTGCCCTCCAGAGCCCAGAGCCCTCTAGCAAATGTGCTGGGGCCTGCCCACCCGCCTTAGCCCCTTACCTTCCCAAAGTGGCCCCGGCCCAGCACGGCCAAGCAGTGGAAGTCCTGAAGCCGGGGGGGTTTCCTGCAAGAGAGAGGGTACAGGAAGCCCCCAGGACAACGAAGGGCTGGGCCTCCACCAGGAGTCGCTCCAAACCCCCTGTGTTCAGTCCTGGGTGGTCCCCCTCTAGTGGGGAGCTGCAGAGCCCGGGGTGGGGCAGGGTTCCCGGGACTGCAGTTTCCTGGGGTCTGGCAGGCAGGCTGAGCTCAATAATGTGGGTTCAGCGAGTGAGAACCTGAGAGCAAGCCAAGGAGCCTGGGGTGAGATGTGAACATCTGACATGCAAATACCCAGATGAGTGGATAAAATGTCTCAAACACCAAGGTGAGCCCGCCGGGGTACCTGGTAGCCTGGGATGGCAGGCGCGGCTCGAGTCGAATCCTGGGCTCCATGTGGGGGCGTTTGGTGCGCTGCGAGGGAAGAGGGTCTCAAGGCAGAGCAGGGCTTCCTTCCCTCGAGCCCAGCCACCCGACCTGGGCAGCACCCAGGGTGATCAACCCTGCCCTGCTGCCCCTCACCGGCATCTCTTCGGGGGTTGGCTCCTGGGCCAGGTAGAGGCGAGGGGGCTTGGGTGGCGGTTGGATCTCTTCTCGCAAGGGGGTCTTCTTGGGTGGGAAGTTACTGTGGGGTAGAAGCAGACATATACCGGGCACAGACAGCTGGAACAGTGGCGGGCAGGGAGGGCAGGGGTAGACACACAGCCACGCGGGATAGACAGGTCAGAGGGCGAGCCACGGGCAGACACCATCTGCGTCTGGAGAGAGGTGACTCTGCCGAGAAGCAGGCAGCCTGGGGTGAGCGAGGCTCCTCACCTGGGCGAGTCGGGATCGGTGGCCCGCTGGGGTGTGGCTGGGGTCTGGGAGCATGTTTTCGGGGGGCTGATGGTGCTTGGGGAGCTGCAGGGCGGCAGCAGGCTCATGACCAAGCGCCCCCAGGCCGCCATGCTGAGGTTCATCTGGGAAGCCCTCAGGAAGTCCTGACCTGGGGCAAAAGCAGGCTCAGTCTCGAGGTCTCCGGAGGGGCCCAGCCCTGCTCCCTGCTCGCCAGCCTTCCATACCTCTGCGTTTTGAGAAAATGCGTTTCTGCCTCTGCAGTCGGGGCCTCCTCTCAATGACTGGGTCACAGAAGGTCACCTGTGGAGGCAGGGGGCAGGGCTGAAGACCAGTCCCCTCCCACCTGCCGACCTGTCCCAGGCACCTCCTCGGCCTCCAGGATCCCAGCCTAAGCCCGTTGTCAACAGATGCAAGAGCTACAGGGACTCAGAGAGAATGGATTTGGCATCGTCACTGGTACCAGGGGGGAAACTGAGACCTGGAGAAGAAAGGGACTAGTCCAGGGTCGTGCATGCGGTGGGGCGGTCAGGACAAGGAGAGGCCATTCCTCTCCTGTGAAGTCCTCAGAGAGCGGCTGGGAATCTTTCATCCCTGGAGAGCTCCTCCCTCAGGGCCTCAATTTCCACTCCTAGCTGTGGGTTGGTTGGGGGACACAGTCTCCAAGGCCTCTCTTGCGCTAACAGAGCCAGGGGCCCATGAGGCCAGAGGGCAGGGGCCGGGAGGCACCTGGGCGAAGAGCAGTCCCTGTGGCACCAGGCTGAGGGACAGCTGGTGACAGGCATTGTCCAGGAAGTCCTCCAGCCTCAGGAAGGCCACACCGCACAGCTGCCTCCAGTCCCGCCAGTGGACCCCGATCTCCAGCTCCCGGGCCTACACAGGGAGGCCAAATTGCGTTAGGGGGAGCCTGGCACCAGCTACTACCCATCCAGCTTTCCACCCCGCTGCCCACAATCACCCCAGTCCACACAAGGGCAGCCTCACCCGCTCCAGGGCGATGACAAAGGTCTGGTCCCAGGACTGCTTGGCCACAGGCCCCCAGCCCGTCTGGCCCACAACGCGATTGTCCACCTTCAGCACAGCCAGCACCTCACCTACAAGGCCAGAGGTGGGGCTCAGGGCAGGCCAGCAGCGGTGGGGGGACCTTCGCGCTCCCCCGCTCCCCGGGCCCCCTACTCACTAGCCAGCTCGCCTCCCCCGCGCTGCTGCTTGGCTCTGCTCCGCAGCCAGCCTTGGGAGGGGCTCCCAGCCAGCGCGGCTGCGGGGGAGCGTCCAGGCACCACCATCAGCAGCTGCTCACAGCCCAGGAGGCGGACCTGCAGCGTCCCTGTCGGGGAGCGTGGTGAGGAGCCATCATCGGACACCATCCTCCAAGGGGTGGCTGGGACCCCAGGAATGCTGCTTTCTCATGGAGGCAGCAAACCCAGAGCCTACTCGCCTTAGGCCTCGGCAGCCACCTGGGGGCCACCCTGGGGGCCGACCAACTGGTCCTCCCCTCCTGCCAGCCCTCTACACGTGGGAAGAAGCAGGGACACAGAGGCAGAGGACTCAGACTCAGACCTCAGTCCGCATGCTGCCCAGGGCTCTGGGCCTAGGGAGTACCGTGCCAGGGACGAGAGCCCCAGAGGAGCAGGCTGCCTGGCCAGCCACCCCTTCCCAGGGCCCGTTTCCCCGTCCATACAGTGGAAAGGAGTGCCAACTCAGCCCCACTTCCTGCCGTGGGTACCAGTGTGTTTTGCCAACCAAGTGGGTTCATTTTGAGGATCAGCAGAGATTTGTCCCTCCAAGGGTAGAGGAAGCAGTAGGACTCTAGCAGCTCTTGAAGCCATCATACATGGGGCCAAAGAGCCCCATTTTGGGAGTTGGGGCCTGGAGGGTTATACTCCAATAGACCTTATAAACTGAGGCAGTGCTCAGGATGGAAAGGTCATTCTAGAAAGAATGACTGCAGGAATGTAGGTGTTTAGCTGGAAGACAGCTTATGGGGTGGCTTCAAGTACCTGAATTTTAGGCCTTTTAACAAGCCCTACAGATGGTTGGATAGCATCACCAATTCAACAGACACAAACTTGGAGAAACTCCGGGAAATAGTGAGGGACAGGGAGGCCTGGCGTGCTGCAGTCCATGCAGTTGCAAAGACTCGGACATGACTCGGTGAAGGAACAACAAACAAGACCTTGCCCTCACCTTTCCCAACTTGTTGACTTGGTCAACTCCCATAAGCCCTTCAAGGACATGCCTCCCTCTCCAGGAAGCATTCCTTGGTTCCCCAAGGCCAGGTGAGGGGGCCTATGCAGTCCCTGTACTTTTCCCCTTCAGCTCTGCTCACAATGGGATGAGGTCTATCTATTCTGTACCAGCTCTGTGCAGGCAGGGGCTGGGCCCTCTAGTTGGCACTGGGTCCCACGTGGGAAGCTCAGGGCTTCCATAATGTCAGATCCACTTGGGATAAGGAAGAACTTTCTAATAGTGAAAACTGCCCAGAACTGGGTACCAAGGTCTCCAGGGCTGTGAGCTCCCTAACACTGGCAAATCCAGCCTAACACTCTCATGGTTTCTCATTGAAACACGCTGGGGAAGAATTTTGGAGAAGGTTTTCAATCCCGGCTTCACCATCCCTTAGCTGTGTGACCTTGGGCGACTGACAGCCCCTCTCCAGACCTCAGTTTATCACTCTGTCAAATGAGAGTGATAACATCACCTATTTCATAGGGTTGGTGTGAAAACTTGAGCACTTCACATGCAACAACTCAATGAATTGTCACACCAGACCTATGAAGTAGGTGCTGTTATCGCCCCCATTTGACAGAATGATAAACTGAGGTCTGGAAAGGGGGTGTCAGTCACCCAAGGTCACACAGCTAAGGGATAGTGAAGCCGGGATTGGATATCTTCTCCAAAATTCTTCCCCCCTGAGTTCCAGGCTCCTCTCTGGAAGGGAAGGAGAGCTCTGAAGTAGGATGGGCTCCCAGGTACCTGTCATGGCGGTGGGCTTCACGAGTGTCCCTGAAGCCTGCGGGTTCCCAGACGCAGCAGTCCTCAGCTCCCGGGCCACTCTGCCACGCAGAGGGTGGGCAGGAGGCAGTCTCTCCAGCAGCTGCTCCAAGGCCAGCCGCAGGAGGTCCAGTTTCTGGCAGGACTCCTGGAGCTGGGCCTGAGCCTGCAGGAGGCATACGGGCAGGGGATACAGGGCCCTGGGGTAATGGCAGGGGCAGCGGCTCAGGCCACCCAGAGGCACCCTGGATGAGGTCTAGACTAGTGGTTCCCAATCTTTTTGACACCTGGGACTGGTTTTGTGGAAGACAGTTTTTCCACGGATTGGAGGTGGGAGGGATGGTTTCAGGACAATTCAAGTGCATTACATTTTTGTGAAGCTGAAGCTCCAATACTTTGGCCATGCGAAGAGCCAAATCATTAGAAAAGACCCTGATGCTGGGAAAGATTGAGGGCAGGAGGAGAAGCAGACGACAGAGGACGAGATGGTGGGATGGCATCACTGACTCAATGGACGTGAGTTTGAGCAAGCTCCGGGAGATGGTGAAGAACAGGGTAGCCTGACGTGCTGCAATCCCATGGGGTCGCAAAGAGTCGGACAGGACTGAGTAGCTAAACAACATTTTTGTGCACTTTACTTCTAATCTAATGCTGCCGCTGATCTGACAGGAGGTACCGGTCCGCGGCCTGGAAGTTGGAGACCCCTGATCTAGACAAGAATGTGTCTTCTGGGCTTCCCTGGCGGCTGAGTGGTAAAGAATCTGCCTGCCAGTGCAGGAGACACGGGTTTGATCCCTGGTCTGGGAAGATTCCACATGCCCTGGGGCAACTAAGCCACGCGCCACAGTTACAGAGCCTGTGCTCCAGAGCCGGAGAGCCACAGCTACCGAGCCCTGAATCCCTGTGCCCAGAGCACAGACTGCAACAAGAGAAGCCACCACAATGAGAAGCCTACGAACCGCAACTAGAGAGTAGCCCCCACTCACTACAGAAAAGCCCAAGCAGCAACAAAGACTCAGCAAAGCCAAAAAGAAAGAAAATTATAGATGTATCAATCATGTGCCTCCTGGTTCCTCACGGCCATTGCAGTATCACGGCCACTACAGAGGGTGGCACCAGTCAGACAGGAAGTGATGGGAGGGGCCCATGGTCTGACCTCGGCCAGCACCTTGCGGTCCTGCGTTCTCCGGCTACCGAGCAGCTTCACCACGTTCTTGGCGCCCTCGGCTACAGCAGCCTCGATGTGTAGACGGTGCCGTAGCTCCTCTACCATCAGCTCAGGACCTGGGAGGAGGAGGAGGGGTCAGCCTCAGCGCCCTGCCCTGCTGCTCCGCCCTACCCAGCCCCCTTGGCCAGGCCTCACCTGGCTCGGGGGACCCGCTGGCCTCCAGGCTACTGATCTTCATTCGCAGCAGAGCCACCTTCAGCTGGCTGTCCTGGAGCATCTGCTGGGCGGCCGCCAGCAGCTTCCTCTCCTATAGGGTTGCGACACATACCCCATCAGGCCAGGACTAGGCCAGAGCCTTCCTGATCAGACTGGGACTGGACCAAGCCTCCTCCATCAGTCTGAGTTGAACCTAAGCCTCCCTCAGTAGACCAGATAACTACAGCCAGTTGAGCTCAGTTCAGTCGCTCAGTCGTGTCCAACTCTTGGCGACCCCATGGACTGCAGCACTCCAGGCTTCCCTGTCCATTGCCAACTCCCGGAGTTTACACAAACTCCTGTCCATTGAATTGGTGATGCCATCCAACCATCTCATCCTCTGTTGTCCCCTTCTCCTCCCGCCATCAATCTTTCCCAGCATCAGGGTCTTTTCCAATGAGTCAGTTCTTTGCATCAGGTGGCCAAAATATTGGAGTTTCAGCTTCAGCATCAGTCCTTCCAATGAATATTCAGGCTTGGTTTCCTTTAAGATGGACTGGTTGGATCTCCTTGCAGTCCAAGGGACTCTCAAGAGTCTTCTCCAACCCCACAGTTCAAAAGCATCAATTCTTCAGTGTTCAGCTTTCTTTACAGTCCAACTCTCATATCCATACTTGACTACTGGAAAAACCATAGCCTTCACTAGATGGACCTTTGTTGGCAAAGTAAGGTCTCTGCTTTNAAGGGACTCTCAAGAGTCTTCTCCAACCCCACAGTTCAAAAGCATCAATTCTTCAGTGTTCAGCTTTCTTTACAGTCCAACTCTCATATCCATACTTGACTACTGGAAAAACCATAGCCTTCACTAGATGGACCTTTGTTGGCAAAGTAAGGTCTCTGCTTTTTGATATCCTTTATATTTTATTTTTTAAAATTATTTATTTATTATTATTTTGGGGGGCCCAGGCCACATGGCATGTGAACATCTTAGTTCCCTGAGTAGGGATCAAACCCGCACTCTTCTGCATTAGAAGTGCAGTCTTAACCAGGAAGCTTCCAAGCCTCCCTCTTTAGACTAGCTCTGCAACAGAGCCTCCCCCATCAGACTAGACAAGGGCGGGCTCAGGTCAAGCCTCCATTATGAGATCAGGGCGAGCTTCCACATCATGCTGGGAGTCGGGACAGGAGCTGGGACTTCCCTACTAGACTTGGGGTTGGGCTGGGATTTTCCATCACCCTGGTGTTTTGCCTTCTTTGTTAGACAAGGGATTGGAGCCAAGATGAGATTTGGGGCCTGCCTCCCCCACCAGACTAAGGGTAGAGTGTCTCCCTTACAGGATCAATGGCTAGGCTGTATTTCCCTATCAGATTAGGGGCTGGATCACTACCTTCTGGAATAATCTGAGAACACAATCTCTTCCCCCCAGGGGGCCTTACCTTGGGAGTGCCGCTGGCGTAGGTGTGGGTCATGTTCTCAGCCCCCTGCCTGACCTTCAGCTCTACCTGCAGCTGCCTCTGTAGAGCTTCCAGGTGCCGGGCCCTTGCCTGCTCGGCCAGCGGCAGAGGTCCTGAGGCCGCAGGCTCTGCGTGCAAAGAGTGTGGAGCACGTGAACGCCTCCCCCAGAGCTGAGAGCCCCGCGTCCCCCAATGCCTCGATCGCTCCTCTCCAACCCTCTTGGGCAGGGTTCTCTCAGGAGAAGCTCTGAGAGTAGGTCAGGGCCAAGATCAAGGAGCTGGGTCAACTTGTCACTTCCCGTCCCGAGGGCCTCCTCATGCTCCTCACTCACCAGCCGGGCCCAGCCCAGGCCCTGGCAGCAGGATGCGGGCGTGAAGCTCCCGCAGCTCCCCATGCAGCTGCTCCAGGAGGCGGTTGGAGGACCGGAGCAACTGCTGCACGTGGCCCAGCTGGCGGCGGTCTGTGGCCACCCGCAGCAGGTTTTCCACACCCTCCTTGATCTTCAGCTCCTTCTGGATGGCCCGGCGGATCACCTCTTTCTCATCCTCCAGGGGCCGATGGCTTGCCCCAGGCTGTGGGAAGGCAGATGGATCAGGCCTCTGGGACCCCACCTCCAAAGCCTCTGCTCGTCACAGAAGGAGGGGGGAGAGAGGCAGGTGTGGATGGCACCCAGGACTGACTGACCCACAGAGTGCCTCTCTGACCTCAGAGCGGGTATCCCTAAGCCAGATGGATGCCCCAAGGCTATTTATCCAGCCTACGCCATCAGAGAGAAGAGGAAGAGGAAAAAAAAAAAACTTAACATTTATAGGGTGTTCTGTTCTAAGACCTGTGCAGACATGAACCTGTTGAACCTGAGAGCAACCCCATGAGGTAGGTGCAGTTATCAGCCCCATTTTACAGATGAGGAAACTGAGACACAGAGAGGTGACATAATTGCTCAAGCCGCAACACAGCGACGGAGAGGCACTGTCTCTTGGGCCCCAGTCTTTCCCTGCCAGCCACATGTAATCAGGCTGCTCTCAAGCCTAGGATCCACGCTAAGGTTTGATGGCCAGAAAAGAGACCCGGGGGACTTCCCTGGTAGTCCAGGTTAAGAATCCGCCTTCCAATGCAGGTGACTCAGGTTCGATCCCTGGTCACAGAACTGAGATCCCATATGCTGCAGGGCAACTAAGCCCACACTCCACGACTATAGAACACTCAACAAGAGAAAAACCTGTGTGCCGCAACAAAGACCCAGAACATCCAAAAATTTGTTAAATAACTTAAAAAAAAAAAAGGCTCTGCACTGAGAAGGGACCCCCCGAGGTCAGACAGACAGGGCAGTCCGTGGCCTGAGTAGAAGAAGCCAGGGCTGCTCCCTTGAGGGTCTGACCCCTCAGGTGGCAAAGCAGAGGCCCAGTGGGGCTGAGGAGGTCTCCAGGGGCCCACTCCCAGCGCAGCTCAGCTCTTGGGAGGAGGTGGAAGGCTCTCTCACCACTTCACCCAAGTGGGAGCAAGAAAAGGAAACCTCTTTCCCAGAGGCCGTTTCAAACCAACCAGTGCCAAAGCTGACTTCAGCCCAGGGTAACTCATGACACCCCCACCCCAAGGACTCTCTGAGATCTTCCATCTTACCTCTCCGCGCTCCATCTCCCGCACCCAGTGTAAGGCCACCCCAGTCTCAAGGACTCCCACCCCAGGCCTCCTCTTGCCCGCTGGCCCGGCTGTCAGAGGGCAGGGGCGGGCCTCAGGAAATCCTTTGAGGGCCCTAGGCCAGAGGGCCAGAGCCAAAGGCCTGAGCAAACAAAGATCTCATGGAGCTGGGGGCCCGGCACCGGGGTCCTGAGTCACCCAGCTGCCGCTGCTGGGCGGAGATTAACAGGAAATCGGAAAATGTGTACAAGCCACGGCGGGAACAGGCCGAGGGACCTCCGGAGGAAGGGGGAGAGAGGGAGGGGGCAGACGCAGTCCTGAGTTGCCCAAGGGGTGGGGGCACTCAAGCAGTCTTCTGGAGAACACTTCACCCGTGAGCCGAGCGGAGCCCGCGGTCCTGCCGGCTCCGGGCTGGAATCCCGCCAAGTGCGCACACACCTCTCCTTTTCCGCTGGGCGTCTGGGGCCCGATCTTGTACACAGACGTCCCCATCCCCGTTTGCTGAGGGCTAGCACTTCTCCTCGCCACCTCCCCCCTACCCCTGTCTCTTATACACATCTAGATGTGTATAAGAGACAGTAGTGAGGGACAGGGAGGCACGCCCCCTCGCCATTTGGGCTGCAAGCCTCCGTGCACCCGGAGGTTCCCGCCCGGGCCGCTGGACTATGCCCCTCCCCCGGGGGTCCCCCCAGCCCCGCCTGTGTGCTCCGGGAGGAACCCCACAAACTACGCGGGGTCGGCGTCCTCCGCCTGCTGATCACATGCTTCTCTTTCCCCCTCCCCCAGAAGTGGTCCCCGTGTGCCTGCACCCGCCCCCTTTGCGGTCCCAGCGGGTGCTCATCGACCTTAGAGTCCTACCTGGAAGAATAGATTTTAAGGAAACTCTCGGGCCCACCCTCGGTGGCCCTGACTGCGGATTCAGATGTGCTCATGGGCTGGCCCGACGGAGGCTCTGAGTCACTGGGAGGTGATTTGGGGACATTTCCGGGGGGGGCAGAAACCACTTACATCTCCCCAACCCCCCAGGGCTCAGATCTGCTCTGCGGAGGTGTAGGGGGCCCAGGGCAGGGGACTGGAAACGGACACGGGAAGGGGTCTGGGGGGCGCGGCCGGAGCCGGGGCAGTTAACGAGCACCTCCCCGAATCCCCCCCCCACCCCGGCCCACGCCCGCAGCCCGTCCTTTCCGGGCGCCGTTCACCTGCCGCTGCGCCCCCTCCTCCATGGCGCCGCTCCCGCTGCTCGGCCCCTCCTCTCGACCACTCCGGTTCCGGAAGCCCCGGCTCCCACCGCCAGGGCTTTCCAACTTGAAACTTCCCGGGAAGTCGCGCCGGAGACGCGGGATCCGGCGCCCCCTCCCGAGCTCCGCTGGCCCTGGCGGGAGCCGGGAATCAGCGCCGCCCCTCGGCAGCGCGGGATCGAGCCCCACTGCAGACCCCGAGGCCCCGAATCCGACGTCCCCGCGGAATTTGGAACCCAGGGCGCCTCATCTGAGGCCGAGGTTCCCGCTCCCGTGCGACACTGGGCCCCGCCCCGGGATACAAGGCCAGAAAGGTACATTTCCCGGGCCGGGGGTTCTCCAGTCGCCGCCGGGTCGCTGCAGCCAGAGGGGCAGGCCCAGGTGCGGACAGCGCCGCCTGCCGGCCTCGGGGCAAGGCCTGTGTGGCCGGTCCATTCTGGGCCGGGTCAGCCTCCTCTTCCTCAGAACCCCGCTACGACCTGGCTCCCTCCCGCCCGAAGAAATCTCTCCTTCTCTCCCATGTCACTGGTGTAAAATGGGCTAATAGCATACCTGACGCCCCCTAAGAAGTCTTGGCCCTGTCTGTAGACACTGTAAAAATGTGTGGGAAAATAAAGCCTTACCCAAATGATACCAAATTAGGAATGAATCCAAGATCTCTCAGGACCTCCCCCCCACTCCCTCCATCATTTGACTAGACTGGAACTCTGGGTCAGCCAGTGCTGTTCATTCAGGCTTTGCTCCGAAGCACTCATCTAAACAGAATACACATTTAAACCTTGAGGAGAAAAAAAAAACACCATCTCAGGAAAATAGGCTGAGCTAGGTATTCTGGCAATGGCTTTCTAGGGTACCCTGGTTCTTTATTGCCCACTAGTCTAGGATTGTCTGGAGAAGGGAATGGCAACCCACTCCAGTATTCTTGCCTGGAAAAATCCCATGGACAGAGGAGCCTGACAGGCTACAGTCTGGAGGAGGTGGAGGTTTAATCGCTAAGCCCGGCTACAGTCTATGGGGTCACAAAGAGCCAACCAGCCAGACTGAGCAACACTAGGGTTGTAGCTCCAATACTTTGGCCACCTGACAGGAAGAGCTGACTCAATGGTAAAGACCCTGATGCTGGGAAAGATTGAAGGCAAAAGGAAAGGAGGGCAGCAGAGGATAAAATGGTTAGATAGTATTACTGACTCAAGCAAACTCCAGGAGATAGTGAAGGACAGGGAAGCGTGGAGTGCTGCAGTCCATGGGGTCACAGGGAGTGGGACACGACTGAGGGACTGAATAACACAGGGTTGTTCAGCCAATCCCTGTCACCTTATGCTCACCAGCTCCTTTTGCCACGACTTCACTGGAAGGAGCCTCCTCCACTGGGCCAGAAGTGAATAAGGGTAAAATATTGAAGGTGGCTTATTTGCTGACTTTGAAGAGGTACCCTCCAATGCTTTCATAGGAGAAACCATGTCAGTTCCTCTTTGACCAATTCCTTCACAGTGAATGAAAAGTGAAATGTGGCATAATGTGGGCAATCCTGGGATAGTCAGTCCTGCAATGGGATATCAACCAAATTACACCAACATATGCAAAGGCAACATGGTTCAGAAGGGGAAATGACGACTTCACAATCAGAGACAAGTGACGCTTGTACATATATACAAACCAGAATTGCTGAAGGCTAGACAAAGATTTAACACCTCGTAAGCTAGGAGGCGCCTGGTAGACTCTTTCAGGTGGGGTTTATTGAGGTGCCCTTAGCTGAATGTTGATGCTAACAAATAACTGAGAGGTTACAACAGCACCTGAATTATGTAGAAGAACTCAATGATTTTTTAAGTTTGCGTTCCAGTGTTTCATTGCTTTGTGGCTACTAAGGGAAAAAAGGGTTCCAAAGTAGAATACATCTACCTTTCCTAACGAACCCCAGGCTGGACAAACCTACAGCCCTCAACTGATGGCTAAGTATGAAGAGAGAGCTGCATCTTACGCAGATGTCTGATGGGTGATGGTGTTTCCTAAAATCGTAAATACTTAGGAAACCTGAAGTTCACATTTAACATCCAGAGGATAGTGAACAGCCCAAACCAACTCTGGCTAATGAACTATTAAAGTTGTGCAACATCAACTTGAAAAGAACTGTCCCAGCAGGCTACATGAGTGAACATCTACCCCTCTCTGTATCTCTTTTTCCTTCTGGGTATGGCAGACATCACTCCAACTACATTTAGATTTATATCTACCCTTAGATTTGTATCTGAGTATGCAATGTCACTAACTAATCAAGTTGGCACACACCCTCCACTTCCTATTCTTCTCATCACAAAACTGTAGTTGCTTTCCCCTCAAGATTCATTAAAAATATAACTTGTAAATCTCCATTAAATACAGCCATGCATATAAAAGGGAATAGACTTTAGCTATGGTGAGGGATAGACTTCAAAATAAGCTGTTGTCCTCTTAAACAACTGAAATAATTTGCTATTTATTCACCTCCTAGAGTTTGTCTCAATCTTCAAGAAATCCTGAACATCATTTTCCCCCCCAAAGAATTCCATTCTTGCAATAACTACAAACGGTTTATAGCAAAATCTAACAAAAAAGGCAGAAAAACCAAATCTGTTTATAAGCTCAAGTGAAACCATGAAACCAGATGTTATCAAACAGTAATGATAAAGATTACTAATTCACAAACACAATTATACATTCATTCGAAGCCTGCAAACAGCTAACAGTTGTGAAGCAGGCCAGATGTTAAAGCAAATTTGTCAGCCCAAGACATTTAGGGTTACAAACTGCATTTCAGAGTCACTTGCTTGAAATCTTAAGTACCTGTCACGAAGTCAGACCATCTCGACTGCAGAGAATCCTTGAAACTTTTAAATGTGAAACACACAGGCTGCTGTCCTCTATGTCCCAATTCATGTAGCTACTAAGCTCTCCTCATAAGCAGACTATGGCACAGCTTGGCAAGTAGATGCCCCAGACAAACTACCGAATCAGGCACTACTCCCCTTTTGTTCAGATGTCCTGGTACAGAAGCAGCTTTAAGCCACTCCCCAGGTAGTTTTCGAAACATGCCTAAGGGCCTGCCCAAAAACTCTTCTTGCAGTTAGGAACAGTGCAGACTACTCTGTGGCCTTAGTTTTTCCAGTAAACTAAGTTTGCCCCTTCTGCCTTCTCACAGCCTAGTACTCCTTCATTGGGAATAAGGGAATCTAAAGGGTAGTCTCAGTATAATCGGGATGAAATTCCCTTTAAGGGGTCCTATCTTTTGAGCACATCCCCCAGAAACAGCACCAGCATAAAAAAACCTGTTTTGGTTAAAGATGTCACTTTGTGAAACATTAAGTCAGTTATTACTTTATGAATATTGTTTCAAGTGACTATTTTCTCTAGCAAAAAGCCCTTCAAATGTTGAGACCTCAAAATCGAAGACTGACTCCCCTCAGGAATTAACATTTCAAATAAGTTCATTTGTCCACGACTTCCAAACATACCTCTCCACGTAGTTGTATGGACCTATGCTATACTTACTGAACTACTTGAAGGGGCAGTTCTCCACCTTTCCCAGTCACAATGAACACAAATAAAAACAAAGCAGAAAAACTAGCTTATCATCTAAATCCAAAAGTAAGTAGTAACATTTCTCTATGAAACAAGGAGAATGACCCCAGTCAAAAAAAATCTTTATGTTCCTTTATTGGAGCAAGATTCCTGACCGGTATACAGTGATGTATTTGCTACAGAGACCTGTGCAGAAATTACACGCTATCCATCTAGACAGGTTTTTGTTACACTTTGCCTACTGATGGAGTAGTTCCATTTATAAAGTTTTTATACATCAAAAAGCTTTGAATTTGACCCAGCTGTCCATTAATTCATATCTGAAAAAGCTAAGTGGCATTTAATTTTAGCTACTATATTTTACAGCATTAAAAAGCTTATGCATTAGGTAGCTTCTCAAAATGTGATTTATGCACAATGGCATTTAACAGATAGAGCAGTCCATCATCTCCTTCGGATTCACACAGACAGGTCTCATTGGAGAGCTATATGCTAAAAAGCTGGTACTTTGAGATAAAAGTACTCCTAACCTGAGTTTCTTACCACCAACACGGACTTCTTACTCTGAAAGCCTGTCTTCTTGGCCACATCTTACAGTGCCAGTGAAGACATGCAAACAATTGCCCTGTGTTAACTCGGCAGAGGAGCACCAGGTCTGTCTGATGGTGGCGGCAGGCACTATTAATATCTAAGTAAATAAAAGCCCGTATTTTGAAATGATTTGAGATACAAACCAAAGGTACAACACATTCAGAACCGAGTTTCAGCAATCTGGTATCCCCAATGATGTGAAAAATTTCAGAAACTAATGGCAAATTGTACCCATGATGGGTTCCCAGCTATGGAGACATTAATACATTGATTCAAATCCCTTTACTCAATCAATATAGCCCTGAGGTCATCCTGCAAAGTGCGTATCAAAAAATACGAAGATAGGGTGACAAAAAGTTTGACAATAATGTTACACAAGTCAAACTTGGAAAGTCATATTATTAAGTTTATCTGAGAGAAAAGCATCAAATCCTTTGTGTACACATTTAGTTTTATTGTAACAAAGCAACTTGTACACTTTTAACGTTTAAAACTGAGCATCATCTTTCCTTTCCAGTGAAACAAAAAGAAAAATTTAAAAATAAACAGGAACAAAATTACAATAGAGAATGTCAATTGCAAATAAGATCCTACAGGTTCTGCTGATTCTCCCATCGAGTGGCAGGGCTCAAGTCATCATTAGGAGAGAATTTTATTTTAAAAGTGTCATCTTAAACTGCAAGGATGTCCGTTAAACATCACAATTAAACATGCCAAAGGAGAAGCCATGTTGTCAAAATGCCCACTTAACCCACCCAAACATCTCAAACCCACCCTTTGCTGACCTTCTATAACCCCATTTTTTTAAGTTTTTTTTTTTTTTCTTTTTTTAAACAAGAGAAAGTAGACAGATACATGTTGGTAAATGCTAACTGTCCATATTCACATAGAGACACAGTGTAATCTCTGAGCCCAATATACAGAGAAAGGAGGAAAAAAGCTAGAATTCTATGCACTACTACACAGGGGCCTAGCACCCTCCAGCTTCCAGCAGAGCTAAGGGAGCAGAAGGTTTTTCTTTTTTTCCCACAGAGCATGGTGGTGTTGATTCCATAGTTTTTGTTGAGACAGGAAGGGATAAAAATGAATTTGGAACAGAAAGGGGTAGAGATTCTTGTCCCACTGAATTCTGCTCAAGGTATTCCCCCCCCAATAAGTTGTGAACCATGGTATAAAGGAGAAAAGAGACCTCAAAAACAGGGCGACTGAGCACAAGAGGAGGAAAAAAAAAAAAAAAGAAAAGACTGCAACTTGCTCCCAGGGACTGGAGAAAATTAAAAATGGTTGGAATCCATCAGTGTTCCATTAGTCATCTTCTCCTTCATCTTCCTGTAAGAAAAAAAAGCAAGCAGTTAATCTTTAGGATTAATTCTAAGGTCAGTCCCCAATATTCATATGGACCATGATGGACCCCACGGAACATAATGAAATGCCAGCAGAAATGAATTTTATGAACTCCCACAGTGGTCCCTTGGTATGTGTGAGGGATGCTTCAGAACCTCCTCCACAGACAAAAATCCTCAGGGATACTTCCCAGGTAGTTCAGTGGTTAAGACTCCATGCTTCCATTACCAGAAGCACAGGTTCAATCCCTGGTTGGGGAGCTCAGATCCCACATACAGCTCAGCACAGCCAATACAAATTTTCAAAACAAAACAGAACACAACCCTCTGAATGCTCAAGTCCCTTAAATAAAAGAACATAGTACTTTCATGCAACCTACTCACATTCTCCCATGTACTTTAAATTATGATTAGTTGTAATAGTACACTGTACTATTAGTTGCAATAGTACACTGTAAATAGTTGTGAATACAATGTAAACACTTGCTAACACTCAGCAAATTCAAGTTCTGCTTTTTGGAACTTTTGAGAATTAAAAGAAAAAAGTCAGCTGTTGGTTCAATCTGAAGAACAGGGAACAGACAGATACAACTGATATGAAGGGCCAACTATACACCAGTCTGCATCAACTACTTTTTCCCCCTCAGGCCACGTAGCTCATAGGATCTGTTTCTTGACCAGGGATCAAACCCGCACCCTAGCAGTGAGAGGGCTGAATCCTACCCACTGGACCAGAGAACTTCCCAATCTGCATCCCAATCTGATTCTTGAAAGACCTGGTGATGTTTCAGATGTATTAACTTCCAGTACTAAACAAATCAGACATCTTTCAGACCAAGTAATCAAACCAAAACCTAATCTATCTCAATCTGAGGGCTTCTCTGGTGGCTCAGACGTTAAAGCGTCTGCCTCCAATGCAGGAGACCCGGGTTCAATCCCTGGGTCAGGAAGATCCAATAGCTTGTCCAAAATATGCCTATTTTTGTTATTTGGGAGATTTGTCAGAATTTGGGCAGTTGCAATGTCCACAGTGCTTACACTGAGTACTGGCTAGGGAATGACATAACTGACTATAGTCATAAAAACTAACCACAAAATTAGAATTAAGTCAATGATATAATAAACTTATCAAAATTTCCTTCAATCCTGGACAAAACAGCCTATCCTTTCTACAAATCTTCCCACTAGTTGAATCAGTTTCACTACACAATATATGTAATCTCCAAAATAACACGGTGAATTTTTTGATTATCTGTTTGGATTTAACCAAATCTTTTTACCTCTCCTTCCTCCCCCTCATCATCATCTTCATCTTCTTCACCTTCATCCTCATCCCCTTCTTCATCAATGTCTTCCAATCCTTCTTCCTCTTCGTCGTCGTCATCATCCTCTTCTCCTTCCCCTTCCTCATCATCCATGTCAGGAACCTAGGGAAAAACCAAGACCGAAGGTTACCTTAAGAACTCACTTTCAAACAAATGGAACAAGTACAACCTTAAATAAAAGAACATTCTCAACTCACCAAGTAGTACTGTAATGGATTTGGCCAAATATCATCTTTGATGACCTCTCCTAACTCATCTGCACCTGCATCAGAATGATCAGTAAACCAGGTGAAGAAGCTTTCTGGTTCCTCATGCTGTCTCTTCCTGCTGGCTTTATTCTGTGTTTGACTTGATCGTTTCGTCAAATCCTAAATGAAGATGCAAGAAGTTATGATATATAGGCTCTCTACACCTCGTCTCTACATCTTAAATAAGGTTTTTAACCCAAAAGCAGAGCAAAATCTGCTCTGTTTTTATATGATCCACACTATTATTCTTGACTGAAATCATAAAAAGTACAGTTAATAAAGAGAAGAAACCTTAGGATTTTATGTCTGCAAAGAATGCTGTCAAATTTGTATGCCACCTTTTCTTGAAAGTTACTGTCTAGATTTGGTTTCTTAATACATATAAAATTAGTTCTACTTCAACAACCAGTATCTTGAGACAGTATAATTTAAAATATTTATGTTTACTACTTAAATGCAGATAGAAATAGGTTTTCGAAAACAAAGCCACCAATGTAAAATTCAAAATGATTTAAGTCCATATCTACAAAAACTTGCTCCATTAACTTTTAAGACCATAAGCTATTGTATTTGGCTTTAACACAGATCTTTTTTAAGGATCTGCATTTAACACATCACCAAAACACCAAGTATTAGTTAAATGGTTCAACTAAAACTATACAAAATATTAATGCACAAGTCCTCAAATACCTTTCCAGATTTCCATTTGATTTCAGTGGACTTTGAAGATGGATCACCACTCTCATTCAGATGAAATTCTTTGGAGAGAATTTTATTTTCGAAGTAAGGGTTTTCATCAAAATACTACAATAAACAATAAGAGAATCAGAAGTCAACACAAATAGCCCTTCTAAGCAAAGCTCAAGTTAATTTCCATAGTGACAAATGAGTTACAGATACTTACAAAATCTATTCTGTAACCTGATTTAATGTCTTCAAATTCTGTCACTTCAACTCTTGTCAAATAATGCAGCGCCTCTTCATCCTCCTCCCCAAGCAGTGCAGACACTAGACCCGCAAGGAGACCAAGTGATTATACAAACGTACAACTCAGCGATCCCTTTTAAGACTGCCCAAATTTGGTTTCATAAATCCACTATTAACTGAATAACCAAATGGCTCAGAGTCAGAGCTACCATCATCTTTTATCAAGTAATTAAACACAACTGTACATTAGCATGTGATCTCTTCTAAACAGAAGGCATTAATTGCAAGCCTCTCCCTGTTTCAACCTCTGCAGGTAACCAACATGCGAGATCAAGTCCTCAACCAAGATCCCTTCCCTTTACAACAAGTGGACATCCCATATCCTTCAATAATGCCCTGCCATCACATACCTTGTGGATGGTTAACAAATGTTGTTACCCAAAAATTTGGGATTTTGGCGATCAATTCTGACCTCTTCTGAAAAAATGGTTGGCGGAGTTTGTTATATTTCTGTTCTACTTTCAAAATCTCCTCACTGGCTTGTTCATTAAGTCTGTCTATTTCATTTTGTACTTCATCAATATGTTCAATTGCTTCTTGCTGTTCTTTTTCTTCCTTCGGCAAGTTTGAAGAAGCAGATGCCTCGTCTGGCCTGGAGGCAGGAGTNGACCTCTTCTGAAAAAATGGTTGGCGGAGTTTGTTATATTTCTGTTCTACTTTCAAAATCTCCTCACTGGCTTGTTCATTAAGTCTGAAGCAAATGAAGAGACACATTGACCAACGATGGTACTTAACAAATACAAAAACGGCTGAGATTAAAATTGTTGACTCTTGTTAGCCTTAGAACAATGCAAAGTACCTACTTGTTAATAACCAAATCACCTAAATTTTTGCAGTCAGAGACTCAACTCAAAATTGAGATGGCAATCTAGTCAGCTTTGCCAACTGTCAATAACTGACAGTTCTTAAAGTGCCAAAACAGCATTTTGGTAACATTTTATACTTTATCCAACTCCATTACTAGGCTAACCTCAATTATTTCTCTCAAGAAGAAAAAGCTGCCAATCACGTAACAAAGTTATTAGGCAAGTCAGAGCAACACTAATGCTATAATACTACACTATCAGAAGTCCACACAATGCAACAATTCCTCACCCTATGAAAGCAATCCCAATCTTTATACAAGGTCAATGTACTTTCATTAGCAACTTTTTGGTGACCTACAAATATATCACAAAAAAAATAACACTGAATCCTAATATTTCCAAGTTATAGTCATCTCCACTTAGCCAGTAGATACAGATTTACTTGGCCATAGTTTCAATGATTACCAAAACATAATCAGGTCAGAAACTTCAAAGTAAACTGAGAAAAACTTTACCTGTCTATTTCATTTTGTACTTCATCAATATGTTCAATTGCTTCTTGCTGTTCTTTTTCTGCAAGACAAAGGTGCATGAAAAAGACTCAATACTAAATTTGAAGATAAATTTAACTAATTTCCTTCCTGATGTTAACAGTCTGTGACGTGAATTATATCAACAAAGCTCTTAAAAAAAAAAAAAACCTGCCTACTACTACAAGGCATGCTCTCCACGTGTTCATGCGTGCAGTTGACAAACTACTTTTCAATTATAAGAGTGCTCACAAATCATGCTGTTAAGACTAGGGAAGAGTAGCTAGAATACGGAAACCCACATTAATATCAAAAATTAGGACACCACCTATCTTCATGTTGGAAGCACCTTTTATTTTCAATATTGCTCAATATCGATTACTGTTAAGACATCAGACATGCCTACAAGACGGGGAAGGCCTTAAAACTACCCCAACACTGTAAACACTCCAGTTTACCTTCCAACCCCATTTTCAGGCAGGCAGATCTCAGAGGGAGCTCCACACGACTTTGGAGCACACTTACAACGAGCAAGCATGCAGTCAGAAACTGAGCCAAAGAACCGAGAGAAGCAAAGTGGGGGGTGGGGGGTGTGCTAAGGGAAAGGTGCCCTTTTGTCGGGTGAAGACCGCAAAACCTACAAAGCTAAGTGGGCGTGAAGGGGCCGGATCGCGCGGTTCATTTCCGGCAACCAGCCCGGGTAGGTGTATAAGCCCCCCTGCCGAGAAAAGCCTTCACGGACAAGGGCAGGAGGTTTTGCCAACGAGCCATTGTAAAGACCCTTCTCCGACACCTCGGGGCCGCCGCGCCGGGTTTCTCAGCGCGCTGCCGCCACGGGGTTGGCCACCCCACGTGGGGGACGGCCCGAGGCCGGCCAGAGCATCCTCCGAGCGGCCCCGGGTCCGTGGCGCCGCCGGCCGCGTGCTTCCCCGCGCCCCTACCCCGCCCCAGCTCGAGGCCGAGGGCCGCGCCGGGGCCGGCCTCCGGGATTGGGGTGCGGGGGGCGCCGCCCGCGGGGCCGAGCGCGGAGGGCCCGGCGGGGTGGCGGGGGATAGCCGCGCGAAGGCCCGGGCGCGGGGCCGCGTCCGGCCGCACCATGTGGCGGCGGCGGCGGCGGCTGATGGGAGCGAGGCATCATGGCGGAAGGGGCGGGCGGCGTGCCGGGCCCCGGCCCGGGCTCCTGCTTACGAAGGAGAGGCGGCGGCGGTGGCGGGCGGGCGGGCAGGCGGCTAGGCTCCCTCACTCACGCTCCGCGCTCCAGCTCGCTGCTCGATCTCCCCGAGCCGCCTCCTCCTCCACCTCCTCCTCCTCTCGGCGAGGGGCGGGCGGCAGGGCGCAGGCGCGCCAGGCCTCGCGCGCACGCCCCGCCCCCGGCCGAAGAGGCTCGCGCCGCCTCGTCATTGGCTGAGGGCGCCGGGACCCAGGGGGGCGGAGCGGCGGCTAGGAGACACAGGGCTTGGCGAAGAGGCGGGAGGAAGGAACGCCGCGACGTACGGGGCCCGGCCCCCCTGCGCCGCGCTCCCCTCCCCCGCTTTCCCCTTCTCCAGCCCGACCCGGGACATTTGCGCGCTACGGGCGCGCGGCGGCCCGAGGGGCGGGGCCTCGCCAGGCTGCGCGCAGCCTCCCGGGCGGGTGCTGTCGCGTGGTGGCTGAAGCGGCTTCCCTCCTCTGCCGGGGGTACGCGGGGAGAGGAGTGTCCGCAGACACCCCCACCAAAAAAGGGCAGGCCTCGGAGTACCGTTGCTTCAGAGTATCTGGCCCAGAAATATATCAACCCCGGGTTCACTGGGGCGCCCCTCTTCGCGGGTGAAGCAAGGCGGCACCTCCATCCTATTTACGAGACGGGGAAGCTGCCTTCAGACTCAGGCTTGCCATTGACAGAGCCCGAAGCTGCCCAGTCCACAGGGCACAGGGCCTTTTCCTTGTTCTTAGTCTCAGCTCTGCCCAGCAGGCTGTGTACACCTGGGCAAGTCGTTTGCCCTCTATGAATAACCTATTTCTGCTAGGAAATTATAAACTTCACAGAAGACAAAGTGGAAGTCCTCCGAAGGCATGGAGTGGCCACATTCATCTCTGGGTTCTTTTAGCCCAATTCAGTACGCAGTTCACAGAGCTTACGAGAAACCGGACAGGGCTAAGCACAAATCCCAGCTAAATGCGCCCACATCTCATTGAGGCATAACAACTGGAAGATGGGGTCGAAAGTGTTCATTTTAAATTTAATTTCACTGTGTCAGAGAGGATCAACAAGGCCTGCTTTAGAGGTCAAGCCCTGAAACACGAAGTCCAAGGCACTTCTATTTCAACTATGTGCTTTCCAAGTAACATACATGAACTACTCAAGGCTTTACTCTGTCCACCAGGGCCCCAAGACATGGACCGCAGAAGGCCTGAAATCTCTTTGGGTATTTGTAACCAAAACCAAGGGTTGGATTATTTGCCTCCCAGGAGTCACATTTTACTATCAGCTCTTAAAGCTCAAGCAGTGTCTTTAATGGTCAAGCTCATCCATTGGTGGGTGACTGATAAATGTTAAATGGCGGACCATCCATGGGTAGAGAAAACAGATGTCTTCTTGGGACTTTCCCCAAAACCCAGAAATTAGGAGAAATCTCTCTCCTCCAAACTCTATTATTCTGAATTAGCTCAATCCATACCTGTCCCAGTTGGACGCTTTTTAAGGGAAGAATTATTAGCACCAATAAGAAGCTGGGAAACTTTTGACAGGCAGCTCCCAGAAGAGAAAAAAACACACCAAAAAACTCTGATTGTAGCATTGGCTGACATCAGCAGTGTATAAATACTCTCACCAAGGCAAATTTCCTGCTACCACTTTGATGCCACTGAATAGAGCTGGAAAGAAATACCAGGCTCCAGTGCACTGCTGAAGCATGTAGCATGGACCACAGACTGTAATAAGTATATGCATTTCCTTCTTTTTTAGTCCTCACAAAATACAAGATAGGTATTAATATCCTCATTTCACGGGTGAACTCAGCTTTTTTGATACATGTGGCAGAACCGAGGCTAATGAAGAACAAAACCCCTGCCCTAAGGACAGAGTTTTTGACACAAACTACAGTAAGAGGTGGGCTTTCCCAGGTGGCTCAGTGATAAAGAATCCACCTGCCAAGCAGGAGACATGGGTTCAATCCCTGGGTCAGGAAGATTCCCTGAAGAAGGAAATGGCAACCCACTCCAGTATTCTTGCCTGGGAAATGCAATGAACTGAGGAGCCTGGCAGGCTACAGTCTAAGGGGCTGTGAAGATCTGGACACAACTGAGCACACACACACACACACAAACACACCTACAGACAAAACAATGCTCACCCTCACTGAGTGTGATGACTCTTTTAATCTATTTTCTTTAAATACAGGTCAATAGCAACTAAAATGATTTCATAACCCACAGGTGGGATGAAAAGATCTGAAAAACACCGTGCTAAAGGCTACTGCTTCCATACACTAAGCCTGCTCTCACTGCTTGGTACCTGTGGCCCAGAGCATCTCCTGAGTACCAGGTTTACTGGTGTCTCTCCTGTGTGAGCAGTGGCTCCAGGGAGCCTTCCAAAGCTTTCTGATGGGCAGTGGGCTTTCAAGGTTTCCATCCAAGCCCTTAGGACCATCCCGTTCTTCCTGACCTTTCCCACAGCACTCCTCAAGATGAATTCAAAGAGCACACACTAGGAAGTCGAAGAGAAAGAGAAAGCAAAAAAGGGCAAGAGCTTCAGTAAACAAGGGAGTGGCGTGGACGCACCAAGAGATAATTCACCCACTGTGAATTATTCTCCGTGGTCTCGGCCTCCACCATCAGGAGCTCTGCATTCTCTCCTTGGCCTCTCACCTCACCCTCAGAATTCTTCTCTCCTCTCCTTCCCAGCTTTCTTTGAAGGAGGAGAACCCCACAACTTAAAAGATTGGAACAGAGCGATGTTGGCATGCCCTACAAGACGGCAGTGTCCCAGGATGAACCACCTTGGAGGGACTGTGGTTACACCTTGCCATCCCTTCTGGTCCTGTTAATTCTCCCAAGAAGCTAAACAGAAGGCGACCAGAAGGACTCATCCACATTTTGCTGCTCACAAGTGGGAAGGAATTTACTATCCGTCTCAAGAGCACTGATCATGAGCCAATTGCTGTTTTGTGTTTCACTTCCACTTCGGCCTCACAGCAAGCCTAACATACTGTTGAGTCCATTTTACAGAAGAGGAAAGAAGCACGGGTTATGTCACTTTCCCAACAAGGTTACACATCTGGACACAGCCAGGCCGCAAACCCTGGCTGTCCAGCTTGACCACGTCGGTGTATAATCAGCTGGGCAGGAGGTCTTTGCATCTCATTTGGAAGGAGATTAACAGAAACTCCTCAAACTTAAACTTGCCACATCACCCAACAAACCCACAGGAGTTCTGCAATGAGGACTCATTATCCAGTGCTCCTTCCACAAGCAAAGCTGGACCTCAGTCAGGTCAGCAAATTAGGAAGATTCACCGGCTCCGAGTCCCTCCCCTCTGCACTGAGCCAGCCTGCTGTCACTTCCTGAGACAGTGCTTTCCTGCCTTCTAGGACCTATCAAACCCACCCCTACTCCCCCCCAACCCCGCCCCCAGAACGCTCCACCACACCCCTAACCTATCAGGGAGGCCTCCTCACCAGAACAATGCACTTTGTGCTCTACTTCAAGCCGTGTGTCTGCAAAACACAGGCCTCACCTCCAAGTTAAGGGTTAATGCGGGGGTGGGGCAGACCCTGAAACCAACAATTAGAATGTCAAGGCCAGACTGGGGTGACTCTGGGTGCTGTAGGGTCAGATGGGGGCTCCTGCTAGGGGCCACCTAGCAGCTGTGGCTCAAAGGAGAATAGCCCAAAGGTAACTTTTCAGTAGGAAACTGCAGAAGCAGAAGGGATGCACAGGTAGGGAGAGGGGAGTGACCTGGGCAGAGGACTGTGGGTTTTCCAGACCCCAAGGTGAGAGGAGCCCGAGGAGGTGAAAAGAGGGTAAAGGTGCTGAGAGAGCCTGAACCAGGAGAGGTCCTCAGAGACCAGGTGGGCAGCGCCCCGGAAGTCTTAGTCCATACCTCGAGGGCAATAGGAAGGCCTGGGAGTCACGTGATTGGACTTCGCAGTGGCTGGAAGGGAGGAGGAGGAAGCCGGAAGCAAGATGAGGAAGAGGTAGCAGTAATCCCGGTCAGAGTTTTGGGCTGGCGGCCACAGCAGGAAAGAGAGGTGGATGGATCTGATAACCGTGAAGGAGAGGAGAGGGGTCACCTACATTTCCACCAGCCTCAGGCTGGCTGCTGGTGTGTCTGCAAAACACAGACACACCAGTTTCTTTTAACTAAGAAACCAAAGGGAAGAGTTTTGCGGGCTGGAACATATAGGTGTGGAGTTAGTGCCAGGACTGAACTCACATGTGCTCCAGGCCTCCCACTTTTCACCCCTTCTGGTTCTTTCTAAACGTAAACCTAACCCATGTGCCCCATGCTGAAAACGCTTCAGGGGAGTTTGCAGTCACAACTCAAAAGGTTTGAGGGGCGGGGGGAAATCACCTGAAACTCAATCCTTGCAAATCCCTTAAATCAGTAAAACTTGGCACTGGGACGTACCTTCCTTCGGCAAGTTTGAAGAAGCAGATGCCTCGTCTGGCCTGGAGGCAGGAGTCGGCCTGGCTTTCTTCAGTTTCTTCGCTTGGGGTGGAAGAGAAGACTGGTGTTTGGGGGCCATGCTGGGGAGAAAAAGCCAAGAATCCTCCCAGGAGAAGAGAGAGGAACTGCGAGCTCAAAGAACTGAAGCTGTCCCAGGTGACAGAGGTTTAAATATGCTGGGAATGTGCCTGGAGGGGATATTTACGAGACAGTAGGACACACCCCACTCCCCCGCCTCTACTGCCCACCCTCCAATCAAAATCAACTTTTTTTCCTTGCTCTTTACTCTGCAAGGGCTTTCTAGGCCGTGGGTGGGTGGGGAAGGTGTTTTCCTTGGGCAGGGAGCAGTTCTCTTCTTTCTAGGACCCTCTTGGTCTCGACTTGAAACCCCGATGACCCATCCCCCAGTCCTTTCTCAAATCTTCTCTGGAGGCAGCACTGCCCTCGTTGAGAACTTGGACCTGTCCTCTTTTTTTCCTCTGGCCTCTGGAGCATTCTTCGGTCTCTCCACTCCCACCCCCATGTCTGGGTAACTACTTCCCAGGTAGTTAGATCTCAGCTTGGAGGAATAAATGAATGTTATAGGAATCCAGTCAAAAATTACAAAGGAAGAGCAAAAGCAGTTATCCTTGAGACAACTGGGCGCAGCCATCCATCCTTTCAGATACAATTAGAAGATTAAGAGTTTGAAGAACCTGTTGGGACTTCCCTGATGGTCCAGTGGCTAACACTCCATGCTCCCAAGGCAAGGGGAGCCCAGGTTCGATCCCTGGTCAGGGAACTAGCTCCCACAGGCCTCAAGTAAGGGTTGGCATGTCACAATTAATGATCCTGAGTGCCACAACTAAGACCCACGACAGTCAAATCAATAGATTAACTGGTTCGACATCGTTTGGGGGGGGGGGCATTAAAAGAACCTGTAGAAGGCATCTTATCTGGGAATCCCCAAACCCAATGCCTTTCAGAGCTTGTCAGGTAATAACTGAGTAAGGAAGCAACTGGAATTCACAGCAGTTGAAGAAAGAAAGGTTGATACAACCACTCTGGAAAGCCATACGCAGCTCTACCAAGGCAGAGCAGTTGTACAGCTGGCTGCATGCCCAACAGAAGCGCATACCTGTGTGCACCAATAGGAATGGTAAATGTGCACAAGAGCGAATGTACACAGCAGCGAGATTCATAACAGTCAAGATCTGGAAAGGATACAGGTGTCTACCAACAGCCGAATAAATAGGTTGTGAGATAAGTACAACAGCTATATCCATAATGAGAATGCAGCCTTCAGACAGAATGTTGAGTAAAGGCACAAGGCACAAAATAGGACAGGCTGTGTAATTCCACTTATATAAAGCAGAAAAATCGGTGAAACTGATCTATGCTATTAGAATTTTGAAGGTGGTTACCTTTGTCCTGGGGAGGGATATCGTCTGAAGTGGGCATTTAGGGCCTTATAGAGTCCTTCCTGGAGATCCAGTTTCTGGATCCAGGGTTTGCTCCACCAATGTGTTTGGTTTGTGAACCCCAAGCTGCCGTATCTCTGAGTCTTCTCAAGATCAGGCAGAGATACACATTTTTATATGAAATCTCTATTCTTTTTGTTCTGTTTGTTCAATCTCTAAGTCATGTCTAGCTCTTCTTGACTCCGTGGACTGTAGCACACCAGGCTCCCCTGTCTTTCATTATCTCCTGGAGTTTAGTCAAACTCATGTCCCTTGAGTTGGTGATACCATCCAACCATCTCACCCTCTAATTAAACATTTTTTTTTAAACTTTTTAAAACATACTTTGTGGCACTCCGCTGGTGGTCCAATGGCTAAGACTCTGCCTTCCCAGTGCAGGGGGCCCAGGTTCAATCCTTAATCAGGGAGCTAGATCCTACTTGCTGCAACCAAGACTCGGCACAGCCAAATAAATAAATATATATTAAAAAAAAAACTTTGTGGACCAAATAAAGCCTGTTATCGGGCCACTTGCAGCCCACGAGCCATGAGTTTCCAACCTCTGAGACAGTGCAATTTTTTTTTCCTTTTTTTCACCAATTAACTACCCTTTTAACAAATCAACATAAATCAGTGATGTCAATACTGATAAAAAGCTGAGCTGTTTTCTGGTGGAAGACTGCACACCACCATCACCATCTCTTGCTCGCCTTCTCTAACAGCTTCTGGGGAACTTTGGGCTTCTTCTAAGACATTTTGGAAGTCTCAAGTGTGTTGGTTTCGTAAGTGGGCAAACTGAGACCTGAGAGAAGGGATTTACTTGAGGTCATGGGTGGAATAACTGAATGATGGTGGGAACCACAGTTCTGGGGTCACTTTCTCAGAGGGATGTACTTTCTAACCAGCCTAAGTGTCAGTGTCCACACCTGTAAAATGGGTGATAATAATACTAACGTCTTTGTTTTAGGATTTTCAATATAAAGACAGTCAGTCATTTTTTCCCCTGTTTTTACCAACGAAATTGTCCTAAAAAAAAAAAAAAAAAAAAAAAAACTGGAAAATGAAAACTCTCTTTTGATGAAACTGGGAGTCAGCTAAGCCCCAAGCCACAGAATAGGTGGCTGGATGGTCAGAGCAGTGGAGAAGGAGCAGGATGTGTGCAAGAAGAGAGGACAGGTGCCCTAGCTGCAGATTTATGGAAGTTTCAGCAAAGGACAGTTCTGAAAGTTGAGGAGCAACCCTAAATCCCTTGCTTGTAGCAGCCAGAGGGTGTGTACTAACAGGATTCTGCACTGGCTCACTTTTTAGAAACAAAGAATAAAGGGATCAACTAGGAGTAGCAAAAGGAGCTTCTTGAGACCCATATGCTGCTGCTGCTGCTGCTAAGTCGCTTCAGCTGTGTCCGACCCTGAGAGACCCCATAGACGGCAGCCTATCAGGCTTCGCCATCCCTGGGATTCTCCAGACAAGAACACTGGAGTGGGTTGCCATTGCCTTCTCCGTGAGAGCCATATAGATGCCAGCTATCTTGAAGTTCCTTTTTTCTTTTAACCCTCCAATCTGAGATCCAAAAGTTTAAAAACACCTTACCTGGAAGATGGCCCCTTAAATAGATACAGTCCCTTTGGAGGGCAATCTAGCCATCAGAGTAACTATCAAAAGTGCAGACGTACATACCCTTGACCCAGAAATTCTCCTCCTAGGTATTTATCTTATAGGTAAATGAGGTTGCACCTGTGCCAAGCAATTCATTGCAGCATCATAAAAGTGAAAGATTGGAAACAACCTGATAACTTCTTTTGGCTTCAGGGAACCAAAAGGGGTAATCCATACAGTGGAGTGAGCTGCAACTGTGGAACCAAATGGAGAATCAGAGCCAGGTGGTGAAGTGAAATAACAAAGTCCTACCAAGTAGGTAGAATGTTACCATTTGCATAAAAGGGAGGGTAGGAAAAATATACACATTCACTTATTTGCCTGTATACCTGTAATAGCTCTTAAAGGACTCCTGTGACCATGATAACTTGGTCATCCTTGGGGAGGGAACTGCGTGGTAAGAAATGAAAGGACAGGGATGCAGGGAGATGTTTCACTCTTCCCCGCTGTTGTACGTTTTGAACCTTCTGTATCTGTGTTGTTTAGTCACTAAGTCGTGTTTGACTCTTTTGCCACCCCATAAAATATAGCCTGCCAGGCTCCTCTGTCCGTGGGGTTTCCCAGGCAAGAGTACTGGGAGTGGGTTGCCATTTCCTCCAGGAGAATCTTCCCAACCTAGGATGGAACCTGCATCTCATGAACTGGCAGGCGGATTCTTTACCACTGAGCCACCAGGGAAACCCCTCTGTATGTATCACATTAAGGCAAAACAAAAGATTACCTGAGCTCTGGTACTTGGAGGCACTTAAATCATCTAAGTACAACACCTACTTGGTACTTGTCAGTTTAAATTCAAACATGCAAGACCCCACCTTTCCTTTCCTCCACAGCTTCCAAAACTTGAACTTCCTGGATTCCCAGAGGTGTTACTAGGCAACTATAACTCTGCTCCAGAACTGGCTGCAGAAAAGGTGTCAAGGCAAAGGCCTCCCTCCGCCCCATCCAAAAGTTGACAGGATCATGATGTTCCATAACCCTGAGGCTAGGCTGCCTCTGGGAACCAGAATTTTCCAAAACACCCCTAATACCCATAGCTGTATGAGAGGATTTCAACAGCATTATTCTTTTAAACCCTCCCTATCAACCTTTCTAGGACAGTATTATGTCCTTGTTTTTACAGATGGGAGAAAAATTGATACTCAAAGAATCTTGTCCCAAAATCAAAGGAACAGGGTTAGAAGAGTCAGGATTCAAACAAGTATCTTTCTGGATTTCCTTGGTGTTCCAGTGGTTAAGACTCTGTGCTTGCAATGCAGGGTGAACAGGCTGGTCAGAAAACTAAGATCATGCCTTGTGACATGGGAATAATAATAATAAACAAACAAATAAGTGTCTTGGGCTTCCCTGGTGGCTCAGTGGTAAAGAATCCACCTGCCAGTGGGGGAGATGAAGGTTTGATCCCTGGGTCAGGAAGATCCCCTGGAGAAGGAAATGGTAACCCATTCTAGTATTCTTGCCTGGGAAATCCCATAGACAGAGGAGCCTGGCAGGCTACAGTTCAGGGGGTCGAAAAGAGTTGGACATGACTTAGCAAGTCAACAACATTCTTACACCATTGAAGGGTCTTGCCATCACTGTGAAAAAACAAAACAAAACAGTGTCTTTCTGATTCCTCTGCACCAATGCTGGCCTTAATATGATGCAAATGGGTTACCACCCAGAGCACACCAACGGTTGTCTATGAGATGGTAGATGGTCATTTCCTGCTAAATTTCCTGTCATACTACACAAAGGAGACACAGGGATTAAGGCAGTATTTTGTCTTAAATGAGTGGCAGGGCCTGAGGGTCATTTGATACCTCTTTCATTGCCTTCTCACTGTGCTCTGGCTCCTTCGTACTTATTAAAAAGTTCATAGTAGGGAACTCCCTGGTTGCCCAATGGTTAGGACTCAGTGTTTTCACTCCCAGGGGCCAGGTGGGAGGCGGGGGTGGGGCTGGCTTTGATCCTGGCTCAGGGAACTATGGTCTCATGTGGTGTGGCCAAAATACAAAAAGTTAACAATAGTATTTGTATTAAAACTTAGAAAATTAAGAGGCCTTCCCTGGTGGTCTGTGAGTCTGTTTTGTTAATAATTCATTTGTGTCATATTTGATTTTATTTATATTTAATTAATTAATGGACCTCACTGCGTGACTTACAGGATCTTAGTTTCCCAACCAGGGAGTTTGTGCCACCCTCTCTGGGGCCCCCCAGCAGTGGAAGTGCTGAGTTCTAACCACTGGGACCTCCAGGGAATTCCCTGTGTCATATTTTAGATTCCACATATAAGTGATTTCATGTGATATTTGTCTTTCTCTTTCTGACTCACTTCACTTCAGTCTGGTAATTTCTAGGTCCATCCAGCTTGCTGCAAATGGCACTATTTCATTCTTTTTTTAAATGGCTGGGTTGTATTTCATTGTGTATATATACCACATCTTCTTTATCTGTTCATCTAATGATGGACATTTAGGTTGCTTCCATGCCTTGGCTATCATAAATAGTACTGCTGTGAACATAGGTGTACATGTATCTTTTCGAATTACAATTTTAGTCAATGTATACTGATTTAGTCTTTTTATGAGAAAGCTCCAGTTAAGAGTGATGGCAAATGTAAGAATGGATGGGACATAAGCCATCTCTCACTGAGTAACTGAGGCTCATAAGGTTTAATTTTACCCAAATAACTGTTTACATATCACTTTTGTTTTCAATAGAACTGGTGCTACAATTCATAATGTTGACAAAAGAAATACTGGAATTTACATATTTAAAAGAAATTTTGCTTACATGGAACCGTATTCATTCATTCAATCAGTCAGTATTTATTGAATGTCTGATATATGCCAGGCAGCAATGATTATGAAAAGTTCTATGAACAAATACCGATAATAAGGTAAGGCCTTTCTAACGAGCTGGCATTTGGGGAAAGACCTCAAAAAAGTGAGTACCAGCCTTTGTGACCTTCAGGGAAAGAGCATTCTAGACAGAGAAACGAAAAAGACTAAGTCCTAAGGCGGGAACGTGTTCCAGGAGAAGCAAAGAGGTCGGGTCATTGAAATGGGGTACATGATGGCTGCTGAACTCAGATAGTATTAGAGGCTCTGGTCTTGTAGGACTTGTGGGTAGTAATAGGGTCTCTATTTTCTATATTGAGCATACAGAACTCACAGCTGATTAAGACATGCCTGTGTCCTGAATGAGATCTAGTTCATATCAAAAACAATAACATATATGAACATAGTTCTATAGGACTAGAGAAAACAAAGCAAACAAATCTACTGGCAGAAATCAGAGAAGGTGAGATATAAGCTGGATCAGCAATAATTGAGTGGGTGGTATGGGATTTCTTTTCAGGACGATGAAATGTCTTAAAATTAGTTGTGTTGATTGCACAATTCTGTGAATATACTAAAAATCATTGAACCTTACATTTTAAACAATGGACATATGGTATGTGAAGAAAAGAAAGAAAAGTAGCCCAGTCGTGTCCGACTCTGTAACCCTAAGAACTATAGCCTACCAGGCTCCTCCATCCATGGAATTTTCCAGGCAAGAGTACTGGAGTGGGTTGCCATTTCCTTCTCTAGGGAATCTTCCCGACCCAGGGATCACACCCAGGTCTCCCACATTGCAGACAGACGCTTTACTGTCTGAGCCACCAGGGAAACCTATGGTATGTGAAATATATCTCAATAAAATTGTTGGAGTTAAAAAGAAGAAGAGGAGGAATGAGTTCCAAGTAGAATGGATGTGCTTTCAGGTCTTCATTGCTGCGCACAGGCTTTCTCTAGTTGTGAGCGGGGCTGCTCTCTAGCAGCAGAGTGCACCGGCTTCTTTTTGGTGGCTTCTCTTGTTGCAGGGCATAAGCTTCAGTAGTTGCAGCTCGTTGGCTTTAGAGCATGGGGCTCAGTAGTTGTGGCCCATGGGCTTTCTTGCCCCATGGCTTGTGGGATCATCCCAATCTAGGGATCAAACTGATACCCCCTGCATTGGCAGGAGGATTCTTAACCGCTGGACCACCAAGGAAGTCTGGATATACATTTTAGATAGAGAGAAGCTTTGGTTTGGGGACAGTATTTGCAATGAATCTTTTCTTTAAAAGATGAGAATTCCTTTGCCTGAGACTTTGAAAACTGCAAGGAATTTACAGCTCAGCCTTTTGAGGAATGGATATTATATGTGGTCAGGCACTAAGCTAGGCCTTATAGTTGCACAGATGAAAACGATATAGTTCCATCATTCAAATATCATAGACTAGGGACTTCCCCTGTGATCGAGTAGCTAAGACTCTGTGCTCCTAATGCAGGGGGCCTGGGTTTGATCCTTGGTCGGGAAGCTAGATCCCACATGTTGCAACTAAAGATTTCACATGCTGCAACTAAGACATGGTGAAAGTAAAAGTAGCTCAGTCCTGTCCAACTCTTTGCAACCCCATGGACTATGGAGTTCATGGAATTTTCCAGGCCAGAATACTGGAGTGGGTAGCAGTTCCCTCCTCCAGGGGATCTTCACAACCCAGGGATTGAACCCAGGTTTCCTGCATTGCAGGCAGATTCTTTACCAGCTGAGCCACCAGGGAAGCTCAAGCATACTAGAGTGGGTAGCCTATCCCTTCTCCAGTGGATCTAGGAATCAAACTGGGGTCTCTTGCATGCAACCAAGTAAATAAATATTTTGAAAAAACAAAACTCATAGACTAGTGGAGTGGATGTGTTCAAAAGGATTTGAGGTCACACTGTTTACTGAGCAATTTAAGTAGTCTACTCCATTCTGAAATATTGCTTTTGACATACGTTAAACATATACTTAAGTCTGTTTCTGGACTTGCTGTTCAGTTAAATTGATACCTATCATTATCCAGGGCTTCACAGGTGGCACTAGAGGTAAAGAATCCACCTGCCAAAGCAGGAGACATAAGAGACGTGGACTTGATCCTTGGGTCGGAAAAATCCCCTGGAAAAGGCATGGCAACCTACTCCAGTATTCTTGCCTGGAGAATCCCATGGACTGAGGAGCCTGGCGGGCTACAGTCCAGGGGGTCACAAAGAGTCTGACATGACTGAAGTGACTTAGCATGCATGCCTGCTGTGATTATCCCAGTATCAATTCCACATTCTGTGTTATTATTTTATTTTCTCTTTTTTAATAGTTTCATTTAGGTGTAATTTATATGCCATATACTTCCCTCATTTTAAGCATACGATTCAATGATTGTTGGTAAATTCACAAAGATGTGTAAACATTACCACAATCTGATTTTAGAACATTTCCATCACCCCCAAAAGAAACCTCATGCCATTCTCACCCCCAGCCCCAGGCAACCACTTTGTGTCTCTATAAATTTGCCTTTTCTGGGCATTTCATATAAATAAATATGTCTGGCTTTACTTTATTCTTAATATGTGGTGAAACTGGCTTCTTTCATTTTGCTTCAATTTTCGGAAATTTTGAGGGCATTCTCATGGGTTTAGTCTTTTAAATGAACTGGAACAAAACTCATGTTCAAAACCCATTTTATAAATCAAAAAAAGATCAACCTTTTAAATCCTAATTTAATCATTTATTTTGTCTCTGAATAACTCTAGACTCTCAAAATCAAATCCGTCTTCAAGGGACAGAGGATACTTTTATTTTTGAGGGCCATCAAACTAAAAAGATTGTTCCGGAAGAAACTGTTATCACATGGAATTAAACTCTAGCCCCAGAATAAATACATACCTGATAACCTGACAAGGTAACTGATTGAAGGGCACTTCATGTATTGAGTTCTGGTTTGCTTTCTAAAAACAAAACAAATCTATATACTCTGCTGCATGGCAAATCATTCTTTATTTCTGAACCGCAGCTGTTTGTTTGTAATCTGTATAATGCAGACTATAACGTTTGGAATGGTGAATATCCACTTGCTTTACTTCCAGTCTCCCTCTGTAGGGTCACACCAGCCCCGAAACATAAAAAGCATGCTCAGAACCAGGTACTTTAATTACAGCTACCTTTTATTAAGCTCTTTCAGGTGTCAGATGCCCTGAAGCCTCACAATAACCAGATGTGGCCCATATTTTAATCATCCCACGTTCTGTGTATGCAGTCAAGTGAAATGAAAGTCACTCAATCGAGTCCAACTCTTTGTGACCCCATGGACTGTACAGTCCATGGAATTCTCCAGACCATAATACTGGAGTGGGTAGCCTTTCCCTTCTCCAGGGGATCTTCCCAAAGCCAGGGATCGAACCCAGGTCTCCCACATTGCAGGCGGACTTTTTACCAGTTAAGCCACTAGGGAAGCCCAAGAATACTGAGGTTGGTAGCCTATCCCTTCTCCAGCGGATCTTCCCGTCCCAGGGATCAAACCAGGATCTCCCCCATTGCAGGTAGATTTTTTATCAACTGAGCTATCAGGAAAGCCCCTTCTGTATATGCAAGGTGGGCACATACACTGATGACCTATCTACCATGGGTGAGCACTGTCCTGGCACAGGTAAACTGGAGGCCAAGGAGACAGTGGTCTCAGCGTGTAATAGAGTAGGTAGACTTGCAAAGGATGGAGAAGGCAGTGGCACCCCACTCCAATACTCTTGCCTGGAAAATCCCATGGACAGAGGAGACTGGTGGGCTGCAGTCCATAACGTCGCTAAGAGTCGGACACGACCGAGCAACTTCACTTTCATTTTTCATTTTCATACATTGGAGAAGGAAATGGCAACCCACTCCAGTGTTCTTGCCAGGAGAATCCCAGGGATGGTGGGAGCCTGGTGGGCTGCCGTCTATGGGGTCACACAGAGTCGGACATGACTGAAGCAACTTAGCAGCAGCAGCAGCAGCAGCAGCAAAGGAGGAAGCAAACAGTGACTGTGTAATACCAAATTAAGAATGCTGCCAAGAAAGCAGTCAAACAAGATTGCAATGGAGAATAACAAGGACTCTTCCAATCAAGTCTTCAGGGAAGATTGGTCTAAGAAGAAACATCTTCAATCTCAGATTTAAAAAATAAAAAGAATTCCTTGGCAGTCCAGTGGTTAGGACTGGGTGTGGAGTTCAGTCTTTGGTTGGGGAATTAAGATCATGAAACCCATGCAGTTTGGCCAAATTAAAAAAAAAAAAAAAAGAGCCAGCACTTTGCAGAGCTAGGAAACAAAAACATTTGCAGAGCATCAGAGAAGGGCAGGAAGCACACACAGTCACACAGCAACTGTAGAATAAGCCAAGGTTTCAAACCCCAATGCCAGATGCCAAACTCTCCTCCATGACATTCTAATAATCATCATTAACTGGGCTAGCATAGGGGCTCCCACACAGCAGGTCCAAAGAGAAAGCAACGCCTTGTTTGATCCTGAGTGGACGGATGGCTGCTCCAGGATGCGGCTGAACCTATAGCAATGCTAGTGAGTACCAGGAGGAGGATTTATCCTCCTGGGCCCCCAGCTGGGGAAGGGGCGGGAATTTTACCCTATTGTCCTTCCCTTCCTTCCAGCTCTCCAACTCCAGCTCTGACAAAGCTGTTTTAAAGAGTTTATTAAGGCTCCTTTGTCTTAGTCCACCTTGGAGCCAGGCCTTTCCTGGTGGGGGTGGGATGGAGCCAGTGCTAGGAGGAAGCAAAGGCCAACGGGCAGAAGGAGGGGCAGCCTGGGGGGATTGAATTGACTTCTCAAATGTCACCCCCTCCTAAAGGCCTTCCCTGTCTGCCTTGGGTAAAATTCAGTTCAGATCTGTTGCTCAGTGGTGTCTGACTCTTTGCAACCCATGGACTACAGCATGCCAGGCTTCCCTGTCCATCACCAACTCCCAGAGCTTGCTCAAACTCATGTCCATCGAGTCAGTGATGTCATCCAGCCATTTCATCTTCTTTTTCCCCTTCTCCTCCTGCCTTCAATCTTTCCCAGCATCAGGGTCTTTTCCAGTGAGTCAGTCCTTTGCATCAGGTGGCCAAAGGATTGGCACTTCAGCATAAGCATCAGTCCTTGATGAATATTCAAGACTGATTTCCTTTAGGATGGACTGGTTTAATCCCCTTGCAGTCTGAGGGATGCACCCTTATCCTTCTTTGTTTCCCTCTCTTGCTTTTTTCCTTCTGGTCCTTGGCTTATGGTAGTCATGCAGTTAATATTTGTTGGATAAACTGGTTATTTGAGCTCTTCCATGTGAGAGGCCTGGGCTTGGGCCTTTTATCACCAATTCCTTCCCACCCCACTCTCCATCACCCCAGTGGTATGACCTTAGGCTTCTTCCAAGCTTTCTGCCCTGTAATCACTTCTTAGAGTGTAAATTCCAAGAGAGCTGGAACTGGTGGTGTTGGCCACTCTGGAGCACAGTGTCTGACTCTCAGGGGGTGTAGGATAATCATTTGATGAATGAATGAGTGGAGAAAGTAATGAAGCCCTTACCTGGGCTGGTAAAGGCCTCCCAGGACTGAGCTGGGAAGCCTGTGATGTAGCTTTGAAGTAATGCCTATTGCCTAGAACTGCACGGGATTTTCCTCTTCCAAGCTGTTCTTTCTCTGGTACCGCTTTTACTCTCAATAGTTCTGGAATTTTTCTTGAATAAGTGACTCTTACGTTTCAGAGCACAAAAGAATGGCCTGGGAAATCCCAGAGCCCAGCTTAGAGACAAAGAATTAGTAGGGCTGTCCTGGTCTAAGGGAATCTAGTTGTTCACAATCCATTCTGCAGCCAAGCATCTTATTAAAACATATAAATCCAATTAAGTCACTCCCTTGCTAAAAATCCATCACTGGTTTCCTGGTGATCTAGTGATAAAATCCAAACCTCATGTCCCTCTAGCATCTTCATGACCTGGCCCCTGTCCACCTGCAGCATCAAGGCACCAGGTTCTCTGTTGCCCTGGAGACTTCTGTACCGAGTTCTTCCATCCTGTCTCTTATACACATCTTCATCAATTGTAGAGGGCAGAAGCCATCGCAGACCTCAGAACTAGCATGGTGCCTAGCACATAATTGGTGTCACCTTGGTGACAGATGGCGCTTATTTAGATGACCAGTTGTGTTATGTGTGTCTGTGTGTGTGTGTACACTGAGAACCTACTCTGTAACATAGGACTAATCTTTCCCGTCTTTTAAGGCCCAGTCTCCCTCTGTGTGGTCTCTTTGATCCCTTATGGCTTGGTGATAATAATAATGGTAATAATTAAAGAGTACTGATAAATACTGATAGCATACTAGGCGCGGCTTTGTTTGCTTCCTTTCCAAGTGTTAACTCATCCAGTCCTATTTCAACCCAATGGGATAGGCCTAGCATCTCAATTTTATAAATAAGAAAATTGAGGCATGGGGTGGTTTAAAGAAAGGAGCATAGGCCTGCCTAAAGAAAGGATCAGGCGGTTCTGGGTTTTAGTCCAACCTCCACTTCACCAGCTATGCACCACCGTGGGTAAGTCACAAAGGTCTCTGAGCCTTCATTCTTCCCTGTATCTGTGAAATGTGGATTGTAACAACACCTGGTCTATGAGGATGTAGTGAGAATTCATGCAAAGTGCTTGCACTGCATGTTGAGAAGTCCATACTCCAGGAGGTGTTATGATTATATAATTCGTTGTTTCATCCTTGGAGCACAGTATAGACACTCAAAATTTGAGTTGTTTTACTAAAAAGAACTGAAAGTTCCTAAAATAATTGCCACCAGGGTTTTAAAGTGGGGACGGTTTCTTTTTTGAGTTTTTGCCTCCTTGAATGTATTTAAACATTCTCTGAACACACAAGGACTTCCCTGGTGGCTCAGACAGTAAAGCATCTGCTACAATGTGGGCGACCCTGGGTTCGATCCCTGGGTTGGGAAGATCCCCTGGAGAAGGAAATGGCAATCCACTCCAGTATTCTTGCCTGGAAAATCCCATGATGGAGGAGTGTGGTAGGCTACAGTCCACAGGGTTGCAAAGAGTCAGACACGACTGAGCAACTTCACTTTCTGGACACACAGTTACTGAACATTTTTTTGACACCAAGAAGTAGAGGTAGGAAGCAGGAGGCTTCCTTAACAACCGGGTAGGCAGGGTGAAGCCTAGTGGAGATTTAGAAAGGTCTCTGGCCTCAGGCAATGGCACCCCACTCCAGCACTCTTGCCTGGAAACTCCCATGGGCGGAGGAGCCTGGTAGGCTGCAGTCCATGGGGTCGCTGAGAGTTGGACACGACTCAGTGACTTCATTTTCACCTTTCACTTTCATGCATTGGAGAAGGAAATGGCAACCCACTCCAGTGTTCTTGCCTGGAGAATCCCAGGGACGGTGGAGCCTGGTGGGCTGCTGTCTATGGGGTCGCACAGAGTTGGACACAACTGAAGCGACTTAGCAGCAGCAGCAGCAGCTGGCCTCAGGCTTCCCAGGTGGCGCTAGTGGTCAAGAATCTGCCTGCCAATGCAGGATACATTAAGAGACTGGGGTTCAATCCTTGGGTGGGGAAGATCCCATGGAGGAGGGCTTGGCAACCCACTTTCTTTTCAAGAATACTTTCTTGCCTGGAGAATCCCATGGGCAGAGGAGCCTAGCGGGCTACAGTCCATAGGGTCTCAAAGAGTCAGACTCGACTGAAGCGACTGTGTTCAGGAATTCCCTGGCAGTCCAGTGGGTAGGACACCATGTTTCCACTGCTGATCCCTGTTCGAGGAACAAAGATCCCAAAAGCCGCATGGTTCTGTCAGGAAAAAAGCAGAGCGGGAGGCTCTGTCCTATGTATAAGGCTGGAAACTGTTCTTACTGATGGTTAGACATTCATTCAATTCCTTTTTACTGTGTGTTCCAGGCACTGTGCTGGGCTCTGGGGACAGCTATGGTCCCCATGATGGTGGAGCTGACCTACTGGGGCAAAGACATGCATTACTACCTTGTTACTAAATTACAGTTCTGAGGAGTGCTCCAGAGTGGAGAAGATCAGTGCCCTGAGAGTCAGCAGTGTCTTGGCATCTGGTCCTGAGGTAGACAGGAGAACAGGGAGGAGTGCTCCAGGTAAAGGGAAGGGACAGGGAGGCGGAGGTCAGTGGAGGAGTTTGAATGGCTGTCAGGGTAACAGGGAGTGTGGCCAGAGAGCCTGTGGCTTCAGGATGGAGGAATGCGGGCCGAGAAATAATGCAGGTATCCCTGCTGTCCCACAGCTCCTTCTTCTCCCTTCCTCCTCCAGTGAGTCCTGCTCTTCATTTGAGTACCCTCCTTTCTAGCACATAAGCCTGCTCAAGGCTCTCTCATCTTGGAAATGTTCCCCCAACTTGAAACAGGAGGGAAGGGGGCAGGGCACAACTTTTGAAAGAATGACATCACCCCAGGACAAAACATAAACCGATTAGAATCAAATGGGTCCAAGATGGCAGACCTAGATCCTCAGTCAGCAAGCTAAACGACACACCCAGAGGTGCCATGACAGTTTCAGGGCACTGTCAAAAGACCACAAAGTGGGCGGCGGCCCAATTCCTGGAAATCTCCACCCCTTCCCCCAAATATGTTGGAATATTCCTCCCACTCATTAGCCTATGAAATTCCCAAGCCCATAAAAATTAACCATGCCACATTTCGGGGCCTCTGTACTCAGCCTCTGCGGAGGCCCATACTCTTGTTTGCACAGTGTGTTTCTCTCTGAATAGATCCACTTCTTACCTATCACTTTTTCTCTCATTGAATTCTTTCTGAGATGAGACATCAAGAACCTGAGCTTCATTAGGTCCTGAAACCAGGTCTGTGATCTCAGTTGGAAGACCGTGGGATTTGGGCTCAGTTTGAGTTTCAGCACATGGGTTCAAGTCCCAGTCTGAGGTAAACGGTTTCAAACTGTCCTGCTCTTTCAAGGTATAATACTCTCACAAGCACAGCTAAGCGTTTGCCTGTTCATTCATTCTCTCTTTTCTTTTCACAAATAAACCACATAAAACTTTAACCCTACAAAGAGAGAAAAACTTTAATTATCCAGAGGCAACTGTTATCAATATTTGAATCTATAGTTTTGAGTTTTTTTAGAAACATATTGTTATAAAACCAGGATGCATGCTAAGTCACTTCAGTTGGGTCCAACTCTGTGTGACCCTATGACCCGCCACAATCCTCTGTCCATGGGATTCTCCAGGAAAGAATACTGGAGCAGGTTGCCATTTCCTTTTCCAAGGGATCTTCCCAACCCAGGGATCAAACCTGTTTCTTTTATGTCTAATACATTGGCTGGCTGTTCTTTACCACTTCCACCACCTGGAAACAATGCATATAAATTGCATTTTCAGTCAGTTCAGTTCAGTCGCTCAGTAGTGTCCAACTGTTTGTGACCCCATGAACTGCAGCACGCCAGGCCTCCCTGTCCATCACCAGCTCCTGGAGTTCACTCAAACTCACATCCATCGAGTTGGTGATGCCATCCAGCCATCTCATCCTCTGTCCTCCCCTTCTCCTCCTGCCCCCAACCCCTCCCAGCATCAGAGTCAACTCTTTGCATGAGGTGGCCAAAGTACTGGAGTTTCAGCTTTAGCATCATTCCCTCCAAAGAAATCCCAGGGCTGATCTCCTTCGGAATGGACTGGTTGGATCTCCTTGCAGTCCAAGGGACTCTCAAGAGTCTTCTCCAACACCACACTTCAAAAGCATCAATTCTTCGGCGCTCAGCTTTCTTCACAGTCCAACTCTCACATCCATCCATGACCACTGGAAAAACCATAGCCTAGACTAGACGGACCTTTGTTGGCAAAGCAATGTCTCTGCTTTTGAATATGCTATCTAGGTTAGTCATAACTTTCCTTCCAAGGAGTAAGCGTCTTTTAATTTCATGGCTGCAATCCCCATCTGCAGTGATTTTGGAGCCCCCCAAAATAAAGTCTGGCACTGTTTCCACTGTTTCCCCATCTACTTCCCATGAAGTGATGGGACCAGATGCCATGATCTACGTTTTCTGAATGTTGAGCTTTAAGCCAACTTTTTCACTCTCCTCTTTCACTTTCATCAAGAGGCTTTAAAATAAAAAAAAAAGAGGCTTTTTAGTTCCTCTTCACTTTCTGCCATTTTATAAGAACCTTATTATGCTGCAAACATTTTGCCACATTTAAACAGCAGTAACACTCTTAATGGCCACCTGAGACTGTGTTCCACCTAGCACACTTAACTAAAGGCTCACTGTCCATTCTTCCTCAATATTTAGTGAATACCTGTTGTGTGCCATGACTTTGCCTGGAAATTTAGGCTGGCTGCAGGATCTTGCTATAATTCTACTGTGAATGAATAATTGCTGAATATCCTTGGCTCTCAACATCTGTATGAATCCATAATTGTTAATTCAAGAAAAATTACCAGAAATAGGATTTCTAGATTAAAGAGGAGGCACACTTAAAGGTCAAATTACCCTCCAATTAGGTTTTACCAATTTACACTCACACCTACTTCCTATGTTGAACTTCCCAATAATGTCCATTACCTTCTCTACTTTCTCCATTCCTAAACCCTCTGCAAGCTGGTTTTTGTTCCCACTACGCTACTGAAGTTGTTTGGGGGTGTTTAATACCTTGGGCCACTCTTCTTTTCTTCTTAAAAATATTTTATTTATTTGACTGCACCGAGTCTTAGCTGTGGCATGTGGGACCTTATAGTTGTGGCATGTGGGACCTAGTTTCCTGACCAGGGATCAAACCCTGGTTCCCTGTAATGGGGGCACAGAGTCTTAGCTACTGGACCTCCAGGGAAATCCCACCCTCCTCTTCTTGAAATAGTCTCCTTCCTTACTGCAATAAAGCAGATTCTACTAGCTTCAACTTGATTTTATCTATTTTTATAGCTGGGAAACCAAGGTGCAGAGAGGTGTCAAGTCTGAAAACAGGACATAGTGGCGTTTAGACTTCATATCCAAGCCTCCTGACCCTCACAGCCTTGAGTTTCTTTTTGAACATGAGTTTTGCATCCTTGGTGATGCTTGCAAACTTTTCTAGTGTTAACAGGGCCTTACAAGGAGAATTTTGTCTGGTTCTACTTTCTTTCTAGGAAGAAATTTCTATCGCATTTTGTCTTTCCAGTGTCGCTAATCTAATCGGGCCTCGCGGCCTTGACTTGAACTGAGTCCTAAAGAGCATCAGTAGTGAGGCGGTGCAGAGGAGTCTCTGGGCGCGTTTCCATCACTCTTGAGAGTTCAGGGACAGGAAGAAAGCAGCCCAGAGGACCTGGCCAGAGGATTCTTGCCAAGAAGCTCAGAACCGGGTCTTGGGGCCAAGCAAGGGTCTGTGGGGTCTTAGACAAATGTGATGTGGCCTTTATAGGTGAGCTGGGGAAATTATTTTTTTGGACAATCAGCACCCTCAAGCGACATATAACATTTGATTTTTCATAAAGTTATTTTAAGGATTTATTAAGATCAACATATACGGTAGACACTCAATAACTGGTAGTTGTTCCAGCCTTTAACTTCGGTTTAAATTGCATTTTTTTCTACGTTCGACTTCATTTGGTCCTTCTAACTACTCAAGCACACTTTGGATCCATATATGGATATTTAAAATCGCCATTCTATTGAGGCAGAAATTGAGGCTCAGAGACCGAGCACTTGGGTTCGAGGTGGCCGCCAACTGGGGCTCTCCTGGAGCGCTCAGCTGCTCCGCCAGCTCGGCACTCCCAGGCCCCATAACCCTAAAGCCCGCTGCGGCCGCAGGCTCCCTCCCTCTCTTTTGCGCCGGGCCGCTCGGCGCCATCTTTGAACTTGGCACGGGTGCCGGGCTTCCGTACTTCCCTCCCCACTCAGAGTAGCCGTGAAAGCCCCAGGCGTGCTCCCTCTTCGGCTGGAGAATCCAAAAACTGGCAGTGATTGTCGCATCATGGGAAAAGAATAATTTATCTCTTCTTCTCGGGTGTTGGAGCGTGCGCTCTGACAAACTGAAAAATGGCGCCGATAGCATCACCGCCCCAGCCTTCCGCTCAGGAGGCGCGGGGGCGAAGGTCGCGGCGGACTGCGTCTGCGCGAGGTGGGGAGGTTGGGGGTGGGGTGGCGCCGGCGGAGTCGTCTCCATGGCAACCAGCGCGCAACCCGGGCAGCTCGGCCTGGCGGGATGCGCGAGAGCTGAGGCGCTGGCGACAAGCGGGACTGCGAGCACCGAGGGCCCCGAGCGGCCCGGGCCGCTTCAGGACGAGACCCTGGGCGTGGCGTCCGTGCCCTCGCAGTGGAGGGGCGTCCAGGGCATCCGCGGGCAGACGGTGAGGGCGCGGGCGCCTCTGGGTGACGCGGGCGGGCGGGCGGGCGAGGCACGTCGCGCGGCAGCCGGGCCAGCCTGTTTTTATATTTTAACCCACAGAGACTAACCCTTGGGGGTACTCACGTCTCAATTTCCCTGGTCTTTGAGTAGCAGCCAAAAGGATTTTTAAAGACTCTAAAGACTCCAGGTTTTGAAGGATTTTGTGTGAACTGCAGTTTTTAGGCATTTTCAAACTAACTTTTACTTAAAAAAAAAAAAGACAAAACTGCATCTTAAGGTCGAGAGACACACGTTTTCTAGTACGTCGTTTAATCCAGAGCACACAAACGAGGTTGTCTGAAACGAGGGCAGGGCTCCTGGGTGCCAGGGCTCCTGAGGGGTCTGTGTGTAGGGACTTTGGGCACTGCTGTGTCCCTGGGGATTCCTCAGTCATCAGTGGGTGAGCTCCCTCCTGGAGCTTAGACGGGGCGCTTGTCTGCAGGGGACAGAAAGTAAACGGTGCAGGTAAGAAGTAATATACAGTGTGTTAGAGGTGAATAGTGCCTTGGATGAAAGAAAAAGGGTGAGGGATTAGAAAGATTGGGTTGCGGAGTGAAAGGGTTGTTTGCAGGGTGGTTGCACCCTCATTGAGAGGGTGATGTTCCAGCAGAACTTGGAGCAGTGAGTTAGTCAAGGTTATTTGAGGTGGAACGGCCAGGGGAGCGCAAAGGTCCTGCGGTCGAAGCACAGCTGGTGTGTGTGAGGAGGCAGGTGGGGCTGGAAAGGAATGAGAAGGCAAGGATGGTCACAGGTGAGGCCGGAGAGGGTAAGGAGAGGCAGACCAAGTTTAGGGCTTGCAGATCATTTTAACGATGTTAGCTTTCCCTCATGGCTCCCCACTCCAGGACTCTTGCCTGGAAACTCCCATGGACGGAGGAGCCTGGTGGGCTGCAGTCCATGGGGTCGCTGAGTCAGACACGACTGAGCGACTTCACTTTCACTTTTCACTTTCATGCATTGGAGAAGGAAATGGCAACCTACTCCAGCGTTCTTGCCTGGAGAATCCCAGGCATGGCGGAGCCCAGTGGGCTGCCGTCTGTGGGGTCGCACAGAGTCGGACACGACTGAAGCGTCTTAGCAGCAGCAGCAGCAGCAGCAGCTTTCCCTCAGTGAGAATGAGCATTGGAAGGGGGCTGCGTTTTTCCCACAGAGGAGACTGAGGCTTGGCTTTCCACACAGAGGAGAGGTCCTGCAGAAGACGATTTCCTCACCAACACCAGTACCGGTGAGATTTCCATGAAGTCTTACCCTCTCTCCTTTTTAAAAATTTTATGTTTGGCTGTACCACACAGCATGTGGGATCACAACCTGAGCCCCCTGCAGTAGAAGCTCGGAGTCTTAAAAACACGGGAACACCAGGGAATCCTTGAAGTCCTAACTCTTGATTCACTCTTGAGGATGAAATGGTTGGATGGCATCACCGACTTGACGGATATGAGTTTGAGCAAGCTCAGGGAGTTGGTGATGGACAGGGAAGCCTGGCATGCTGCAGTCCATGGGGTCGCGAAGAGTCGGACCCAACTGAGCGACTGAACTGAACTTGAAGATAAGTTTCTTCCCTCAGGCCAGCAGTCTGCAGGTCTCAAGCCACATTTGATCTGGCTTCAGAGCACTTGCCACTTCACCATACTGGATAGAAAAGATTCTAGTTAAAAAGCAAAGACAGGACTTCCCCAGTGCCCCAGTGGTTAAGACTCCTTGCTTCCAATGCAGGGGGCACAGGTTTGATCCCTGGTCAGGGAAGTTCCTCATGCTGTGTGGTATGGCCAAAAAAAAAGAAAAAGCAAAGCCAGTGGATATTTTAGTTATTTCTGTCCATCTTTATTGAAGGTAAATGTGTAATTCACATTCACTGGCTTTTAAAAATACTTGAAATAGCTCTTATTTGCTGAAGATTCAGATTTTTAAAAAGTTCAGATTGGGAACCACTGACTCAGTCAAACTTTTTACTTTTTTTTTATTAAAACAAAGAATGAGATTGAGGCATATTTTCTTGTACCTATAATTTGAACCAGTAGGGCTCCAAGAACTGATTCTAATACTTGAGGTATAAAAGCTTTCATCTTAGGGGCTTCATTTGAATCAGTCTCTGCTGTTTTATTGAAGTGTGTGTGTGAAAGTCACTCAGTCCTGTCTGACTCTTTGTGACCCCATGGACTGTACAGTCCATGGAATTCCCCAGGCCAGAATACTGGAGCGACTAGCCTTTCCTTTCTCCAGGGGATCTTCCCAACCCAGGGGTGAACCCAGGTCTCCCACATTGCGGGCGGATTCTTTACCGGCTGAGCCACAAGGGAAGCCCAAGAATAATGGAGTCGGTAGCCTATCCCTTCTCCATCTCATCTTCCTGACCCAGGAATTGAACCGGAGTCTCCTGCATTGCTATCGGATTCTTTACCAACTGAGCTATCGGAAGTTTTATTGAAGGGGATTCTTAATTAAGTCCTAAGAGTATTGGGAGTTCCCTGGTGGTCCAGTGGTTAAGACTGCCTTTTCACTGCAGAGGATGCGGACTTGATCCCTGGTCAGGGAACTAAGATTCTGCAACCTGCCTGGCATGGCCAAAATAAAGATTCTAAGACTGTTGAAGTGGTCCAAAGAAAGAGTTAATTTTCCAGATTAACTTGTTTCTCTTTATAAAAGTTTCTGTGTCCAAAATTTATTTGATTAAATATTTATTAATTTGGATGTGCCGGGTCTTAGTTGTGGCACGCCAGATGTTGTTTAGTCGCGACATGCGAACTCTAGCTGTGACATGTGGAATCTAGTTCCCTGACCAGGGACTGAACCTAAGCACCCTGCACTGGGAGCTCGGAGGGGAGGATCACCAGGGAAGTCCTGGTATCCAAAATTTAGGAAAACATCTGGATAAGGAAAAACTGGAAATAAAAACTACCCCATAGTCTCATTTTCCGGCAGTCTGGTTTATACCTGCTCCCTCTCTGTTTTGTCTGTGTTCCTCCATTTTTTTTTTTTTTTTTAACAAAAATGAAATCACATTGCATAATATTTTGTAGACCTACTTTTTCATGCACTACTATAACTTCATTTTATTTAACCGGTCCCTTTTGATGGACTGTTTCCAATTTTTATCTTATCAGAACCCTGTGATGAGTGTTTTAGCTAAATTTAAAAAATATATATATCTGTTTTAATTTAAGGTTAATTGCTTTACAGAATTTTGTTGTTTCCTGTCAGATACCTTTAAGAATCAGCCATAGGTACACCCATGACCCCTCCCTCCTGAACTTCCCTCTCCATCCTATCCTAGATTGTTACAGAGGCCCTTAGCTCAATTTTTATATGCAGCTTCTTAATTTTTTTTTGCAAGTTCTTTTGGAAAAGCCAAACGTTGTTCTTTGCTTGGCCTATGGAGTGATGCAGTATTGGAGTGCAATTTTATGTTCCAGTGATGGATTTTTGGTTGTCGTTGTTGAAGTATTAGTGATCTTTGGCTTGATTTAACTTTTCTTGCTTTATCTTGATTTATTCACAGAGGGACAGGGTCCTTGACTTTGGGTTCAGACCTGGCTTTGAGTGCATGGGGACTCTTTGGGGTCTTGGCCTTGGGCCAGTCAAGTGATCTGCAAAGTGAGTCTTGTTAGAATACTTATGTGGGATTAAATGAGACTGCTAATAAGAAAGCAGTTTGAGGCTGACCCCCAGTGCTGTTCAGGTCTGGGGGGCTCATGTCTACTAATCGCTTTAATCCTGGTCTCTGCTTTTTCAAACTTGGCTGACACTGGAATGCCCTGGAGAGTCTTGAAAAATATGAATATCTTGTCCCTACTTCCAGGGATTCTGGTTTAATTGGTATGTGGTGTGACCTGGGAATCTGGTTTTATAAAAGCTCCTCAGGTTATTGTCATATGTGGCAAAACTTTGAGAACCATTAATATAATCCACCCTCCTTGCCAACAGTGTTACCTTTCTGAAGCCTATTTGAATCCTCAGAATGTAGAGTGGGGGACTTCCCTGGTGGTCCAGTGATTAAGACTCTGTTCTTCTAACGAAGGGGGCACAGGTTCAATCTGTGGTCAGGGAATGAAGGTCCCAGATGCCGCAGGGTGAAAAAAAAAAAGATATAGGGTGCATTCTTTTCTTGTGGTAAGATACATACACATTTTACGATATTAAAGTGTACAGTTCAGCGATGTTAAATACCTTCACAACATGCAGCCATCACTACCATTTAGTTCTAGAACTTTTTATCAGCAGATGCATTCATTTTGGGCATTCAGGTCTGTCTCTGGACTGTGAGCTCCCAGAGGGCAGGGAGTGGGTCTTGTGTACTTTTGCATCTCCCAGAGGCCTCTGGGAAATACTGAATGGAATCCTTTTCTTGTGTCCTGTCATCCACAGCCTGATTCTGCCGAATTTCTCCCCTCCTGCTTTGAGTTGAACTTGCCTACCTGTCCGCTCCTCCCTCGCCCTGGACCCAGGGCTGCTTCCTCGCCTTCTTGGGTTCTGTAGCAGATGCCACCTCCTGCTGGAAGTGTTTGTTTTTAATCTGAGGTTTGGCATCTCACAGGTTTTTGGAAATCAGATTTGTGGTTCTCAACCTTTTGGAGTTTGCTAATAGTTTTGATACTAAACATTTTTTTTTTTTTGAGACACATGTGAAGACAACAGCAGAGTAGCTGGCAATAATTATAAGTCAAAGGTGTTGCGGCATAACAGGCCTCCCAGCTGCAGTGAAAATGTTGATCGTGGCTGTCTTCGTTGGTTGACTCTCAGCTCCAGGTCATCCTTTGAGTAACTTTGCTACCCTGCTATATGGCCTTCCCTCATAGCTCAGTTGGTAAAGAATCTGCCTGCAGTGCAGGAGACCTGGGTTCAATTCCTGGGTTGGGAAGATTCCCTGGAGACAGAAATGGCAACCCACTCCAGTATTCTGGCTTGGAGAATCCCATGGACAGAGGAGCCTGGCATGGGGTCGCAAGAGTTGGACACAACTTAGCAACTAAACCACCACTACCCTGATAACTCGAGGCAAGGCCAAGTAAAAGGAGGTCATAGCCTGAAGTACTTTGATATTGGTTCTGGGTTCTGTTACCCCACACTCTTGGAGGTCTCATGTAAGTGAGACAGGAGACAGCGTAAACATCCAAGTTGCATCACAAAATCCACTTAACTCGTTTTTTGTTTTTTGTTTTTTTGCTGTGCTGCGAGGCTTGCAGGACCTTAGTTCCCTGACCAGGAATGGAACCCGGGCCCCCCGCAGTGATAGCACCAAGTCCTGACCACCAGGGAATTCCCGTCAGTTTTGTTTATTTATTAAATTTTGGCTGTGCTGGGTCTTGGTTGCTGCTCGCGGGCTTCTCTAGTTGAGGCGAGCAGGGGCCACTCTCGCTGTGGAGCACAGCCTTCTCGTGGTGGCTGCTCTTGTGGAGCGTGGGTTCTAGGCTTGTGGGCTTCAGTCGTTGCTCTGCATGAGTTCAGTTGTTGTGGCGGGCTTGATTGCCTGAGGCGGGTGGGATCTTCCCCGGCCGGGGATCGAACCAGTGCTCCCTGCATGGTGGATTCTTAACCACTAGACCACCAGGGAATTCCCATCACCATTGTATCCAAGACATTCCCATGGTACAGTTTCTGCTAGTTAACATCAGAATGTCTCACAGCGCTTCACATTTTGTTGGTGTGCTGGTAAAGAGGTGCTGAATTAGGTCAGGAACCATCTCAGCTCCCATCACGCCTGAGTACCATCAGGTGTGTGTACAGGACTCAGAAAGGGAAGGACATGGAGGGGCTGGGAAGGGGGACTTCGGGCAGCCGTGCTCACACTGGCAGCATTTCTCAGCCCCTGGCGAGGAGCCCTGCCTCACCCTGTCCTCCCCAGCTGCCCTCCTGTGGGCCAGCCCCCTTCCTTTGGGCTCTCTTAACACTCGCCTGGTGCTCAAGCCCAAACCGGGGAGAATGGGGGTCCGGGCCCTGTCGCTGTCCTGTAGGTGCAGGTGCTTGGCAAGTGGCCACACAAGGAGAGCCTCTCGTGGGTGACAGGAAATCTCAGTCGTATAGGAGCCCTCGTTTGGTAAAGGTTGGCCGTGTCCTCCAGAAAGGGAGGAGGCTGCGTCTCCTTCCCTGATGTGATGTCTGTCCCTCTGCCCAGCTAAATGGGGGACACGGAACTGAAGACGGGTGGCAGGGTGGAGAGAAGTGGCAGCTGGGGAACAGGCTGCCTCCCAAGTGGCTCCCCGCAGACATGCATGCGTCCTTTGATCACGGGACACCTTGGAAGGTGCCCCGCTGGCGAGGGCTGCGGCCAAGGGAGGGAGAGAGGGGTGTCCTGCTGCCCCAGGTGAGACCCAGGCCCTCAGATCAAGGCGGGGGTGGGGGGGCGACGTGAGTGCTGTCTGCACCTTGAGGGCAGAGGTGATGGATGGACTCTGGGCCCTGGGGTGTGGCCGCACGAAGCATACAGATGGGATCTGAGTACCCGCCCTGTGGCATCACCTGGGGGCTTGTTAGCAAAGACCCCATGGTAGACCAGTGAACCAGAAGCTCTGTTGATGGGGAGGGGGCCGCAGGTTGTCCCTTAGCCAGCCTCCTGGTGGTTCTACGACCCTGCTCAGGGAGACCACCCGTCTAGCGTGGTCACTGAGGTCCTTTTCCACTCTGGAGTCAGGTGTGCAGCTCAGGTGTGTTGGGAGGGTGAGATGAGGGGCTGTGTGCTCCGTATTAGCTGGTGGTGGTTACTGCCCAGGGGAGTGAGGGGGCTCAGCCTTCAGCCACACAGTGTCCCAGACCTCTGTCCATTCTCTGTGTGGCTCTGTATTTCGTCAATTTAGAACACATCTCTTCAGCCTCTATTTTAACAGGTATTAAAAGGGGTGTGTCTCACAACTGATGTGTACACTTAATACAGTTTCCTCCTGAAAAGCTATTACTAAATAATTGGTACGTTTTATAATCGATAGTTAAGGAGATCTGTTAACAGAAGGTGTATATATATATTTAATTTCTTTTTATTTGGCTATGCTGGGTCTTTGTGGCATGTGAACTCTTCACTGAGGCATGTGGGACCTAGTTCCCTGACCAGGGATTGAACCCGGGGCCGCCTGCCTTGGGAGCGCGGAGTCTTAGCCACTGGATCACCAGGAAGTCCCTAGGAGGTATATTTTTAATAAGAAAGTGACTGTCTTCTATTCATGACCTTGAAGTTTTCCCACTGCCGGTTGACACCACGTGAGTGGGTTTCTCTGGCTGGACAGGGTTACTCCCTGTGGGTCATCTCCACCCACACCACACCAATTGGGTTCCTCCCAAGGAAGATGGGCTAGTTACTAGAGGCAGGGGACGGTCGTCAGGCAGACAGAGTGAGCAGTGTTCCTTTTGCCCGAGGATAACCAGCAGCTGTGGCGGGTGAGTGCCTGGGCAGGTGGTGCTGTGAGGAGAGCTGGCTGGTGACTGCGTTTCAATCTCCTTCTCCAGAAAAGTTGCCAGACGGCCAGCATTGCCACTGCTGAAGTGTCCGTGCAGGCCCGGAAGCATGTGGATGCTGAGGTGCAGACCGAGGTCCCTGAGCCGGTCAGCCTGCCGTCTGTGCCTTGGCACAACGGCCCCCGGCTTGCGGCCTTTCTCCGGAAAGTGGAGGCCATGGTTACCCGAGAGCTGAACAAGAATTGGCAGAGCCATGCATTTGACGGCTTCGAGGTGAACTGGGCCGAGCAGCAGCAGACGGTAGGGATGAGCTGGTGCGGGCCTGGGGTGCCGTGGGTGGTGGCGTTAGCTCATCTTAGGTCCTTCTTTTGTGCCACCCAATAACAGCGTGCATGCCAAGTTGCTTCAGTCGTGTCTGAGTCTTTGCGAACCTATAGATGGTCTTGCCAGGCTCCTCTGTCCATGGGATTCTCTAGGCAAGAGTACTGGAGTTGGAGGCCATGCCCTCCTCCAGGGGATCTTCCCCACCCAGGGATCGAACCAGCATCTCCTGCATTGGCAGGCAGGTTCTTCACCAGTAATGCCACCTGGGAAGCCCCAGCCCGCCAAATAATAGGAACACCAATAACAATCATAACAGCATTCACCAAGCTCTTACTTTTTGCCAGGTATTAAGCTAAGAAGTCACTGGGCCTTCCCTGCTCCCCTTGGTGGTGCCTTGTTATTTCCATTCACTGCTAGTAGGCAGTAGAGGCAGGGTTTGAGGCTGGACAGTCTGACTCTGGGTCTTATTTCCTTGATCATTCAGCTCTGTTTTCCTAGGCACACTCTGTGCCAACTCATTGATCCTTCTGGACAGCTAGTTCTTTACTGATCTCTATCTTATATTTATTTTTTGTCCACGCTGAACAACCTGTAGAATCTTAGTTCCCTGACCGAGTCTAACTCGGGGCCCTTGGCAGCAAAAGCGCAGGACTGCCAGGGAGTTCCTACGATCTCCATTTTATAGATGAGATTCAGAGAGGCTAAGGGACTTGTGTGCAGTCACACAGCTGTAACTGGCTGAGCTGGAGTTTGAGTCCCAGTCTCCCCGGTTTCACTTTGGCGCTCTAGTGACTTCTGCGTTGTCAAGCCTTTTCTGGTCTCGAGGCAGAGCTCAGAGCAGTCACCCTGTAAACGCAAATGTCCAGTTGGAGCCACCACTTTGAGATCAGGAAGCCTCTGAACGAAGGCGGGCCCTTGACCTCTGCTCCACCCTGCTGGTGCCTGGGGACAGGCTGCTGACTGAGCAGTGAAGGCTTTTCTTACGCATTGTTTTCTTCCTCGAGAAATGGAGATGAGTAGTTCTGTATTCAGAGGTCATAGCCCTTCTCTCCCGCCCTTCCTCTTCCATCTGTTTCTGGATATACAGCTGCTCTGTTCCCACCAAATCGTTGATAGGTTTGGGAGAGTGGATTTGTTTGAGAGAAATCCTCAAAATCCCTCTGAAAAACATTTGCCAAGGCCACAAGTAAGTGTGGACTCGTCGTTATTTTTAAGTGGAGCACAAGAAGAAGGTCATGAACGTTGAAGTCTGGGCTCAGCTGCCCCTTTTTACAGTTGCATTCAAGGAGGCTGAGCTGTTGGCTTTCGTTTGTTGTTGTTGTTGTTTTGGTATGTGTCGGAGTCTTAGTCGAGGCATGTGGGATCCAGTTCCCTGACCAGGGGTCAAACCCAGACACCCTGCATGGGGAGCACGGAGTCTTAGCCACTGGACCACCAGCGAAGTCCCACGCGCTTATTCTTCATTGTTTAGGCTTTTCCACCTTTCTGTGCGTTTGGTCTACCTGTATATTACTTTCTCCCCTTTAGAAAATACATATGGTGTAATGATCCTCTTCGCAGGGCAGCAAAGGAGACGCAGACATAAAGGACAGACTTTTGGACACAGTCGGGGGGC
>SJYT01053760.1:659319-740558 GCA_006410635.1 Cephalophus harveyi
GGCCCGGGCCGCTTCAGGACGAGACCCTGGGCGTGGCGTCCGTGCCCTCGCAGTGGAGGGGCGTCCAGGGCATCCGCGGGCAGACGGTGAGGGCGCGGGCGCCTCTGGGTGACGCGGGCGGGCGGGCGGGCGAGGCACGTCGCGCGGCAGCCGGGCCAGCCTGTTTTTATATTTTAACCCACAGAGACTAACCCTTGGGGGTACTCACGTCTCAATTTCCCTGGTCTTTGAGTAGCAGCCAAAAGGATTTTTAAAGACTCTAAAGACTCCAGGTTTTGAAGGATTTTGTGTGAACTGCAGTTTTTAGGCATTTTCAAACTAACTTTTACTTAAAAAAAAAAAAGACAAAACTGCATCTTAAGGTCGAGAGACACAAACGAGTCACACTGTGCGCGCTGTCTCTTATACACATCTAGATGTGTATAAGAGACAGGGGCCTAGGGGGAGGGGGGGATGATTTGAGAGAGTAACATTGAAACTTTCACGTTACCATATGTAAAATAGTCAGCCAGTGGGAACCCAGAGGTGCTCTGTGATAACCTGGAGGGGTGAGATGGGGAGGGAGGTTCAAGAGGGAGAGGACAGGGACTTCGCCGATGATCCAGTGGCTAAGACTCCGTGCTCCCAACGCAGGGGGCCAGGTTCCATCCCTGATCAGGGAACTAGATCCCACATACCACAGCTAAGATCTGGTGCAGCTAAATAAATGAAAATCAATGAAAAAAAAAGAGAGAAGGGGACGTATGTATGCCTGTGCCTGATTCATATTGATACATGGCAGAAATCGTCACAATTTTGTAGTTGTCCTCTGATTAAAAATAAATCTGCAAAGCAGGAAAAATAAAGACTCGTTTCTGATTACAAAAGCACTACACGTTCATTTTAACAAACAGTCACTGCAAAAATACAGAACGTGTACTGCGAGTGGGAACAGTGGTTCGCAGGCCTTTCCCATTCGACACTGACACACAGTATGCTGCCGCTGCTGTTGCCATCAAGAGCATCTTAGATGCAGGTGGAGAACGCTGTCCAGGCTGTTTGCGACCTTTCGCGCTCAGCAGAGCTTTCCCTGCCAGTTCCTGTAGAGGAGGGGCCCCAGACACCCCAGAACCTGCGTGACGTGCCACTGAGCGGACAGGCAGCCTTCCTGGGGTCCCCGTTGGTGGACATCCCAGCACAGCGTCACTTCTAGAAGCATGTCTTCTGGAAGCAGTGAGCAGGTGGGGGGTTAGGCAGCACCCGCGGGTGGCCGTGGGGCGTGTGGGCCTCTCGCGGCCCTGAAGTTGCTTTCCTTTTTGAGTGTTGGGCAGAGGAGTAGTCTTTTCCAGCTTGCTGCTGTGTGGCAGAGCTAAAGCGACGCTGCTCTCTCACTTTGGTTTTCTTTTGCATGAATTTCTTGATTATTTCTCCCCGGTGGAATCACGCCTTGGCTGAGGAATCCGGCTGCTTTGTCTCTCCTCCAGCTGTCAGGGTGTTGGCCTTGACATTTCCCTGCTGTCCTTGGCTGTCGTAGCCCCAGAAAGGCTGAGCCGCTGCTCTCAGTCAAGTACTGTGCCTTCACAATCGGAAAATCAGTGACGACTTGGCTGAACGCTTCGGAATTAGAGATAGGGAGGAGGCCACCTAGGGGAGTCCACCCGGGAGGGCGCCCCCTGGAGCCTGTGGCCTCTTTGCCTTGTCCTGCCCTGGCCCTCGTTTGCACGTGTGGCCGACAGCGGAGAGGCCCTGAGACCAGTCTGGGGTCTTTTCAGAAACAAAGCCTGTTCTGTGTTGTCAGAACAGGTTGCTACATAGACTTCACCTGTGTCCTTTTTATTTATTTATTACCATTTTTATTTTATTCATTTATTTGGCCATGTTGTTTAGCTGTGGACTCTCAGTTCCCCAACCAGGAATTGAACCTGGGACCCCAGCAGTGGAAGCGTGGAGTCCTAAACACTGGAGCACCAAGGAATTCCCTATTATAATTTTTTTTTAAGTGAAGTATAGTTAGGGATTTCCATGGTGGTCCACCGGTTAAGACTCTGTGTTCCACTGCAGGGGATGTGGGTTGGATCCCAGGTAGGGGAACTGAGATCCCACATGCCATTTGGTGTGGCCAAAAAAAAAATTGAAGTATAGTTAATGTTATATAGCTTTAGATGTACAGTTTTGATTCAAGTTTGTGTGTGTGTGTGTGTGTGTGTGTGTGTATGTAGTGAAAGTATTAGTTGCTTAGTCATATCCGACTCTTTGTGACCCCATGGAGTGTAGCCTGCCAGGTTCCTCTGTCCATGGAATTTCTCCAGGCAAGAATATTGGATGGGTAGTCATTCCCTTCTCCATGGATCAAACCGGGGTCTCCTGCCTTGTAGGCAGATTCTTTACCATATGAGACAACAGGGAAGCCCGTGTACATATTATATATATACTCAGTTTTATACATATATCCAGTTATCTATATATGGATAATATGTGTATAAATATACATGTTTTCTGTTTTGAGATCCCTTTCCATTATAGACTCTTGTCCTTTTTAAACTGCTGCTCGATGCTTCACCATAGACTTTCATGGAGTCAGATTTGCTAAGGTTGGTTTTCCACACAGGTAAATTCACGCTGTGTGCTGTGTTGGGTCTTGGCAGACACCCACCAGTGAAGGTACGGAGCAGCCCATCTTTCTGTCCCTCTGCCTTCTCATCTTTAGATTTTAAAGTGTACTAATCGTTGCAGTTACAAATGCTGTTATGATACATAATGCTTATAGTTTATTTTTTATTGAATTCATAAAACGTGCATAAACACAGGCACAGATCACAAGTGTTCGGGCCCATAATTTTCACACAGTGCAAACATTCATGGAACCAGAATCCCGAGAGTTTTTCTCCTGCCCCCTCTGCCTCCTGGCCTCACCGCGTGGCTTTAAGATGGTAGATTTGCTGGGGACTCCCCTGGTGGTGCAGGGGTGAAGACACCATGCTCCCAGTGCAGGGGGCACCGGTTCAACCCCCAGCTGGGAAACTAAGATCCGAGTGGCCCAACCGAAAAATTAAAAGGAAAAAACCAACAAATTTACTGAGATATAGTTTACAACCCATATAATTCACCCATATAAATCATTTAAAGTGTGAAGTGGGTTTTAATAAATTTCCAGTAGGGGCTTCCCTGGTGGCTCAGACGGTAGAGTCTGCTGCAATGTGGGAGGCCTGGGCTCGATCCCTGGGGTAGGAATATCCCCTGGAGGAGGGCATGGCAACCCACTCCAGTATTCTTGCCTGGAGAACCCCTGTGGACAGAGGAGCCTGGAGGGCTACAATCCATGGGGTCACAAAGAGTTGGACACGACTGAGCGACAGAGCGCACGGCACAGAGGTACATAAGCTTTGCCACAGTCCATTTTAGAATATTTTCATCACTTCCCCAAAAGAATTCATATCCACTAGCAGCCACTCCCCATTTCCCCCACAGCTCCTGGCAGCTGTTCACCCCCTTTCTGTCTTCAGATTTGTCTCTTCTGGACATCTCATGTAATGGACTCATATAACATCTGATTATATAACTGTGTCTGCCTAGCAGAGTGTTGTCAAGGGTCCTGTGTTATAGCGTCTTTTGGGACGTCATTCCTTTCTATGGCTGAATCGTTTGCCATGGTAGGGATATACTGCGCTTGTCCGTCAGTCACTGGACGTTTTGGCTGTCGTGAATGATGCTGTGGCCGCTTGTGTTCAGGTGTGCGTGTCGCCGTGTTTGTTTCCAGTCCTCTTGGGCATGTCCCTCGAAGTGGCATTGCTGGTCCATGTGGTAACTCAACATTTTGTGGAACCGCTGGGCTGTTTTCCACGGTGCCTACACATTCTGCATCAGAGGTGCACAGTGCAGCTTCTGACAGAATTTGGATGTTTTTTCCATTGGATGGTTTCTCTATTTGGGGTTATGAGGTCAAGAAGGGTGAGACTTTTCGCAGGAGTTTCAGCCTGTGGTACAGATTAGCCCCTGGAAAGAGTACCAGACCCTCACCGTGGCCAGCACTGCTGGCCTTCTCGTTAGCTGCTGCTGGCAGCTGTGGGCTGAGCCACAGGGTGCCCAAGCTTTAAAAAAAGCGTGTGTTGAAATACACCTAACATGAAATGTACTCCTGTGACCGTTTTTCGCCTGTGCAGTCGTGTGGCATCCAGGATACTCACACTGTCAGGCAGCCGTCACCCCTGTGCCACTCCAGAAGCCAAGGCTTTGGAGGTTTTGTGTGGAACAGACGTGAGTACAGGGTCCAGCTCTGACCTGGAGCCTGGTGTCTGTCTCAGTTCCCAAGGCTCTTCCTTCTGGAAGCACCCTGTTGGGAATGATGGGATGAAGGCTCCACACTGTCCCCGGGCTGGGCAGTGGCCTTGAATCCTGACCGGAATCGGGAGCCCCACACCTGTGTCTGCCTTTCGCTCCCCTGCTGGGTGGCTTTGCGATTCGGAGTTGGGGATGGCCTGTCTCTTGCAGGTGACCTGCCTACATACCCTGAGCTACCCCCCAGCCCAAGGACAGGGTCTCCACGTGACTGGTGTCTCCTGGAACTCCACTGGCTCTGTGGTGGCCTGCGCCTATGGCCGGTGAGTGGCAACAGGGGTGTGTGGGGGGAGATAGGAGGCCCTGAGACCCTCGTCTGAATCCGTCTCCTTGTCTGTGCAGAGAAGGGTGGGCCCAGAGCTTGGTCTTTGTGGGAATCTTCCTTCTCAAGGCTGCCCGAGCCTTGGATTGGCGGGAAAAGACAGGGAAGGTTCTCCCAGTGCCCAGTACCAGCAGTGGGCTGTGAGCCCTGGGCCTGCCTCGTCTCTCCCAGGCTGTGTCAGACATGCCCAGCTTCCTCCCCCTGCCACGTATGGCCCCGTCCCTGGTTCCTGGAGACCCTTTTCCGGAGAGAGTCATGACCTTGGGGCGCCATATAGGCGCCTCTGCTACTTGGGTACCCAGCACAGTGTCTGTGTGTGATGGGGACAGACACTCATCTGTGTCGGGGTGAGGTGGGTCGGGCAGTAGGAGCAAGGTGGGCTGGGGTAGCACGGGTTGGGATGGAGCCCAGGCCTCGGGTTGAGCTCATGTGTGTGTCCCTGCAGCCTGGATGACGGGGATTGGAGCACGCTGAGGTCCTTCGTGTGTGCCTGGAACTTGGACCGGCGAGGCCTGAGCCCCCAGCAGCCGTCGGTGGTGGTGGAGGTGCCCAGCGCCACCATGTGCCTGGCCTTCCACCCCACGCAGCCATCCCACGTGGCAGGTGAGCCCCCCAGCCTGTCTCTGCTCCGCGTCCCGCAGCGGGCGGCCGAGGCCCTGCATTTGGCCCTCAGCCGCTGGTCACGGCCAGAAGCAGGGACCACAGGGGGTCCTGAGCCCTGGGCTCGGGTGGGGTAACTGGGCGTGGAGGAGGAGGAGGAGGAGGCAGGTCCTCAGCTGAGTCTTGGGTGGTGCGGGCCATGTGGAGATACAGCCTGGTCAGGACGTGAGGCTGGGCGAAGCAGGCAGTCTCGGGGTGCTGACCATAGTGATGTGCGTGCTGGGAAAGGGGGCAGGTGAAGCTGGAGGAACGGTGGGTGCAGGCAGGCGAGAGCCACCTGGTGGTGGGGGAGCTTTCCGGGGTGGGTACCGCTGGATAGAGCGGGCGGCCTGGGGACCAGGACTCTTTTCGAGGAAGCAGCCCCACGTCCTAGCGCAGTGGACGAGAGGGGGCGGGTGCCTGTCCCCAAAGCGGGGTTGTTGGCTGTGGGTGGCTTCCCACGCCTGCTTGGCCTCCAGGTGGATTGTACAGTGGCGAGGTGCTGGTGTGGGACATGAGCCGCCCCGAGGACCCACTGGTCTGGCGCACAGGCCTGACGGACGACACGCACACGGACCCCGTGTACCAGGTCAGGGCAGTGGCCCGCTGGGCGGGGCGGGAGGTAACCTCCTCCGGAGCCAGGCCTTGCCGTCCGGGTGTCTGCTCCACAGCACGGAGCAGGGGAGGGGGTGCCCACTGGCCACCACCCAGGAGGAAGCTCACCAGGGAGTCAGCGCTTGGCCAGCTGCCTCTGACATTCTCGGAGTGCCTGGGTCCAGAGTCACACTCGCCCCCAGAGGGAGCCCCCTGGGCCTGGCCCTGCTGGCCGCCTCCATGGAGCCCCTGCCGTCCTGGTTTTCTGCTGGGACTTGGGGGCACCTGGGAACCCTCTGGGTCTGCCCCCTGGTGGGTCAGGTGGCTCCCAAGCCTCTGTAAGAAGTTTCCCTTTTCTTTTTCCTCCTGGAAGAGAAGGGGAAGGTCGTGTGGAGGCTGACAGCCAGCCTTGCCGGGAGGTGGGGCAGGTGTCCTCTCATGACCTGGCTCCTCTCCCGGTTGCCCAGGTGGTCTGGCTCCCGGAGCCCCGGCACAGCCATCGCTTCCAGGTGCTGAGCGTGGCCGCTGACGGGAAGGTGCTGCTCTGGCAGGGGGTCGGGGCCGGCCGGCTGCAGCTGAGCGCGGGCTTCGCCCTGGCCGTGCAGCAGCTCCCCAGGAACACCAAGCTGAAGAAGGTACGAGGGGTGAGGCTGCCACCCCGGACATAGGCCCACAAGGCAGCGCTGGGCCGTGGGAGCCCCCGAGCCAGTGCGCCTTGGGGGCAGGCGGGCAGGTGGGAGTCCCCAAGGGCCACAGCAGTCACGCACCTGCCCCGGGCTCATTGGGGCCACCGAGCAGACTCCCCCCGGCCCTGCCCTGCTGCTGTTTTCCTCCGCAGCCTTCCCGTGGGGAGACTGAGGTGGGCGCCACGGCGGTGGCTTTCTCCAGCTTCGACCCCAGCCTTTTCGTGCTGGGCACAGAAGGCGGCTTCCCACTCAAGTGCTCCCTGACGGCGGAGGATGCCGCTGTCACGCGGATGCCCAGCTCTGTGCCCCTGCGGGCCCCAGCACAGTTCACCTTCGCCCCCCACGGCGGCCCTGTCTACTCTGTGAGCTGCTCCCCCTTCCACAGGTAGGGAGGGCCCACAGGGAGGGCGGGGGGGCCCCACCAGAACCCACACAGAACTGCCTGAAGAACCTGCAGTCTGCCCTGGGCCCGGGTCTTCCCCACTGAGTTCCAATACCCAGAGCTCCCGTGGTTGGCTCCAGGGAATCTGCTCCTCACCTTCCGAGCCCAGTAGCCCACTAGGAGTCCGACAGAAAGGCCCCAGCCACACCTGGACCCCAGTGCTCACCCGCCGCCTGCCCTGTGTCCCATCTAGGAATCTCTTCCTGAGCGCAGGGACAGACGGCCACGTCCACCTGTACTCCATGCTGCAGGCCCAGCCCCTGACCTCCCTGCAGCTCTCCCACAAGTACCTGTTCGCTGTGCGCTGGTCCCCGGTGCGCCCCCTGGTGTTTGCGGCTGCTTCTGGGGAAGGTAAAGGCACGGGCTCCGGGCTTCGCTCCACTGAAGGGACCTGAGCCCAGCGTGTCCCTGCAACTGTGGGCTGGGGAGGCTGTGGGTGAGGTCACGTGGGATGGAGAGCTAAAGTGAGTCACAGCCTTCCCATGTCTTCGGGAACCGTAGAGGCTCAGAGGCTGCAGCTCTGGGCCTGTCTCACCCCACGACTCTCCCTGAAGGTGACGTGCAGCTGTTTGATCTCCAGAAAAGCTCCCAGAAGCCCGCAGTTTCAGTCAAGCAAACCGAGGACGAAAGCCCTGTCTACTGTCTTGAATTCAACTGCCGGCAGACTCAACTCCTGGCTGCTGGTGATGCCAAGGGCACGGTAAAGGTGTGGCAGCTGAGCAGTGAGTTCACTGAACAGGGAGCCCGGGAGACAGAACACCTGGACCAGCTGGCCTCGGAGGTGGCCAGTTGAGGTCGGGGAGGCTACCTCTGGGCTGTGTGTTTTTGACGAAAGCTGAATGAAGACGACGTGACAAGCTTTTGGGGGAGTCAAGTCATTTATTTTGTCTTTTACATGAAAACAAAATTGAGGGCGGGCGAGTAAGAGGGGAACTAGCTGGCTGCTCAGATTTTTCTGTAGTCGGAATGGGGCAGCCGGCCTTAAGACAGGAATTGGGTCCCTGCAGCAACGTGGCAATGGCGACTGGACCTAAAGCCGGTTACTGAAGCACCGTTTTCTACTAAATCTTAAACCAAGCTAAGGAAGTTAAGGTTACGCTAGAAAGCAACATTGTCTGGAGTATTTTTCTTAAGAGCACAGAGAGGAGTTGACATGCAGCAAGGCGACGGTAGGGCAAGCAGCGTGGGCCAGGCTAACCTAGGAGCAGAGGATCAGTTCACGAAGAGCGAGCGGGTGAACTCGACGTAGTCGAAAGCAGTGGGGAGTTCGCGGCCCTTGCCGTCCACGTAGGGCTTCATGTGGGAGACGCAGTAGTCGGCTTGTTCCCGAGTCAGGTTCTGGAAGAAAAGTGAATGTCAGCCGAGCCCTGACCAGCCACGCCAACTGTGCTGTGGTGGGCGGTGGGCCCGACTTCAGAAACATCCGTGCCCGAGCTTCTGATCTCTGCCATTAATGGCCTTTGGCCTGGGCTGAGTTTCACTTGAAAACGGGGTAAAAGGGTCTGCACACAGCAGCTGAGGCTCAAGACAGGGGGCTGCGACTCTAGACTCAGCTCTGCCCCCGAGCTCAGGGCCAGCCTTGCCTGGGCTTTTGCCTTTCAGAGGACACACCCACCCCCCGGCCCCAGAAGCAGAGCTCCAGACCTGGTACAGCTCCTCCTTGGTCACATAAGGCTTCCCTTCGGAGCTCAGGGCCCGGAAGGCGCTCTCAATCTCCTCGCTGGACTTGACGTTCTCGGTCTCACGGCTGATCATAAAGGCCATGTACTCTTGCAGGGAGACGTGGCCGTCCCTGGGGTAGGGGGCAAGGTGTAGTGAGTAGGGAGGGCACAGCAGGAGCCTCGGGCAGAGCCGCTTCTGCTCCTTCCCTGACGGTCACCTGTTAGGATCCACAGTGTCCAGGATGGCCTCGAACTCAGGGTCGGGCTCCCCTTCCTCCACCATGGGCAGGTCATAGCCCAGGGAGCGCAGACAGGATTTGAACTCCTGGTGGTTCAGCCGGCCGGACTTGTCCTTGTCGAAGTGTCTGTGGCAGAAAGCCAATGCCTCAGCCCAGAGGCCCTGCTGCTGAGCCCACCTCCCCCAACAGGGAGGGCGCGGGGATACTCACTTGAACATCATGCTGAATTCTTTGAGGGCCTCCTCGGTCACTCCTGTTGTGTTCCTGGAAGGAGGGACAGGGTCAGGGACCGGGTCCTCCAGCCCAGGGGCTGGCGGCACGTGTCCCCCCGCCCCTGCCCCGGGCAGCCGCGGGCACCTGGCCTGGATCTGCTGCTCCAGGTTGTGCTGCATGCGCATGCCCAGCTGGTCGAGCTGGTCCCACTGCTGAGCCAGGCCCACGGTGCTGTGCTCCGTGTACTTGTTGTCCAGGATTAGCGCTTCCTCCATGGCTGCCCCCAGGTCCTCAATCTTCTTGAGCTGACTTCTCATGGCTCGAATCTCCTGGTGTTTGCGCTGCAGGGCGAAGGGCAAAGACACGTGGGTCAGGGGTTCTTGCCTCAGTCCCTGGGCTCAAACGCCTCCTTATCAGCCCTCCTCAGTCTCAGCACCCCAGCCTGAGGCCTGTAGGGCTGCCTACAAGGGGAAAGGAGGGATGGGATGAAGCTAAAACCCTACAGCCTCAACAAATGAAGAGGCTTCAGTGAGAGGCACCGATCAGCGGGTTGACCTGCCAGGGCAACAGGATACAGAGGACCCAACGAGCCTCTTCCTGTCCAAGCGGGGCTCCAGGCAGCAGCCTCTGAAGTGACTGCGGTCCTGGGCTGCTTTAAGGCAAGGGAGAAGGCGGGCATCCAAGCAGCCTACCTCGTCCCTGACCTGCAGCCAAGGAGGCCTGCTGGCAGAGGTGGGCAGAACAGGCACTTACTTTGGTAGCTTCAAGCTGCGACTCGAGGGTCCCGGATTCTTCCACCATGCAGGACCTGAACACAGACACTCAGTGAGGCAAGAGGCCTGATCGCGAGTGTGAAGTTAACTTTCCTCAGATGAAAGGACCTGCAGTCTCGAATTCCTTTTACTGAGGAACAAGCCCTATCTGCTATCGGCTATCTTTACTCAGCAGCCCTGGGAGCCAGGGAGGGCAGGTACCGCTACTCCAGCTCCAGGGCTCGGAGGCTGCGGCCCGAGCTGGCATTCACCCGCAGGTGAGGTGGGCTGAGCCCCACCCGGCCTGCTCTCTGCTCCCTGGCAGGGACGCTTTCACACGCGGCTGGCTCCTCAGGCCCAGCCAGGCTGTGACGTGGTGCCTGAGCCAAGCCAGGCCCTCGAAGGGCACCTGAGGGGCCAACTAAGCTCCCCCGGGACAGAGGGGGGCTGCACCGCCCCGCCACCTGACAGGAGGCCTGAGGGTGGAGGGGAGGCCGGCGAGCCGACAGGCACTCAGGGGTCCCCGGGGCCTCCTCAGGTTCCCAAGGAGGGCACCCACGCTCCAGGGGAAGTGACAGCAACAGGGATGGGGTCAGAGGGCCCCTCGACATGCAAACTGGGATGCCGAGATCATGGCCAGATTGGTTTTGAAAACTGTTCTCATTCTGCCCAAAGGAGGGGTGGCTGTGACTAAACCCCAGGTTCAGGTTCTGTCCTCTAGAGACACAGCGCCAGAGGCTCCTTCCAAGGCCAAGTTTTGAAGAGCGAGGGGCCTCTGGGGAGCCTCTTCCTGACATAACAGTGTGAGGTCACAGAGGCCACCAGTGAACAAAGACAAACGAGGTTACGTGCAGGGACGAGTCACACTGTGCGCGTGTCCTTCACGGGGTCGCGCCCGGCCTCCCCTGAACCCACATTTGCCCCCACCTACCCTTTTAACACCCAGCGAGCCAGCGTTAGCTCTGGAATTGCCCCAAGTTCCAAGTGCTGTAGCAAGGCAAGGCACCAGGCTTCCTCCTACCCCAGCAGGTCAGACTCCCAGGCACGCCATGTCCCCCCGGGAAAAGCACGCCCCCAGGACCTGGGGGCAGGAGGGTGGGCGCTGGTGCAGTGGGAGGACAGACCCCTCCTGCCCCCGCGGCTGCGGGCGGTGGGTTAGTCAAAAAGCAGAGCCGCCTGGGGGAGTCACAAGTGCATTGGGAAAACCACAGTGAGGTAAGAGAAATAAGAGGAGAAAAACCTTCCAGACAGATCATCCCCAACTTCATACTGACAGACACGAATGACCCGACGATACGCTATGCTATTCAGAGAGAAGAAACCAAGTGAATACACCAGAGGAAAGGAGGCGAGAGCATACCGAGACACACACACACCACAAGGCCCAAGCTGGCAGTGCACAGGCAGGGCCACCTGGTGCCCCGGCAGGGACCCGAGCCGATGGTCGGCCTGGGAGGGCAGGCGGCTGCAAGGGGGGCAGGTCACGAGGGGACCGAGCAAGACGGGACAGGGCTGGGAGGAGCCACACGGTAAGGGGAGCAGGGCACCTCGTGGACACACAGACCAAGACCAGCAGACACAGCCATGGGCACTGGGCGGGGAGAGCGGACACCAGGGCGGCACACGAGCTCCAGCTGAACCTGGGGTCTCTAAATCCGCCCCCTGCTCTGCCTTCAGCTGGTGCTCATCAGTGGGCACCTTCTCCTGCTGCCTCCTCTTAACACTTGATGGACCTGCCTTCTGGGCCTCTGGAGCGCTAGTCTAAGCCACTGTGGTCCTGGGAGACAATGCAAACGTGCCTGATCCGGGCAGAGGCCCCGGCCTGGAGAGGAGGCCCCCCGGGACTGGGCAGGACGGCCCTACGCCTCTCAGGGCTCCTCCCAACCCCTCTCCCCCATCACTCAGAAACCCTGGGCCCTTTCGCTTCCTATGAAGGCGAATGATAGCCCTCAGGAGTCAGTGCACAGGAGACTTAGCACGCCAGCCCGAGCCCCCTCAACACTGTCGTCCTGTCTCATGCCCCTGACCTCCGCGGGACTCAATACGGTCCCATCAGACGTGGGCAAAAAGGCAGAAAGTCCAGGGTAATCCCCACAGCTGAACGAGCAAGGGGACTCTCAGCTCTGGCCTAGTCTCTCTCCCTCAGGGAACCTTTGGAACCTGAACAGGAACGTGGGAGTGGCGCCCCTTCCCGGACCGCAGGCCATCGGGGCGGGGGGTGGGTGCCAGGAGAGGGGCAGGCGGGGGAACGTGCAGCCCGCCCGGGACGGGAAGGCCCATCCCGCGATCCTCTGCAAGCCACGCCACGACGGGACGGAGGGCAGAGAACAAACACATGAGACACCACCACACCACGAGCCCGCAGAAATAGGAAGTCAATATTAACCCATCGAGGAGATACGTTCTGTGGAGATGGGATCCAAGCAGCCACAAGACAGGGCGGTGTCCGGACAGCAGCGATCGTGAGGGGCAGAGACAGACACGAGAGAGAGACAAAACCAAGATCGTCAGTACCACGCCGACTCGACTGCACCTCCGTCACCGTGCGGGGCGGCCGCGCTCAGTCCCACCCACTCCAGGACCAGCGACTTCTCTCGGGAACAGTTTCCTGGCGAACACTCCTCAGGCTGCCCACCCCTCCAGCCGTGGGGCTGGGCACCCGGACCCCTGGACGCGCCCCTGCCAGGGGGGCCGCACCTGGTCTCCTGGATCCACTGGTGGAAGGCGTTGGCGTGCTGGGCGAACTCCTGGCGCAGCTTGTCATTCTCCTCCTGCCGCCGCTGCTCCTTCTGCAGCTCCAGCTCCCTTTCCTAAGGACCAAGGAGGCAAGCAGAGGATGAGATGGCTGGACGGCATCTTCAATCTAACGGGCAGGAGGTTGAGCAAACTCTGGGAGATGATGAAGGACAGGGAGGCTGGGCGTGCTGCAGGCCATGGGGTAGCAGAATCAGACCCGGCAGAGCAACTGAACAAGGAGGCAGAGGCATGTCACCACGCCCCTTCACAGACAGGCCCAGGCTCCGCTACTGCCAGCCTGTCTTAGCATCTGATAGAAACAGGAAGTAGTTTTCTGAAGGTGGACACAAGATCCACGCCCTTGGGGGGCCAGGGAGGACGAGCTATTAGCCCAAAGACAGGACAGAGGCGTCTGGGAGGCATTTGACAGCTCACATCCCCCAAGACGCCACAGACGTGGGGTGGGGCGGGGGGACCCACACACAGTGACTTGTGATAAAGGAAATCGCCCTCCATCCTGACTCCTCAACTCCTCATGGAGGAAAGGCTTCCCTGCCAGGGCCTGGCCCTCCTGCGGGGAAGCACCTTGATGATCTTCTGAAGGTTCCTCCAGGTCTCCTCCAGGGCCTCCATGGTGAACCAGGTGTAGGGGTTGGAGGCCACGCGGAAGCTCTTGATCTGGCGGTCCAGCTCAGCCAGCTGGTTGAAGTCGGCCTGGGCCGAGCTCAGCGAGGAGCGGAAGGCGTCGTGAGCCTCTCTCAAGGCCTTGATCTCTTCCAGGGAGTTGCAGCGCACCGGGTCTGTTAAGTCCTCCTCTGCATTTTCAAACCAGCTGTTGAAGGCTGAAGCCTTTTTGGCAAAGGTCAGGAAGAGATCCTCCACCTGAAAGCAAAGGTGACCGAGTGAGCACAGCTGCAGGGGCTGTGCGGGGCCACAGGGACCATCCTTGATGGGCGAATGGGCGGTGTGGGGCCCAGGAAGGTGGGGCTCGTTCCCAGGGCACCGGGCTTGCTCGCCACTCTGCCTCCCTTCTCCCACTGCCGAGGGGCCTCCATCTTTCTCCCGTGTTCCCCTTTCTGGGATGTGCAAGCTCAGTGTCCCAGGTGCTTCCAGAGCAGCAGCCTCATGAAGACAAGGGCCCCACCTGGCTGGTTTATGTTGATCCCACGCCCCTGAGCAGAGCTGGGTTTGCCGTCCACGTTCGCAGAGCTGGCCGGGGCTGCACTTACCTTGCGGAAGTGACTCTGTGCCTCCAGCAGCTTCTTCTTCCGGGTGGCCGAGTTGGCCAGGAGCTGGCTCCACCTCTTCATGAGGGCAGCATGGCGGGCCTCGATGGCCTTGGACTGAACGTGCTTGGCGGCCAGCAGCTGATCTTTGAGGGCAGTGATGTTGGCAATGCCCTCCTGCTGGAAGGCCTGCAGGCCAGCATCGAAGGTTTCCTGGAAGAAGGGGCGAGAAGGCAAGGACCGCGTTGGGGCGAGAGAGACGACTGTGCTCTGTCCAGCGCCCCGGCTGGGATGGCAGCCTCAAGTCTCCACCTTCCCCTGACACTGGGTCAAACCTGGCCACTTTTCTGCATCTCCTCAGACCACAAGTCCTGTGGCAGCTCCTCCTCACCCCCGCTTTTAGCCTGGGGCTGATGTACAAGGGCGGACTCGCCCTACTACCTTTGCCAAGAATGCCCACCTGGCTCTTCCTTGACCACTTTCGATTCACCCTCCGTGATCTAGCTTAGATGTTGTCTCCTCTGGGAAGATGCTCCCATCAACCCTCGCCTGCTGGAAACCGAGGCAGATACCGCTTGGGTGAGGCCCACACCCTGCGGTGCTCAGCCCTGTTAGCACCCAACAGGCTGCAGCTCAGAGGCCTCGTCTGAGAGCGTCCTGAGGACTAGGCCTGTCTCTCACCAATCATCCCCAGGGCCTAACATAACACAGTCAAAAAAACATGCTGACCGTCATTCACCCACCAGGGAATACTATGTGAGTAAAATCCAATCATTAGTCAAATAGCTGTGACTGACCTGTTTGGTGAGGAGAGTTTGGACAGAAGACAGATCTCGACCATAATCATCTGTCTTCAAGCTGTTCTCCTTTTCACCTGGAAAACCAAGCAAAAGTAATCAACTACCCCATCTCAATTTAAGAAATAAATTAAAAACAACAAAAAACCAAAAGACAAGAACACCCAGGCACCTACTGTCTTGCCCACATTTAAATTCCAGTACCACTGACAGCAGTCTCTGAACACCCCTGAGCCGGCTCCTTCCTGCATCCAGGCCCCTCCTCTACGTCCCTGATGAAGAGGCCCCTCCTCCAGCCTGTGCTGGATGTGGTTCAGTTGTTACTTATGAGACAGCCATTACCAGGATCACGTGGGTTCTGAGATCAGTGCAGGTGCCCTTGCCGGGAGGCTGGACCACACACACTCTGGGCCCGTGTAGCTCAGGGGGCAGTGCTGATGCAGGCTGGTCCTGCTGGTGTGGCCCTTGTGCTGTGACGCCCAGGACCTTGGTTTGGTTAACCCCCACAATGGAAGGGGCATCGCTGAGGCCCAGCTCTCTGCTTCAGGACCCTGTCTCTGCTGTTACCAGTGGTCTGCCCAGTGGAGAGGGACTCTGGTATGCCCACATCCCGCCGGTTTCTTCTCCACAGAACAAAACCATCTGCCCAAGAGGGCAAGAGACTCCGGTGGCACCAAGGCCACGCTTACCGATCCAGGACTCCACCACATCGGCCTTCCAGTTGAACTGGAGGAAGGCCGAGTTCTCGTCGAGCTTTGCCTTCCTCTGGGAGGCAGCCTTCTCCAAGTCTGACACTTTCCCGTTCAAGCCCTTCATCTTGGAAGAGATGTTCTCCTCATGGTGATTGTTCTAGGACAAGGAGAAGGCAGCCGCCGTCAGTCCTGCCCCCTCAGTGGTTAGCTGATCTGCACCCACCGCTGCCCGGCGGGCTCACAGCTGCTCAGACGGGCCACGCCCCCTCTGCCCCCTGCCCCGAGGATGCGCGGAGGCTTTTCTGAGAACAACAGAGCAAGAGCCTCCCAGAGATGAGCACTGGCAATGCCACTCCTGCAAGCAATAATGTGGAATGTGATAAAATGCTTGGTCTCAATGAGGTACTCACTCGTATTATTTTTGATAGCAAAAAATGAGAAAAAGCCAAAATAATTATGACTTACTGGCTACTATGTGTAACCCATAAAAACAATGTCTCAGAACAATATTTTCACACTGCGGATATTAAAAAGTATTAAGCTCCCATCACTTTGATTCAGTCTTGATTAGAACTGTATGTGAAAACACAAACTGTTAAGTCAGCATAAGATTTAAAAAGAAACTCAGGAGCAAATGAAGACTGTTGTTGGGAACAGTGCATCAGGCTCTTTGCCAGGAGATCAAAGAACATTGGAGAGCGCCATCTCACAGGCTTAAAGGACAGAGAAGGCTGGCTTGGGCACACGAGTGTGGCGAGTCCTGCACGCACCTCGTCTTTGTGGACACTGGTCTGTATCTGAGATTAGCCTCTATCAGGTTATTTGCCCATGAGGGCAAGAAGTAAAGCTCCCCAGCAAGCATGGATTTTAACCACACTGTTACCACCTGTGAAGCAAACACCAGGAGCAAGCTTCTACCTGATCGCCAGGGCAAATTCTGTGATGAGGAATCTTAATCACATATTACATGTTTGAGACAGGAAATCAGAGTTGGTAGAAGTCATCTGTCTTGTGGAGCTCATAACAGATTGACGGCACTGCATTCAGCCTGGATTTCAACCTGGGAATGACCTCACTTCACTGCTGCTGAGAAAGTACCAAGACGTCTCCCTTATTTTTTGCTTTCACCCTAAAAGGCTGTTTGAATGCAATGAACCTTGAGTTTTAACAGGTGCGTTTGTCTAATGTCCTGGAGAGCAGCTGGGTTTTACCCTTGATGTACACCAATCCAGCAGGTGCCATTTAACTTTGTGGGTGGCTCTACACGAGGAGAGAGTCTGGGGGTGAGAGGGGTCCAAACTGGAGGTGTCAGCTGGGTCCATCTCGGTGGGGCCTTTAGGGGTGACGACCTGTGTGTTCTGCCACCTTTATAAAGAGCTGAATTCCTGGAGAAGAAACTGGAAGAGCAGCCCTATGGCAACGCCAGTGTCCCAGAAGGACCAGCAGGGCTACTCTTTGCTGAATTAAGGCAGAAAAATTCAAGTGCCGGAGAGTCAGCTTTACTTGCTGACTTCAGAAGAGGAGGAGATTTCCCTGGTGGTCCAGTGGCTAAGACTAAGCTCCCAATGCAGGGGTCCCCTAGTCAGGGGACTACATCCCATATGCTGCAACTAAGAGCCTGCATACTGCCACTGAGACCCAGCAAAGCCAAATAAATAGATATTAGCAAAAAAAGAAGGAGGGATGTCCAGTTAATCACGGAATACAGGGATGGAGCTGCTATTGGGAAAAGAGGCTCGTACCCATGGGCCAGGCTCACCTTCTTAACCAGGTCTTGTCCGTTAGTGCAGACGTCATTCACCCGGTCCTTGTGAACAGTGAAGTCCGTCTCGAAGGCTTCATGTTTCTTCAGCAAGCCCTGCAGTGGAAGCAGCCAAGCCAACTCCTGAGAGCCTGGCATAGATGGTGCGCAGGACTACAGAGGAGCAGGATGGGGGGTGCCCTCACAGGGACCCCAGTCAGCTGGGGCAAAGACGACAATAGATGCAGAATAAACTGGAAATCATCAAGTGTCCAGCGTGACTAGAGGTGGGGGCACCAGGGAAGGCCTTTCTGAAGAGGTGAAGCTCTTGCCAGTCAACCAGCACAGGCCTTCTGCTCCCTGGAGACCACAGAATGGACACGGAGGAACCTTCAGATAAGCACCAACTGAACAGGGATGCCTGCCCTAAGATTTAACTCAAGTATGTCTCCTGGGGGCCTTCAGAGTCTTGTCTTTCCCTCCACACAGCTGAAGTGCTGGAGACAGTGCCCCTTGTGCTGGCTTTCAGGGAACTTAGCAACGCAGAGGACAGGAAACCACTGCCTGCCTCTACCGTCTACCTGCATCCCCCGACCACCTAGGAGGACTCCCTGGCAGGAGCGCGGCTCAGGGGCGGCTCCAACAATCGGGAATGCACACTCTGCTTCCACAACCAGGGGCACGGATGGAGAACACTCAACTACAAAGTGCAACTCCTCCTATGAAGAGGCAAGCCGGGCTGCTCTGTCCCACAGGCCAGGCCTTAAAGCCCCTGCAGCCTGGCCTTGGCCTCTGTTAACACCGCCCACAGAAGCTGATCTAACCTTGCTGGACAGTGAGGCCACTGAGACGTCCCAGTCAGAGCCACGTGAATGACGTCACCACGGACTTAGCCCAGAGGCCCCCTGCCTCAGTGCAGCTGTGTGAGAGCAGCTGAGAAAATGCCCATAAACTCACGGATTCACGGGAAAGAACTGTTCTCTTTAGTGTTGCTCCACAGCAATAGCTAACCAGTGTCCTGAGGAGGTGTGTTATGGGTTGAAACGTGTGCTCAAAATACCAAGTCCTAACCCAGCACCTAGGAATGTGACACCGAGGTCTCTGCAGATGCGACTGAGTTAGGACGTGAGTGTCCGGGTGGCTCTAATCCAGTATGACTGATGTCCCACATGTGTGAGAAGAGGGGAATCCGAATATGGACACACCCAGAGAGAACGCCATGGAAAACGCAGAAGGAAGACCAGCTCCTGGGAGAGCAGGACAGAGGCGGGGCTGCACTGCTACAAGCCGAGCTCCCGGAGCTGGAGGAGGCAACAGAGTGGGACAGCAAGGCCCTGCTGACCGCTTGATCCCGGACCTCTGCTCCCCAAACCAAGACAAAACAAGCTCCTGTAGTTTTTAAAGCCACCTGTTGCTGCTACTACTAAGTCGCTTCAGTCGTGTCCGGCTCTGTGCGACCCCACAGACGGCAGCCCACCAGGCTCCCCCGTCCCTGGGATTCTCCAGGCAAGAATACGGGAGTGGGTTGCCATTAAAGCCACCTAGCTTGTGGTAACTGTTAAGGCAGGCACAGGATGCTGAAGAGGTCCCGGAAACCTGTGGTGGTGATACCAGCGATACTGCTGAGCTGACAACAGGGTTCCAAGAACCCCATGAATTGAGGCAGAGAGAGTCACCCCAATTCTGTCTACACAAAGGCAAGTGTCTCTGACATGGGCTCCTGAGGACTAAAGTCGCCAAGGAGACCTTGCCTGACAGCCCTGAACGCTCTTCCGGTAAAAGCATGGCCACTGAGCAAGCTGGCGAAAAGGGTGGTCAGCGGGCAGCAGCCCCGGTCTCTACCTGGATGGCAGCAAGAGTGTCTCCGTAATCCTCACTGGCCACCAGGGTCATCTTCTCATTGATCCAGGCTTCCTCCTCCTCCACGTTGGCTACAAACTGCTGATATTCCAAAGATTCTTCTAGCCGCTGGCCCCTAATCGCAGGGAATGGTTAAAAAAAAAATCAGCCATAAGCCCCTCTAACTTGGACGCTTAAAAACATGAGTGCTGAGTGTGGGTTGTAAATGGTTCATTCAAGCCCTTCTCCTCCTCTTAACATGAAACAGCCAGTGTTGATGAAACAGGAAGCTCTAGAACCACATGTGGGGTCCAACTCGGGACTACACGTAACGGGACCAGCTCAGCCTGGGGCTGTCAGAGATGCTTCTGAAGCAAGGTGCCTGTGGCACGTGAACCCCCAGGAAGAGGTCCCGAAGGGCTGGAGGGCCCAGAGCCCTGAGCAAGCCCCACCCACTGTGTCCCCAGCCCACTCGCCGGGCGGCTGCCAGCTGCTTCAGCTCCTTCCAGTGCTCCACGAACTGCGCCAGGCGCTGCTGAATCTCCTCCTTCCCGATGGTGTTGTCATCAGACAGCTTCTTTCCAGTATCCAGGACACCCTGACGGGCAAGAGGAATTAGACTCAACAGTGATTGCGCCTGCTTTTACATGCTTCCAGGAAAGGGTCTCAAAATCCGATTCAGACTTTCCCCACCGCTCTCTGGGACGAGGGGCCGTAAACACTGCAGAGACCTCAGTGAGACGAGCTTGTCCAGGCCCGTTCAGCCAGGAGGCGGCCCCTCACCTGAATGGCAGGCTCGTGGGCAGCCAGCTCTGCCTCCAGCCGTTTGTGCTTCTTCCTCAGGTTCTGGACGCCCGTCAGGTCGCGGCCGTAGTCCTCTGAGCTCACCAGCAGCTTCTTCTCCCTGGACAACACAGGGAGGCAGTCAGCGTCTGTGTCAACTGGAGCTGCGTGGTCAGAGCTGTGATGTTCACAGACCCCACAATCCCCTTCTTGCGCCTACCCACCCCTTCAGAAGTGTCCGCGCCACTCTTCCAAGAACAAAGCCTCTACTTCCCAACGCACAGAGTCCACGCGTGTCTCAAGGAGCAGCCACTGTGCGCGGCTCGGCAAGGGCTGCAGGAGGGGCCACTGCAGACGCCCTATCAAGCCTGCCTTCTCCAACATACGCCCGCGAAGATGCTGCTAGAAACAGCTTTTCTTAAACAATTCTTTTTTAAAATTTTGGCCTCATTGTGTGGCACGTGGGATCTTTGATCCTGGACCAGGGATGAAAACCATACCCCCGAAGTGGAAGCGCCAAGTCTTAACTGCTGGACCACCAGTGAAGTCCCATAAATAGCTTTTTAAGGAAGTGAGGAATTAAGAGGATCTTGGCAAAAAGAGAATCGGGTGGCAGAGGATGAGATGGTTAGAAGCCATCACCGATTCAATGGACATGAGTTTGAGCAAACTCCAGGAGCTGGTGAAGGACAGGGAAGCCTGGCGTGCTGTAGTCCATGAGGCCACAGAGTCAGACCTGACAAAGCGACTGACAATCAACAATCACAATCTGTCCTTAAAAATGGTGTTTACATGCTGTATCATCTGAAAAAAGTACACGAGAATTCTGGGGGCGGGATGATAAAAACAAACCACAGGAAGTTTCCCTTCCCCCAAGCAGCAGTCTTCCCCAGGTGGACCTCACTAACGTTACCAGTCACCTCAGGGCAGGGTCTAGACAAGCCCTGGGCACCATCACACACACTACCATATGGAGTCTGTGTTGGTCACCATTACCAGACACCAGGAGGGGAAGCAGAGACATCCCTCCACAGGTGTGTGCCAAGTCTGGGCCGAGCTGGGCCCAGAATCTGACCCATGTCCGCCTCGCCACCAGGGTCCAGGAGAGAATGAACCCCAGGGTTCCGAAGGCTCTGGGGACGCCGAGCGGGAGCACATACTTGATCCAGGACTCCTCATCGTCCATGTCCCGGAAGAACTGGTGCAGGCGGTGGGACTCATTCAGCCTAGCTCGCCGTGAGGCGGCCATGCTCTTGATTTTTTGGAAACGGCCGTTGATGGTGTCCCGCTTGTCCTTCACCTGGGAGGTGTCGAAGGCGCTGCTGGTCATCAGGCTGTCCGCCTGGCTGTTGAGGTCCTTCAGGCGGTCCTGGGGCCAGGGACACGGCAGAGGGTCAGAAATCTGGGTCTTCTGCGAGCAGCTGCTTTTGAATCAGAACTTCTTCACTGAGGGGCTGGTTTAGGGGTGTGGACCCCTGGGGCTCTAAGAAATCAAAACTATTTTCATAACGATACAAAAACATCGGCCTTTTTCTTCTCTTTTACTGTGTGAACATTTGCACTGCTCGTGCAGAACCCACAGTGGAGTGCCACTGCTCAAGTTAGTGGCCAACTATGAGCAGAAACCTGATTCTTCACCACCCCCACTTTTCAGCAGAAATCGCTCTTTCACTTAAGCACATCCTTAAAAAAGAAGCCAAGTTGTTAATTTTATTACATACCCATCTTTGAGTACGTGTCATTTTCATATCCTATCTGATAAAATGGGGAACCCACACAAAGTACTTCTGTGGGTGCTGAAGTCCATGACTGTCCACAGGAGAAGCATGTTCCAAGCTGAACTGGCCACTTCTTTCACAGACCATCATTTTCACTCGGAAGAACGGCCAATAAACTATGGTCATTCTTAACTTTGGGAGTGACAAACACTTTATCGCAGATGAATAAAGAGAACCTGTCACTTTAAAGAAAACTGAGTTTGTTGCTAATGATAAAATTCAAACTTTCATGAGAAAATTAGAATTCTGGACAATTGGCATCCACTTCCAAGAGCCTGACAACTTTCAGATACCTGAAGACCTTTTTCCCCTTGAGACTGACTCTAAAGGACCTGGTGCATTTGGGGAAGGACAGCAATGTTCATCCCTGAGTCTCAGAGCCATTTTATACTCTAAACTACTACTGACAACCCGTAGGAGAGTTTATATAGATTTTACATGTCAACATTTGTCATTAAAATTTTTTTTTATTTTTTATTTTTTTGTCATTAAAAATTAAACCAACTGTTACATTTAAAAAAATGTTTAAGTCAAAAAAATCTCAGCATGTTACCCACTGTATGTTCTCATTTACATGACACTCTCTAATGATGAACTACAGAGATGGTGAACAGATGAGCGGTTGCCAGGAGTTAGGGACAGGGTAGGGATACAACTAGAAAGGTTATAAGGAAGCTCCTTTGTGCTCACAGAACAAGGCTGCATCTTGAATTTGGTGGTAGTGACGCAGATCCACACACTTAATGCAACTGCGTGGAACTATGTGCATATACGCACAGAAACAAAACTAAATGCATACAAAAACTGTGAAATCCAAACAAAGTCTATGAATTGTAGCAAAAGACAGCTGAGAAAAGTGTATTAACCCGGTTAAAATAAACCCATCACAAGTTAAGTAACATTTCTTAGGTGTAATTTCTCACTTTTGCATGTATAATGCCCCAGACCCTTGCCTAGGTGCCACACTGCTCACCTCGTGGGCAGAGATGTCTGCCTCCAGCAGCTGATGTTTTTTTAGCAAGTTGTTCACAGAAGCCAGGTCTTTGCCATAATCCTCAGAGGCCAGCAGGGCTTCCACCTGGGAGTGAAAGGGGAGATTACTGTTGGCTGCAAACGTCTGTCCACACGCTGCTGCTGTGACGTGGTGTGACCAGCCCCACTGCCCACACCTTGCCTGTCTGTCAGGCACAGACTCAAGGGCCTGTGAGTGTGAACACTCCAGCTGCCTTCACTGGCACGGTGGTGGAACACAGAGCAGCCTTACTCTCCTGGGGAGCCTCCCCTGGGCAAAAAGCACCAGTGTGCCCAACAACACAAGAACGGCACGGGCGTGCTTTAACCATGTCCGCGCTCCGTGATGGCCTGAGGCAGTTATTCAAACGTTCACCAAGAGCTTTTCATGACTTGAAATAACACTACCAATACAGACCAATGATAAATTACTCATGGGCTCAAATACACAGAGCCACAGCTAAACAACAACTCATGGAAATAAGTGTGGACCAGATGTATATAGAACAGTGGTCTCTAAAATTTTCTCTTTAGACTTTCTATCATCTCTACACTGTCTACAGAGACTGTATGACTAACTCCAGCTTCCTGGCCCTTCACTGTCCTATTTCCACCTGGGCGCAGGCTTGGGGGAGCGGCCTGCACACAGACCCTACCACCTCCTCCTATTCGCATTCTTTGTGGAGACAAGTGATCCACATCCCACACAGGTAAGCTCTCTCTTCTCTACACATTCCCTCCCTCTGCTTAGAAACCCGCCAGAGCACACAGCTCACACCTGACGAGGAAGTTCCCTGTTAAAGGGGATGTCGGGGAGAGCCCTGCCTGTTCACAGAACCCTCTGGAGGGAAGGGAGCCCCAGCATCACCTCAGAACCCCCCTGGGGGGAAGGGCGCCGCAGCATCACCTCAGAACCCCCCTGGGGGGAAGGGCGCCATAGCGTCACCTCAGAAACCCCTGGTGGAAGAGAGCCCAGTATCACCTCAGAGAGCCAGAAGTCGAAGTCCTTGATGCCGGTGTTGAAGTTCTGCTGCTTGTTGGCTTCTTTCAGCTTCTGGCTCTTCTCAGCCGACTTCTGCACCAGGAACTGCCACTGGTCAGCTAAGGCGGCCAGCCGGGCCTAGGCCAGGGAAGCAAGTCGTCAGAGACAGGCAGCCCCACAGCCAGCGCCCTCTTGGGAAGCCCTCCTCAGCGAGGCTGATGAAGAGGCTCACGGGCGCCGCTCTCGCTAGCACCCGTCGGCAGCTCAGACAGAAACCTGGGTGTTTCCCTAAGACTGCGTTTCAGAGTCACCATCGAGTGGACTCTACTGCTGACAGTGAAGTCCAGCACCTCTTCTTTCCGGGCCAGGAGGAGGGGAGCTGGGCACCGTACCTTGACGGCATCCTCGCTACCGGCGCAGGCCCCACGGTCAATGAGGGAGTTGCCCATGTCGATGACCCCGCGGATCCGGTCCGCATTGGCGTGCAGTTCTGCCTCGAAGGCCTGGTGCTTCTGATGCTTGCTCTGAAAACATCAAAAACACCCCCCACCACCTTTCAAAACCAGGTCCTGCGAGGTAGTGTCTTCAGGAATAAGGGGTTCTCAGAAAGAAGCGGTAGCGAACTTAAGAGAACTAGGGGCAGGCAGCAACGCTTTTCTAGAAAGCAGTCACAGAATCTGTGAGAAACGCTTCTGGAGTCAGTCTGGTGCGAGTTCAGAGAGAGGAAAGGCACCAGCTCAGGAGCAGGTGAGCTGACTCAACTCCTGAATCGGAGGGAAATTCTACAAGCAGACGCTTTCCAACACTTTTGCAGGAAGCGGCAACGGCCAATTGTAGTTCTCAAACTACCTGTGCATCAATTTCTACGCACGGCTTCCTCCTTAGGGGACAGAAGCTCTAAGAAATAACGCATCTGGCCTCTCATCACCTAGGGCGGCAGTCCCCATGACACCAGGCACGCGAGGGTGAGCCTGCCCCGCCATCCACAGAGAACCCTGAAGCCACCGCAGAACCGGGATTTCCCGGCTTCTCCTTCGGCAGTGGTCACCATTCAAAACTCCTGGATTTGTCAAAATCCAGGCTTGACTGTAGGTAAGAACTTCATTTTGCTAGAAGAGAGGGCTGGGAGAACGATGGGCATCTGAGGGCAAGGGCCTGATGGGGAACTTAAAACCCCGCCGAGATACAAGCTGCAGGGGCGCCACCGGAGACAACCAAAAGGACACAGCTGTGGGACAGCTCTGGGCGAGAAACGCAGGGTCTCGGGCGAGGATGTTATCCAGGGAAAAAAAATAAAAGGAAAAGGCAGTGCAACCGGGGAAGGATTCTGCATCATATGTTTCATTTCAGGGGCAGCAACTGTCAAAAGATGGAGGCATGTGGCTGGTGAAATGCAGCGCCAACATAAAGCGCCCTGGCCACATACTCTAACGCTCGAGCCCAACGACAGAACAGAAAAAGGTCTCAGACGCCCACATACCCTGACAAGAGCCCAGGTCCCCTCTTTTCCTGATCGCTCTTTGGCTCAATTCTCATCCGTTTAAGCCACTTCTCAGCTACATTTTGACTATGAAGTCTTTCGCTGCCCCTTCGGTGATGTCCACTTTGATCTTAACCTCTCACCCCAGGCTTCTCGTAGACTTGGAAGCGTTATCACCTGCCACTCTGTGGACCTCTTGCTGTCCCTCTCCAGTGACCAGCACTTCTGGACAAAAGGTCACATGGGCAACAAAACTCTCCCAGCTGGTCCTGCCCTCATCCACTGAGAGCCCTGAGTCCACGGCAAGAAGAGCCCAAACTTACACAGAGAAAGTAATTTCATTTAAAAAACAGTGCATCTTTGGAAAGAAAGCAGTTCACTGCTGCCCCCCAAATCAAACACTGTACAGAACCTGCCTAAGTGATGAGCCAGGAGTGGGGAGAGAGGAGAAAGGGAAGGGCTCAGGCTAATTACAACAGAGAAAGCCACATCCCGCAGGGACACTTGGATGGAATGTGATGGATGATTAGAAACGAAAAGCACAGATGAGGAAGACACCAGCAGACTGTGACCATGATAATGAGAATCTATACACAAGAGCACAGACACTGGAGCTCATTCAACTAAAACTCTTTAAGAAAACATAAAACTTACCAGCAGCTTGGAAAGCTACAAAAACAGATTAAAATAACAAGAGTTCAGTACACTGATGTGAATACGCAATATCACCTATTCAACAGAAACTGTCATACTTCCCCTGGGAAGGTCAGCATTTGGCAACAGCGGTTTTAAGGGGGCCTTTTCTACAGGCTCTAACGCAGGCGCAGCCTCAGCAGCGTCAAGTGATGGGAGCAGCTTAACTGGCTCTCATTTAGGGGATGTCTTCCCACCGGTTCACTTACTAAAACACTTTTTCTTGGCATCACTATGAGTAGGAGGAGGTACCAAGACTTAACTCTCCCTTCTAAAGATGCCTTATTTTTAGCAAGAGCTACTCAGGAGCACAGGCTACTTCGGAGACGCACACTTCATGGGTTCAGCTCACCTGGATGTTGGTGGGGTCCTTATATGACTCATCACTTGCAGTCTGTAATTTTTCACTGATCCAAGCTTCAATCTCGTCTACATCCCGGCTGAACTGCTGGAGGGTCTGTGATTCTCCCAGCTTTGACCTCTTCTCAATCATCTGAGCTTTTAGACGGCGCCACCTGAGAAGGTGGAACCGAGAGCAAAGGTGAGCACCCCACGGAGGTAGTCAGGCCGGGGCTCTCGCACAAGTGCAACAGGACCAGTCAGCTGCACCGAGCACCCACCTGTCCAGAACCTCATTGCGCCGGTTGGAGATGTCGCCTTTGGCGTAGTGGCCGCCAGCGATGAGCTGGTCAGCAAAGGACTGCAAGGCAGCAATCTTCTCCTCCTGTCAGCAAAGAGAATCGTGAGGTCAGGGCGGGCAAGACGACTGCAGGTCCGAGAAGAGAACGGTTATTTTGGGTGACTAGCTGGTGATGGGATCAGAATACACCGACACTCTAGAAGCAGGAGTGTAAAAAGCCAGAGGAAAGCTTGATTTCAATCATTATTAGAGTAGAGTTTAACTCAAGAAGGTGCCAGGTCACGCTGGGGTGGGGCCGGGGTTTGAACACCAGCAGACATCACAAGTGAAACTAAGCTTCATCACATATGAAACGTAGTCCACTGGAGAAGGGAAACTGGGCTTCACAGGGAATTAATTCCCGGGTGGTCCTGTGGTTAAGACTCTGTTTCCAATGCAGCAGGCACAGGTTCAACCCCTGGTAGGGGAACTAAGATCCTACATGACTCAAGGAGAGAGTGGCCAAAAAAATTTAGGCTTCACAGAAAAAGATCATCAGATTTTCAACAAAGTGGTTTATAAGCCAAAGACTTTTGCAACTTTCTGGTTCATGTTCATATATGCACTTACCTATCCACAAATTCGTTTTTCTTCCCTTTCACTATAAAAAATTTCCCCTGTGGCATCTGTTACCAAAATCTTTACAATGCCAGAATTTATAAAGTTTAAAAAAACTATTTACGTATGTCACTTTTTCTAGACTGCACAGGTTTGCACCGTGTAGTCAACAGCAAGTGCTTTATTCCTGTGCTTCTTGTGGCTGTGCTGGGGCTTTATGCTGCATGTGGGTTTTCTCTAGCTGTGTGTGGGATTCTCATTGCAGTCACTTCTCTTGTTGCGGAGCACAAGACTTGAGGCGCTTGGGCTTCAGCAGCTGTGGCACATAGGCCATAGGCTCAGTCACTGCACCTCGTGGGCTTAGCTGCTCCATGGCGTGAAGAATCTTCCAGACCAGGGAGTGAACCCACGTCCTCTGCATTCACAGGCAGATTCCTATCCACTGCGCCACCAGAGAATTCCCACCACCAAGTATTCTAATTTGAGGAAGTTGCCAAAGCTCTCCAGCTGAGTTAAGCAAACAGAAACTATCTTTTGTTCTAATCACTGAGAGCGGGCAAAGAGAATATGCCAACAGAAAGAGAAGACATCAATCTGGGAAAACCCAGATTCAGGATCTAAGGTACAAAGGCCTTCTTGCTCTTGTCTAGTCTCTCAGTTGTGTCTGACTCTTTACGATCCCATGAACTGTAGCCCACCAGACCCCTCTGTCCGTGGGATTTTCCAGACAAGAATATTGCAGTGGGTTGCCACTTCCTCCTCTGAAGGATCTTCCCGACCCAGGGGTCAAACCAGTCTCCTGCACAGCAGGTGGACTCTTTACCGCTGAGCCACTGGGGAAGCCCCTACCTGGACATTAATTGCTTTGTCAAAGTCCTCGTGTTTTTTGATCAGAGCCTCCACGCTGTCTAGCGAGTCCCCTTTGTCTTCTGTGTTCAAGAAGGCCTCCCGGGCTGCCATCCAGTTCTCAGCCTGCTCACAATCCCGATGGAACAGCTAAAGAAGGGGAGAGGGAGGTGAAGAGACAAAGAGCCTCTAGCACAAGACACCTGGTCTGAAACCCTGTGGCTAACAGGAAGCTACCATCCAGTGCAGGTACCTGCAATTCAAGGCACTGATCCAGCATCATCCTGCGCTGGACCCAGGCCTTCTCAAGGTCTGCGCGCTCCTGGTCTAGAACATCGAGCTTCTCCTTGATCTCGGGGCTGGCGTAGTGCCCATGAGCCAACAGCTGCTGCCCAAACTGCTCGAATGCCTGGAAAGTGCCAGCTCTGGCATCAATTTCTGTCCGGTGTTCCTGCCAAGAGGAGGGGAGGGATTAGGTAACTGGCAGGAGGAGCTGCCCACTCTCATGTCAACTACTAAAGTTCTCCTGGCCTGGCAGGGTCACTACATATGCGTTGCTCAGCAGGCCGACCCACCTGGTGTCGCTCCAGCAGGGCCTCAGCTCCAGTGACATCCTTGGCTAGCTCGTCTGAGGACACCAGACCTCGGATTCCATTGATCCAAGACATGAGGTCCCTGGAAACCAGAGCCACAGAGGAATGGCTATTACATTCCCTGGCAAGCGGGCCTTCTGCCCAGGAAAACAGAGGACTCCCTAAGTCTTGTCTCAGAAAGTTATTTGGGATTAATCTATTGAATGGGGCTAGAGCTCTGAGTAAATTATTTAGAAGCCTCTTGTCTTACTGAATTAATAACTTTAAAAAATCAAGAAGTCCTCAGAGAAAGAACAAACAGGTATATAAGATCTTTTACTCTACAGAATAACAGGAGCTAACATAGACAAGTAGCTGTGGTAAAGTCTCCTACAGCTTCAAATACAAATGCCTTTCTTTAGGATGAAATCTTTTTTCTTTCCTGGCCACATTGTGCAGCTTCCAGGATCTCAGTTCCCTGACCAGGAATTGAACCTGGGCCCTCACCAGTGAAAGCACCAGGTCCTAACCACTGGACCACCAAGTAATTCCCAAGATCAAACCTGAGACGTGTTCAGCCTACGCATGCATTTCATCCAGCTAGAAAGGCCTCTGGCCCGAGCTTGCTTCTCACCGGAAGTCGCTGAGGAAGCGCTGCAGGTCGTGGGAGTCGCCCAGCTTGGCCTTGCGCTGGTCGGCACGCTTGCCCAGGCTGCTCCATGCCTGGTTCAGCTCGGTGCACTTTTCCTGCAGGTCCTCTGCCGACTCGGGGTGGGACTGGATCAGGCGCTCGGCTGTCTCCCCGAGCGAGTTCACCTGGGGAAGAAAGAGGTGAGAGATGGGGAAGGGGGGAGCGTGGCCTCCAGCAGAATCGAGGAAAGCCAGCTCTCGTCCGTCTGTCGCCTCTCACCTTGTCGCCAAGGGCCGCGAGGTCCCTCTCGAAGCCCTCGTGCTTGCGCTGCAGGGCCTGGACGCTGGCCAGGTCGTGGCCGTAGTTGTCTGTGTTTAGAGCCTGGTTCTTCTCCTCGATCCACTCTTTGGTTTCGTCAGCATCTCTGTGGTAATATTCATATTCACGTTCATATTCATATTCTGTTCACATTCATGAGTGCCGAGGATGGCTGCCTTGACCCCGGTGTGTTTCACTGGCACGTGTCAGTGGCCCACCAACTGCACTTTAAATGGCACGGCGCACATGTCCACCCGCTCGGCAGTGCCGACTGAGCATCCATCAAGTGCCAGAGCACCAGCACAGACAAGACCCAGCCGAGGGGAGCCTGATCGCCGCCGGCTCCTCCTCCTGCCGGCCCGGTTGCCCCTCACCCGCGGAGCCCACCCCCCAGCCCCCACTGCCACAGGACCACTCCTGCCGGGGGAGCCACCCCTCACCTGTGGAACCGCTGTACTTCGTGGGCACTGCCCAGGAGTTGGCTCCGCTCCTCAGCCAGCTGCTGCAGAGACCGCCAGCGCTCGTTGAGCTCCTGCCGGAAGACGGGAGGCGTCAGCCCACACCCAACTCCGGGAAAAGGGCAGAACCAGAGCCCTGGTGGCTTCACGAGAAAGGAAAGCCTGGGGCACCGAGGACTTCCTGGTTCCGACCTTCCCAGTTCAATCGGTGAGCACACCGCGATAGCCAAAGTCCAGAAAGTCAGATCTGGCCACAGCTCGCCAGACCCCACGATGCAAACACTGCCAGCACCCGGTTTGGAATGGCCGTGCAAGCAGCAGGAGAGAGGAGGCTGATCTGTCCTCATCTCAGCGCCTAGCCTGGTGCCCGCCTCACAGCATCAGCTTCGGAACAACTGCTGAGTGGACAGAGTCCCACGTCTGCCACCCCGGACTGATCTTGGCGGCACCACCAGCGGGGAAGCAGCCTAAGCACAGTGTAGCTGTAGGACGCTGTCCTCAGAGGACAAACCGGCCTGGGGTCCAAAAAGGAGTCAGGAAAGGCCTTCACTGCCTTCCAGATAACACGCTCCCCACAGCTCCCAGCCCTCCAGGAGGCAGCGGCAGAACTGGGTGAGCCGATCATGGCTCCTGCCGCACACAGAGTAGCAGTGACCAGGACAGCCTTGGAGCCAGGAGAGTGACAACTGCTACAGCTCACACAACTCATGAGGACAAGAGCCTTTCTGAAGATGGGAGCAGGACATGAGGAAGGAGACCAGGAGGACCAGGGAAGCTGCCCTGGTGTCTTACCTTGATGGAATTAAAGGTGGCCACGGTGTGAACCATCAGGCGAGCAGACTATGTGGGGAGGGAAGCAGAAGAGCAAACTAATCACGTGTCTGCTGATTACAAGAGAAATCTGAGATGCAAGTGCCATTAATTAGGGCCCAATTGTCCACCAAATGATTTTAAAAGAATACTGTCAAATTTCTGAACAGAGCAGCAAGAAAGTACCAACAAGGAGAAAGGCAGAAACCCAAGTGCACAATCACATCCAACTCAATGATTAATTTTACATGAAGAGCGAAAGAACAGTGGAAACCACAATTAAAACAGTTGACTGGACAGAAAAAAGAGGCTCAAAGACTACTGACTGGTGTCTTTTTCTTGTTCCTACTCTAGGAGAAGAGTCCAGAAAACACACTTAATGGAAGAAATGCTGCCAGCTGAGACTATTTAAACACTCAAGTGCACCAATAATTTCACTTCTATTTATGGTTATTGGATTGTTACTCCTTCTAACAGTGGAACCTTACTGGATGAGAAAGAAAAGATACTGATGAATTAGCTTCCTCTCATCAATGTCACTTTTAAAATCGTGCCCCTTGGGCTCTCAGAGCTGACCTGGTTTAACCAGAAAGAAACCCTACTTGGCAGGCTTGTGAGGCCTATAATCCTGAAGTACATAACAAAAAGGAGGAGCCGAGTGTGTATGTAGGGAAGTCGGGCTCCTCGAATGTTCCAGGGACACACCCAGACGATGTTTTCAACCAGTGTGGGTGTGTACAGGGGTCAGAAAGCAGACACCCATTGTTTCCCGTTCTTTTCAGAATCAGGAAGTACTGGTGTTTATCAAGTCATCTGACATGTATTTCTGAAAAAATATCTGTTACCAGAAAAGCTCTGGTAAACTCTGCCAGATGTCAAATAGCTAAGGATGCTGCCCATTCATGACACCAATGACTAAATTTTGTTATGTAAGGAAATTAAGACAGAGAAAAAAGGAGAAAGCGGAATAAAAGGAAACATGCCACCTTTCCAAGCAATTTGCAGTCTATTTAATAAGCAGAATGGTGAGAGCCTGGAGAGATAAGGAGGCCAAAGAAACAAATCCCTTTCAACCTAGGTCCCCATGACAAGCCAGGTGACAGGGCTGGGAAATACTAAACGAGGGACTGTAAGAACCTGTTTTTAGGTTTTCATGCTTTCTTTATATTTTAGGAAGGTATGACGTCATGAAGAAACCTGCTTTTTCCAGCTTGTCTATAACTTAAGCGACATATTCCTGAAGAGCCGAGTCAGGAGGAAAGATGCTCCAACTGGCATTGAGCAGCTAGTTTCATAATCATGGCTATAAGCACTACACATGAGAACCCTCCCTGGTCCTGCTGGTCAGAGTTATGTCCACCTTGGCTAAGCACCATCCCAGTCTCTGTGGAACAATGTCTACCGCAGCTTGTAAACATCTCTCCTCAGGACATGGACTTTCCATCAAGCCTTTCTTAGGCACCAGGAGAAAGCGGTCAGCGGATGTTGAGAAGAAAGTCTTCTCCCCTTTTCATCTTCATGTCATTTCCTTTTGGGCTGCAGTCCTACTGGTGGGACCATGCCTCACTACGCAGTGTGACCTCTGCAAACTGCAGTCATCCCCATATCCTTGGTTCTTAAGGGGGAAGGGTCCCAGGATCCCCCAAGGTACTAAAATTCATGGATGCTCAAGTCCTTCAGAGCTGGCACCCTGTGTGCTCAGGTTCTGAATCCTTAGATTCAACCAACCATGGATCGAATGGCAGCGTTTTCAATTGCTGGTTGGTTGAATCCAAACACAGATGGCCAACTGTATGTACACTCTGGCAGAGACAATGTGTGACAAGCTCGACCCCTACCTGAACTTGTGCTGAGCACCTGCAGGAAGACATGCTGCTTCTGTGTTATTAAGCATCACATTTTAAGACATGACTGATTCAAAGAATATTAACACCAGGGTCAGAAAGACAACAGGCCACACAAGGCCAGAAATGACCACAGTCAGACAAGCCTAACTACTCAGAAACATGCACACTAGAAAAGGACATGAACCATTTCCGGTCCTAGAAAACCTCTGGAATTAACAATTTGCAAAGAAACTCTTACCTTCCACGGGGAGGCTGTCTTGGAATCAGATTCATCCTATTCAAAGAAAAAGGGAGGAATTTAGGCAGCCAAGAAACTGAGCACAAAACAAAGCTGCATCAGCTTTTCCTCTGAATGATGGGAAGTTCAGAGAAATCAGAACAGTGTTCCCCACTGCGAGTCAGAACTTATCACTGGCTGGCAGCAAATTACAGGGCTGACTGAGGGAAATGAAGCAAACAGGAGTGAAAAAGTCTTTCTCTTTTTTTTAAATGCAGTAGGAGAGATGGAGAGAATGAGGAAATTTAATACAATTTCCAACTTCTCTTTATATCATTCTCAGAGGATTCTTTGAAAAGGGATAAATAAACCTAAGTAACTGCTGGTGGAAAAGTTCTAAGAAACCAGAGAAAAATTTTCTTTGCAGAAAGGCAAACAGAAATCAACCTATTTCTTTTGCACAGGCTTTTACACACAAAACGCATCTCTAGAGGTTCAAGAACAGAAATCTTTATGGGACTCTTGACTGTATACTCTTCCCAAGAGTTAATCCTCAAGTTCAAGTTATAGACAGGGCACCTGACACTTACCCTGGGCATCGCACCATACACCTCCTACAAGCAGAGAAGGAAACAATCACGTTATTAGAGGAAACATCAGTAACACCTACCACTGTCAAGTCAAACTGGAGGCATGGGAGAGATCAGAGAGGCAACGTGACTGGCCAGAGGAACTATTAAAGTCTACAGGGTGACCAAGTGTTTCTACACAGAACCTTTCATTTATTTAAGGAACTGCATGAATTTATTACCAGTTAAGGCCTAAAGAAAAATTCAATAACTACCATGGTACTTAAGGGGCCTAAGAAGGAGACCCGTTTTTCCCTCCCGTCGAAGGTAAACAAGACAGTGCAGGGCACACAGAGAAGCTGCACCCTGGCCACACGGCGCACCACGGGGCACGCGAGCTGGGCTACAGCACAGGCCAAGGGGGAGCCAAGCTGCTCCCGAGCAGGCTCCACGCAGCAGCCAGAAACCCCCACCTGCTGCTGCACGGCCTGCACCTCCTCCGCCATCAGGCCTTCCGACTCCAGGTCTTCAGCCACCTTGTTAATGTCCTTCAGCCGTGACTCATTGGCCTTGAGATCCTTCAAAGAACAAAGATAATGTAACCAGAACCCTCAACAGCAATCCAAAGGAGGACCACAGATACTCATGAACTCCATAAGTTTCTATCTGACAGGTATCCCATAAGTAGTTTTTCTACTCCTTAACAGCGACCTAAATCAGAAAATTCTGCTTGCTGCTACTGAAGAAGTAAGAAAAGCACATGGCATTAGAAATAGCCTGTCTCTTACTTACTAAACTAACTGTAGTTAATGAAAAACTATTCTGGTTGGAGATTTTTTTAAAACCTTCGTCGGGGAGAGGACATATTAAAAATGTGATGAAATTTTAAAGTTTGCCACTACAAGAGAGAGGCACCCCCCCACCCAACTGAACTGGTAATAAGAATATATATATGCTTCTTGGCCACAGTACGCAGGCATCTGGAACGCTGCTGATCAGGGATCAAACCCCTACCCCCTGCACTGGAAGCACAGCCTTAACCACTGGCCAGACAGGGAAGTCCCACAAGAGTATTTTTAAACTGGAGGAATAGATACACAAGATGTGGTACATATATACACACCACAGAGCATTAGCCAATAAACACTAGAAGATACTAGAAGATCACTGATCCATCGATAATGACAAGACTTTCAAAACCCTCTGTGAAGCCCTTAGTCACAAAGTAACATAATAGGTGCTTCCATTTGTATGAAATGTCCAGGACACATACATCCAGAGACAGAAAGCAGCTTGGTGTCTGCCAGGTGTTGGTGTGGAGGCAGGGAGAGGGGTAAGGAGAGGCTGCTTCATGGGTCTGTGGTCTCCTTTCGAAGTGATAATGTTTTGGAAATAGAAGTGATGGTAATAGAACACTGGGAACGAACCAAATGCTTCTGAACTACATCCTTTAACACAGTTAACTGTCTGTTATGTGAAAGCCACTCAGTCACATCTTCCTCTTTGCGACTCCATGGACTGTAGCCCACCAGGCTCCTCTACCCATGGATTCTCCAAGAAAGAATACTGGAGTGGGTAGTCATTCCCTTCTCCAGGGGATCTTCCCAACACAGGGATTGAGCCTGGGTCTCCTGTGTTGCAGGCACACTACCAACTGAGCCCCTAGAGAAGCCCAATGTTATGTGAACTTAACCCTAATTAGGAAAACTACTTTTAAACATTTTTGTATGATAGATCAGGAAGGCTCTTAGAACAACATGTAGAGAGAACTGCACATATTGATGTCTTCTCAGAACTAAACTGGTGCAAGAAAAGTTATGATTAAACTTATTTAAAAATGGCTACAGAGAAATATAATCTCTGTAATTTTCATTCCAGAAATCCAGTCAAATGTCAAGAGATCCAAATCTTGGAACAATTTTCCGCTCAGCTGTAAGACCTCCCGTACCTTCTGGAAGTCGTCAAACTTCTTCTGCAGCACCTCCACCTGCTCCAAGTCTGCGCCGACCTCCTCACTTGTCAGGGCTGCTTCCTTCTCATTGATCCACTGCTGCAGCTCGTTCGCTTCACGGAACAACATGAACTTCTTACAGCTCTTCTCCAACATGCCTTTACGCTTCTCTCCCAGTTCTAGCAGAGAATGGTACCTGAAGTAATTCAAGAGGGTGACAAGAGGGAGGGAGGGAGGGTAGGCGGGTTAACTTCCTATGCAGGCAGACCACCCGTGTCTTTGAGAGGTGGTCCAAGGCTGTGTTGATAAGGATGATGCCGTGGTGGCAGAGTATCAGACAGCAGGTGGAGACACAGGCCCCAAGGACCCACGGACAGCCTCCAGGACAAGCCCACACTGCACTGTTCACAATGGGGTGGCGGGGACGGCCCAGCACACTCACCCCCGGGGCCGCGTGTGCACTGACAACACCACAACCACAAATGACGAAAACCAAGCATTTAGCACAACACAGGCTCCATGCGACTACAGCTGCCAGATGAGATATGGATTTGCTGGGCGTGGTGTATACAGAGGGCCTGTTCTCCTGTCGAATGATTCTGCCAGCAGCCCCCAGGGGGTGGGGGAAGGTACACTGAGCTTTACAACAGCCTCATTCAGGATGTTAGTATCTCTGGAACAGTAGGGAATTCCTACTGTTTCTAATGTTAATATACTTATTTCTCAGGAAGTTTTGGCCACTTTGGAAGGAGAAATCACGTAAAGCACATTTCGTTAGCTGAGGGTTTCTTATGAAGAATCCAACAACACTCGAACCCTTGGGAACCAAAATACAAAAGGCTGAACTCCTGGTATCCTTGCAGACGTGAAAATAGCAAACTTAATACAACTGAGTTGAAAGTTAAAAAAAGATCTAGAATAGAATCTAAGTCTCCAAAAGAGAAATAAAGCAGGAACGCATTACCAAGAATCAGAGACTTTAAGAGGCATTTGGATTCCTGCCGACAGAGGAGCACTAGGGTACCGGCCGCCCGCCCAGTCTGCTGACAGTGGCTAGTCCAGTAGGAAAGCTAACAGCAGGCGAACCGACCAGGCTCTGAACACATGGCTGCACAGAAGCACCAACGAGAGAAGCGGCCACAGCTGACACGGCTTCACCCGAACCCCTTCCCTCGTGAGCCAAAGCTGCTGCCAGAGACGGGCCCTCCCGCCACCTCGCCTTCCTCGACCAGCGAGCGCCTTCAAGAGAAGCGGGGAAGGGAGGATGGACAGGGGCGACGGGTGGTGCTCGGCAGGGCTTCCGGCCTACTCACAGTTCTTCCACCTGTTTCATACGCAGAGACACACTGCCGGCCTCCTTAGTTACGCGTGTCCTGCACAGGGGGGCACAGCAAAAGCACGCACGGATTAGTGGGTTAATCCACGGGGTGGGAGGCAGCGGCTCCGATGGGGGCCAGGACGGTGGACGCTTCAAGGGGGAAATGACGGAGTCATTCGAGAGCTCCTGGAAACAGGCCAGGCCGGGAATGAAGTCACAGTAAGGAAAGAGCAGGAAAATCAAATCCAGTGACACGAGAAAGCTAGTTCACCTTTGTTTTCCTGTCTGCCACGCTTAAGGCAGTAAACACTCCTCAGCTAGAGACACTGGTCACTTCACAGAGCTAGGCCAGGGGTACAGTGACCGCCCCAAGGAAGAGGTTTTCCTGAGGGCTGACACGCAATGGGAGTCAGGTATCTGGTCCACTTTTTTGCTCTCATATTTACGATCCAGGCCAAAACCTCTCATTCTTAACAGTAACAGAAAGCATCGGTAAGTGTATAAAAACTGACCTCTACAGGGATCAACAGGGTCAAAAAGTCCTACTATTCCAGCCTCTCGTCAGAGTACTTCCTGGCTGTCTGCCAGGTGTCCAGAGCTTTAGATCTCATTAGTGGTGCAAGATGTGCCCTAAAAAGAGGGACACGGGTCCTTAAGGGAGCTTAGCCACAGGAAAGGATGCAGAGCTGTTTCCTAAAAAATATACTCCACTCTCAGAGCACAAAACCATGGTAGAGAAACACACTCTATGCAGCCTTTTGCAGAGGACAGAGCTCAAGAGGTGTGGAACAGCTAAAAACCCCATTTCAGAGAGCACCTCCTGAACCGGAGAACAAAGATCCAGATGGTGATAATTAGCAAACGTTGTTTAGGAAAAGCAACTGGCAAATGCAGCGAAAACAACAAACCAAAGGAAAAAAAAGGGACGGGTCAGGGATCCTAGGTTCCTGGGATTGGAGCTCTGTGGGTAAGCTAGCCGTGGGGACGGGGAGGGAGAGTACATCTTCAAGCGCAGACGGGCACCAGGAGAGCGCTCGCCCTGGAGCCTCAGCCCCTCAGACAAGCACAGCGCAGACCTCCGCTGGCCCTCCGCTGCCACCCGTGGGGCCCTTACTGGTTGTCGATCTGTTCCTGCCGCAGCGCGATGCTGCCCTGCTCTTCCAGCAGGTTTTCCCGGGAGGCCGACTGAGCGGGGTCCAGCTTCTTCACGTAGGCGGCCGGCACGAAGCCCTGCCGGTCGTTCACTTCCACTTTCCACCAGTCCTACAGGGAAAAGAGACTATCTCCATGGCAAATTCCTCCCCTGACGGAGGGAGAACCCAAGGCGGCCCGTGTACACACGCGTGCACACATAAAGAAGGGCTCAAGTCATGGCATGAGGGTCCCGTGATGGTGCCAAAGTCACCGGGGGTAAAGATGGAATTTCGGTCCCCTCGTGACCTGCCGCGTATGGGGAGGGTCATGAGCGAGGCAGCCGTGACTTCACTGGAGCAGGAAGGCCACCTTCTCTTCGTACATATGATCCAGGACTGTGCTAACACAGCAGCCTCGAGCCATACTTCAGGAAATTAAATAAAACCTCAGATGCTCTGGGACCTCCGAAGCCCCTTGTGGTCACCTGTGAATAGTGGCTTCTGTGGGGCCAACAGAGACACACAGTCTGCCATCACCGCGGCTTCTACTGGCAAGGCTGCTCTTGAGTGAACCAGAGTCAGACCAGGCAGTTAGCTTAGGTTTATTAGAGTCAGCAGAACGACACTGGCCAGGGTTTCCTCAAAGTCCCACGACCAGGTGAGCTGAGTGGCTGGGAAGAGGAGGTGCCTAACACTTCTCCAGCCTACACCAAGACAGGGGGCAGGATCCTGGGGGGCTCGTCAGATGATGGCCTTATTCCAAGCACAGCCAATCAGAATGCGTTAAGGAAGAACGACTGATGAACCAGGCAGCACTGAACTTGGAGAAGATGAGGAGGCAGAGCCTACAGGGTGACGCTGGAGCCTGTCTTCAGCCCTCTGCTGCGGCCCTACAGTCTTGAATCAACAGGTACCAGCGAAATTCCACTTGGAAGTGGTCCGTGATGGAAAAGCTCTCCTTGACAGTTAAGAGTCACTACTCTAGCTCTCAGGTATTTACGGAAACAGACTGGTCATCTCGACCACAGGCAAAACAGTAAACCCACACGACATGGGAGACTAACCTGGAAACTCTAGTAACTTCAAGTTTTAAACCAGCCTCATCCTGGAAAGACAAGCTCCCAAGACACCTAATACGTGGAAACCAACCCCCGGTCATCCTCTGTGCTTGCCTTGTTGGTGCTGTTGAGTAAGGTGAGAATGTCTCCTTTCTTCATGGTGACTTCTCGGGGACTCTTCTCCTGATAGTCATAGAGCGCCAAGACCAGCTCCTTCCCAGTCTCGTCATCCATGGGGGCCACTTGTTGCTAAAAATCCAAAGGAAGGGCAAACACAATTACGGGATGTCTCCAGAGTGCCGTCTCAGCCACCGCAGATCCCAGCCTCAGCAGGAGACCCACATCCACCAAACATACACTGTGACAGTTCTCCTCTGAAGCCACCAACAAGATCTAACTCAGGAAGCTCAGCTGTCTGGGACCTTTAAGGCCACAGGAAAGTTACCCACGGGGGCTTCCCTGGTGGGCCAGTGGTTAAGAATCTGCCTGCCAATGTAGGAGACACAGGTTTGATCTCTGGTCCAGGAAGATCCCACATACCTTGGAAAAACTAAGCCTGTGCACTCAACTGTTGAGCCTGGGCACCCCAACTACTCAGCCCACACGCCCTAGAGCCTGTGTACCACAATGAAGAGCAGCCCCCACTTTCTGCAACTAGAGAAAACCCACGAAGCAATGAAGAACCAACACAGCTAAAAATACATAAATAAAAGAACGTCACCTATGATCATGCCACCTGCTGTCAGCATCTGGGTCTTCTGGCCTCCCTGCTCCCTGGCCCCCACCCAACCCCTGGGATCTCGCAATTGCTGACAGGAAAAGCCTCACTTACCCGGCATGACTGGGCCTGCTCTCGCAGGGCCTGGATGCTGCTGCCGTAAGCACTGAGATCCGACATCAATGCCTCGTGCTTCTTGAGCAGAGCCTGAAATCCAAGTCACACAAAGCGACCCTGAGCAAGGAGCCAGAGCAGACCCTCTGCCTCCCCAACAGGCCGTCTGCCTCTGAAACCTGTTTAGCTACCCAGGGACTTGATGACTCTCTCTCCCTTTATTTGATAAACACTTAACGTGGATAAAATATCGTGTTTTCTATTATCTTTTCATCCATACTTAATTATGCAACCCTTGAAACAGACGAGGGGTCGTAAAGAACATCATCACATGTACAGTGATCCACCACCCATCCTGAGAATTGAACACTCCTGGTAAGTGGCAGCTGGGCACATGCCGCCCTCCTCCAGGAACCGCCTTCCCACCACCCTCCGTGCTTCCTACTTCTCCAAATCCTATCAGGTCGGGTCAATACTCAGCTCGTGACGTTTATGTGAAGACAGGCAAGAAAAGGCAGGCACATGGCTACACCTAGACCTTTATGAATAAAATTTAAGAATTCCATTCAAAAAAGATGACTAACAAAAAATTGTGCTCATGTACACATACGTATACAGAAAAAATGAAGTAAGAATGGAGACATGGTCACGGCTAACAGTGAAAGGCCAAGACTGCCTTCTCTCTTTTGTGAGCGTAAGAGAATTACCAGAGAAAAGTGGAAAGAGATGCTGAAACACCTTAAAAACCAGGAGACTGCACCCTGCACACGTGGTCGTTCTCCTAACTGGCCCCAGCCCAAGCCTGGTACCCCCAGCATGCATCACCTCGGCCGAGTCCTCATCTTTGCCATAGTCGGTGCTGCCCACGATGGGCTCCTTCTCCCGCATCCAGGACTCAGCCTCGTTGGCGTCAGCGAAGTACTGCTGGGCCTGCAGCGAGTCCTCCAGGTCCTGCCGCCGCTGGGAGGCCTTGGACTTCAGCGACTCCCACTTCTGGTTCAGCTCATGGAGCTTGGCCTTCACGTCCTCGGCGGCAAAATGGCCTGTAGGGCGGGCAGGGGAGGGAGCACAATGAGAAACATGGGGACAAACAAGGTCCTCTGAGCGCTCACAGCCTCTGCGACACTATGTCCAGGGAGCCAGGTCCCTTCATGTTCCCAGTTTTCTATGAGGCCCAGGTTCCAACCCTTTAACAGATCTCCTCAGACCATGAAGTCTGTCTAGACTCTAAGCAAGACAGCCTTAGTTGGCATTAGTGATGTCATCATAAACAAACAATAAAACCCACAGCCCTCTCCGTCATGGAGACTGGTTGAGTCTTGGGCACTGTCTCAGGCTCCTCAGTATCTGACCTCATTCATTTAGTCTTCTCAACTGTGGGAGAAGTTGAGAAGCTGGCGGGGGGTGAGGGTGGGTGAGTTCAGGCTCAGAAAGGTTATGGACTAGTCAAGGTCACAGTCAGGAGATGAGGGGACAGTCTTCAACCCCTAGCCCAGGCTGACCCGGGACCATGCACTCGGCGGGCGGCATGACAAATGAGAACAAAGCCACCTCCTGATGACACTCACCCTCCTCTACCATGGCGTTCCCCTTCTGTGTGACTGCTTTGATGCGGGGCTCGTGGCCAGCAATTTCTGCTTGTAGCGCTTGGTGTTTCTTTAGCAGGTTCTGGACTCCAATTAAATCTTTGCCTGAAAGAGAAACCACTCCCAGGTCAAGAGAAAAGTCAACCCCATCACTCTCAGCTTTCCCCACGGTTTCACTTAAAAACCCAGTTCAACTGAAACCTGACTTTGCTCATTCGGACACGGGTCCCCCTCCTGCTGTAAGGGTAGGCCCTTTCCTAACTGGACTTCCGTCTGACAGAGGCAGGCTGACCTCTGTTGGTGGAGGCGGCAATGGGTTCTTTCTCCCGAATCCACGTCTCCTCATCCTCGACGTCACGGAAGAGCTGCTGCAACCGCAGGGAATCGGCCAGCTTTTGCTTCCGGGCAACCATGGGCTCCTTGAGCGCCTCGTAGCGAGCTACCAGGGCCTCCTGCTTCTTCTTGATGTTTTCAGCATCAAAGTGGCCTGCGTCCTGGAACTGGCGGGCTTGGATAGTGATGCCATCGATGCGATCCTGGAGACGGGAAAGACAGAGTGTTGAAAGCCTGGCTCGGGGCCGGCCAGTGCGTTCTGGACGTCTCTCAGCTGACATTCTTGCCTCAAGTGTGGTTTGCTCACACACCGAGAAAATGCACACCATTGTTTCCCCATGCCCTGGAGTGCACTTCCAGCCACCCTTTCCCCACTTTGGGCTCCCGGAAGCTCCAAGAACAAGCAGACCAACCTGAACAGAAGCAAGTGGTGCATCCATGATTCTCTAAGGCATCGACACACTTCACCCCAACCCAAACTGACTGGCCTTGGTTGACCAGCCCCTCTTGCTCCCGTGCCCACAGCCCCACATCCGTGTCCAGGGCCCGTACCTGGTGAGCTGCCACGTCAGCCTCCAGCAGGGCGTGCTTTTTCTGGAGGTTCTGGACGTTGGTGAGGTCTTTGCCGTAGTCATCTGAGGCCAGGTGACCTTCCACTTCGTACAGCCACAGCTCAATGTCCTCAACGTTGCGGTTAAACTGCTGCTGCTGGTTAGCCTCACGGAGCTTTATGCCTGGTCAAGGAGGCAAGGTTGAGTCTGTGAGTTTCACCCTTCTGCCAGTGCTGCTCGTAAACAGCCACACCCCTCGTAAGGACCACAACGGGGCAGGGTTTCAGTGATGGCTTCACATCTATCACAACGTGAAGGAAAACTGCAAGCTCGGCTCTGCCTTCCAGATGCGGAGCTGGAATGACCCCCATGCGTTAACTGCTGACAAATGGTTAGGTGCCCACGGCTCACAGCTTCTAGTGACAAGGCCCCAGCCAACCAGGGCCACTGACCAAATCAGCCCCTCCTCTCTCAGGCTCCCCCACCAGCCAGTACACACAGTCACATCTGCCAACCCTGCACATCATTAGGCACCCACGCAGCTGACTCCCTCAGGAAGTGAGCCCCAGTGCCCAGTCACCTGGTGCAGCTCACCTAGGTGGTCCAAGTACCTAAACCAGGGAACCAGGGACGAGCATTTAACTCTCTAATCCTCCCACCACAACCCCATGCATGCCTCCCCTCACCTTTCAGCTCTGTGGCCTCCAGCAGCTTCTTCCACAGACTGATGACCTCATTCATCCGAGTCGCCACCTCGTCCTTGGCATAGTGGTCAACGTCGATCAGCTTCTGCCCGGCTTTCTCCAGGGCATCGATGCGGCTCTGGTTTGCCGAGAGCTCAGCCTCAAAGGCCTGGTGCTTCTGCACTTTCCCTTGTAGGTTGGATGGGTCCTGCCAAGAAAGAGGTTCTCTCTCCAACCACAGGACAGCAAGTTACGCGGCACTGCACTCACACGTATCTTCACAGGGGACGTATGAAACCGCCAGCTTACATTCAGTAGTGTGTTTTTGAAATTTCCAATCTCTTTCTTTAGTTACATCTATTTGTAAGTGCGGTGTCTGGCTTACAGACCAAGGGCTACGTGACACTGCAGACAGGATCTTACTTTATAAGCTTCATCTGTGGCTGTTTTCATCTTCTCATTGACCCAGCTCTTGAGCTCATCAGAGTCACGGAAAAACTGCTGCAAGTGGAAGGAATCTGCAAGCTGGGCACGGCGGTACATGGCTCTCTCATGCAGGGCGTTGCGACGGCTCAGCAGCTGGAAGGCAAGGCCCCCTGTGAGTCTCCACTCTCACCCCTAACTGACCTGCCTTGGGAGGGACACCCATGGATGCAAAGGAGGCTAGTGAGGAAGTTGCGCACTCACTGCGTCTCGCCGGGTGGCCACATCTTCCATCGCGTAGTGGTTGTTCTGAATCAGCTTGGTGGCAAACTCATCTAAGGCCTAGGAGGAAGAAGAGGGCTCATCACAGCTCGGCCCCCAGAGGGGAGTGCAGAACACAGCACAAAACGCTCTAGACCACGTCAAGGACTTCACTCTGAGGTTTGCTACGACAACCTTTATCCCTTAACTTCTGAGTTTTTACTTGATGTCCTCAGTCAGATGGCTCAGTGTAATGTAAGCTTCACTCAGGACTGTAGACACTGGCTGCAGTTAATGTCAGGGCAGGATCTGACGGGTCAGACACAGATTAACAGCCTTTCAATTCCTAATTCTTTTTTTCAGCCAAACCACATAGCATGCAGGATCTCAGTTCCCTGACAGGAATCGAATCCATACCACCTGCAGTGGAAGCTGAGCGTCGTAATCACTGTAACTCCTCAATTCCTACTTCCAAGATCAGTGCTCAATGGGGAAAAAAACCTCTTACCTTTGTTTTTTTTACCTTAGTTCTTAACTACTTTAACAGGGAGGAAATCTCAACCTGGAGGTTTACATCAAGAGAACAACTTCATTCTAAAAGCTGTGCTGTGTCTCCAGCAAGGTGGTCGATCAGCCTCGTGAGGGTGTAAGCACCCGGAGACTTCTCTGACTCTGCTCAGAAGCCTCTCAGAACAAGAGACCTCCACTGACGCTAAGGATCATGTGACGGCACGGATGCCAGGAAGGTGTCTTACTGTGATCTTTTCCTCCTGGGCACTGAGGGACTTCTCAAAGTCTTCGTGTTTCTTCAGAAGCGCTTCCACACTATCCAAGGAATCGCCCAGGTCTTCATTCAACAGGAACGCCTTACAGGAGGAAACACAGTGTTGACATAATGTCCGACGGCCTTCACCTCTCAGGGCTGGAAAGCAAAGACTGCTGAGGCCAAAACACAGAAAGGAGGGGAAGAAAGACTATGGCCATGAAACTCTCAGGTCTGCCCTGTAAGCTAGAGGTCCTTCCAGATTCGCTTAAAACCAATCCAGCAAGAGCATGAAACCCTCGTTCCACCCTCTACTGAAACTTCGCTTCAATAGCTTTCGTTGCTTCCAGTAGATTTAGATCACGCAAAATGCAAAGTTCTAAGGGAAAAGAAAATCTAACAAAAAACTTTACACCATCACAGTCCTCTGAAAAACTGGATCCTGTCCCGAGGGCTCTTCAGTTTCAGCAACAGGAATGGTGCTGGCACGGCCCCATGGAAGCCGGCAACCCCTCCCTCCGCGTGACGCAGAACTGAACCCGCACAGAGTGGGCCAGCTGAACAGCATGGCAGAGGAGGCTGGCTCCCTGCCCCACTCACCTCCTGCTTGCTCATCCAGTTGTCCACCTGCTCTGTGTCGCGGTAGAAAAGCTGCAGGTCCATGCACTGCTCATATTGCTGCCGTCGCAGCTCCCAGAGCTCCAGCAGCGCGGCCCGCTCCTCGGACAGGATGGCCAGCTAGGGCGAGGGGAGGGGAGGGGAGGGGACGTCAGATACAGAGGCTCCCGGTATTTCTAATCCTCTGCTAACCTTCAGGCCTTGGTTCTGACTTGCACAAGAAGGATAGCATTCACTCACACGTGTCAGCCAAGTCACACACACACACACACAAATCACAGATCCTGAGGGTTTGTATGGTCATGCTAAACCTAAGAGTTGGCCCTGTTTTAATGAACCTAGAATTATTAATAATTTACTGCCATATTATCACATATAATGTTAGGTAGACATGACAAGTAAACCTCTGGTGGAAGAAAAAGGGCAATTATGTAAAAGTGAGGCAGCACAGGAAGAGCAGGGACTCTTAGGTGAGAAATGTCAACTGAATGGGTTCGCCTCACAACACACTCACTAGATCCATCAATGCCTAAGACTTAATTTGAAGGCTATAAAGTTAACGACAATAAAGAGTGTCTTTAAAATGTCTCTTCCTGGTCTATATAGTATTAAAAACATAAAAATCATTATCTAATGTGTCTCAGGCATCTTTACAAAGATACTTTGAAACTTTGGAATTATATACACATACACATAATCTAATAAGAATGTTTCCTCTCAACTCCAGCTACTAATGCAGGAATCAGCTCTCTGCAAAGTCCCCTTTAAGTAGGAAATGTGTTGCATGTGGCCCACACAAATGGAACTTTCTCTAATCAATCACTGTGCATCTCCTTTTTAAATCTCTGGAAGTGTTTGCTGCTCCCTAACTTCCAGGTGGAATCTCCTGCGTTAAGTTTTCTCTGACAATATGGTGAATGCAACATCTGCATATTTAAGGACGAATAACAGCTTCCAGAGACATTTATTAAAAGACCCTTTTTCCTCTCATACCTTCTCCCTCACTTCATCTGAGGCGTAGTGACCAGCTGCAAGCAGGGCCTGTCCAGACTCATCTGCAGATTTAAAGCTATCTTCATGAGCGTCAATTTCACCCTAATGGGGGGAAAAAAAGGACAATTTATGTCCAGGACTTTGTGTTGAATTTTCTATAAACATTCAAATCAGGAATATCACATCTAGAATGAGGATCAAACCAAAGACGATGCCAGGTTTGCTAGTATCAGCCCAGGTAACCAAACCGGAGAGCATTGCTTACTAAGAAGTCTGCTTCCTACTGGCTTTTCATGCCATCTGTCAAACCATCAAGTGTCCACATATCTACAGGGCCCGACCTCTCCATCATCTGTTCCACTGGTCTATTTCAGGTTTCCTTGTGCCAGATAAACTTATGATTTTATAATACCTGGTAGGAAGAGTCCCTCCCCTGTTCTTCATAATTGTCTCATCTGGTTTTAATTTTTTTTTTCCAAATTAAATTACTTTCACATTTATTTATTTATGTGGCTCTGCCAGGTCTTGGTTGTGGCATGTGTACTCTTAGCTGTGGCATGTAGGATCTAGTTCCCTGACCAGGGATTGAACACAGGCCCCCTGCATTGGGAGTGCGAAATCTTAGCCACTGGACCACCAGGGAAATCCCTTCCAATTTTATTTTAAAATCAGCATGTTTCATATCAGAAGCAAAGGCCTCTGGGCTTCTGCCTGGAACTGCATTGAATGTATACATCTTGGGGAGAATTTGCACCTTTACAAGCAATCATTCCATCCATGCCCATCCCTTTATTCTGTTTCTCCCCTTTCCTCAAAACTGTACAGCTTTCTCCACAGATGTCTTAAACAACTTTTGTTAGATTCCCAGGTACTTTATATTTTCTCATGTGATAATTAGTATTTTTAAAAATTACACTTTTAACTGTTGCTAGTCCAGAGAGGGCTGACTTTTGTATATTGATTTTTTATTTCTAGCACCTCAGATGATTTATAGTAATAATTTTTTAAACCTTAACAGTGTTTTCCAAAATTACTTAGCCACAGAAAACCCTTTTAAGGTCTTGTTAAGATCTCATAAAACAAATTTCCCATGGACATACTTTGGAGAAAGAGGAGATTACGAAATTTAGATTTACTCAAATCAACCATGAAGTTCAGCATATAAAGATTGTTCAGGATGGCACAGGATACATATGCAAAACAGCAGCATCTCCACCCTGTTAGAGCTTGGCCCTTTGCTTTTATGAATCATGGTTAAATGAGTTACATATCAAGACAGTAACCATCTATTAGAAGCAGAAAAAGCAAGACTCCAAAGGCAAAACCAGCCCCAGTCCCCATGGTGAGAGCTACCTGTGAGCAAGGTTTCAGCCACTCCAGGCTGGAAGCGATAAAGCCACAGCCACGCACTATAAGCTCACGGCTTTACTTCTGGAAGATCCTGGAAACCCTACCTTGTGCTCCTGATGCCTATCCAGCAGGGCTTCGGCCCCGGCCACATCGTTGGCAAGTTCATCTGCATTGATGAGGGCTTTCATCTCAGTGACCCAGCTGGTGAGGTCTCGGAAGTCGGCAAGAAAGCGCTGAAGCCTGGGAAACCAAAGGTCCATAAGCAGAGGTCTCCAGGGGAGACCCTGGGTGGAAGATGCCGCCCCAGAGCTCCAAATTCTATGTCCTCAAGAGTCTAATGAGCCATACAAACTCTAGCCCTGGGAAAGGGAGGACTCTTCCAATCTAGACCAACAAGACAACTGAAATCAATCCTTCAAAATTTAGCCTCCGTCCATCACTATAATTCCCTGAGCTTGTCCCTTATGATCAACTTCCTTGTCATTCCCAAATTCAACTCCTAGCTACTAGTAAGAAATACTATTTCCCTTTCAATTCCTGATTTACTCAATCTTAACAGAATATTTTACATGATGCTCAGATTGCTAAATACTTATTGCTAACAGATATTTCCATTTATATTGGTTCTAACAAAGTAATATAGGCTGGAAAAAAGACGTTTATAAAGTTATCAATACTGTGCGTGTATATACAAATACTACAAAGTTGTCAAGTCTCTAAATATGGAAATACATTAATATACAACAAGGAAATATATAACAAATATAGTAAGAAAAAGCCTTCTGCATCTTTTTACTAGAGGAAAGCTATGAAGCTATACCAACGCTGTAACACGTTCTCCTTGTTACAGAGAACTAACCAATTCTGACCTCAACTCTAAAACAAAAGCTTCACAGTACAGGCTGTGCAGCCCTGGAGGAGCGCTTCTACCTGTAGGAATCGTTGAGACGTGCGTGTCTCTCCGCAGCCAGGGTGCGGATCTGCTCCCAGTTGGTGATCAGCTCCTCTCGCTTCACTTGGATCTGGGTGGCACTCAGAGGGTGGGACTGCTGTAGGCGGTCAGCCTCGGCACACAGGGCTTTGACCTGGAGAGACACGCTCGTCAGGGCTGCTCTCCCGACCCTGGCAAGTAACTCACTCACACAATCAGCTGCCTTTCAAACCCACCTTGTCCTCCAAGGCAGCAAGATCTCTCTCCAAACCCTCGTGTTTCCGTAGGAGAGCCTGGACGCTGGCCAAGTCCCGGCCAAAGTCATCAGAGGCCATTAACTGTTCCTTCTCCTTAATCCAGCTAATGGTCTCGTCTACATCCCTACAACACAGAGGCACCCGTTTGTCTGTAGCTACGTTGTCCATCCAGGACTGGGATGCCACACAGGGCCGAGACCCAGTCAGCCCCACACCTTCTTCAACTCCCTGTAGGCTTCACCACACCCGGCCGGGAGATCCCATTCCCGCATGCCCCCTCAGCTTGGTACCTGTTAAAGCGTTGGACCTCAGCTGCCCCAAACAGCTTCCCCTGCCGCTGGAGGGCCAGGCCCTTCAGCCGCTGCCAGGCCGCATTCACCTCGTCCTGCTTTGTCTTGATCAGCTCCTCCTCAGGGTGCTGCTCCTGAGTCAGGAAGGGCAGACACGACACTCAGACCCACACTTGTGGCCCTGTCACTGCTCACCTGGCCTTGGCTCCCTGACACATCTGCCTCAGCAAACCTGACTGTTCTGAAGAATCACTGGCTTTCTGTGTGGAATGGAGGGAAGCTCCTTCCACGGGAGCTTCATTGCTTGTTCTATAAAAAGGGGACAGCCCTTGTCTGAGCCCAGGAGCCATGTGGTGCTTCTCCAGAGCAGCTCTGGACATCTGTAGCAGCCTGTGCACTGACACCCCGCAGCAGCACCTGTGTGGGCGCCTCATGAACGACTGCTCGCCCGTCTGCTCCAAGTTCAGAGTGTCCGGCGTCATGAGGCTACCGAGAAGCACGCCTGCCCAGAAACATGGCTTTCAGATCTGTTCCTGACTTCACACTGGAGACACTCCTTTCAAAGTCTCCTTGCTCACTAACCACATTTTGTCTCGTTTAAATAACAGGTAAAGTGATAAGGCAAAGCACGCCTGGGCTGTGGGACCCGCTGTGGGATCTGGGGTTTGGCCCGCCTGCTCTCCTTGGCATGACCTGGCGATGGCCCAGGATCCTGAGGATCCCATGATCCTGTCATGTGGAAGGCGAGGTTATGTCTGAGGAATGCTGGTTCTCCTTTCATCACTGAGCCAAGAGGAAACAAATGCCAGTCCTGAAGGATCTACAGGTTTAAAGTTTGCACCCCCACCCCCCCAAATCAAGTTTTCCCTAAAGCAAAAACTCTTGTGGTCACTGTACTGGACATCTCCGGAGCCCTGCAGGGCAGGCAATGATAAAGCAGTAGCGATAGGCGGTCCCACTCCCCTCTGGCTGCAGAGCTCCCAGGGGAGAGCCTTGTTTCATTACAGGGCTCCCCCGCTCCCAGGAGTCCAGGGAAGCTCCGACTCAAGAAGAGCACTGAGGTGGCGGTGAACTCCTGCCAACCCTCTGCAACTTTCGCCACCACACCCTAGTCTGAGAAACCCTGACGCCAAACTTTAACAGCCCATGAAAGCTTCACCAAGCCCCACCTGAAAATGGGCGGAGGAAGAGATCAAATGAACTCTGCCCTTCCTGCCCACAGCCACAAGTTGAAAAGTGTTTTCTAATGTAGGAGTGAGCAATAATACTGCTGCCTTACTGAGATCTAAACAGGACTCAGACATGCTTTATCAAAACCTGCTCACTCAGAAATCAGGCACTTAATCAAAATTTTCCTTCTGGAAAAATTAATGAAGTTGTATCACATTAATGTTAATGTAAAGGCAGTTACCATAACGCTGCTATGAGAACACACAGCACTTTCCCATTTACCTGAATGAGCTTGGCAGCAAACTGGTTCACTTCATTGACTCTCTCTTCGTGGGCAGCCATGTCTGTCTGAAACTCTTCGAATTTCTTCTGTAACACCTCCACGTGCTCCAGGTCCTGGCCCAGCTCCTCAGATGTCACAATGGCTTCCTGTTTGGGGACCACAGCAGAGCCAGAGTCACCAAGACACACTCGGGCACAGTGGCTCCCAAAACCCATCACAAAATGGATGCCGGAGGGGCCGCAGCTGCTTCAGGGGACGTGCAGTTTACTGTGTGCTCCTCTCCTAGTTAGGAGGTCAGGGTCATGGCATCTTCTTCCTGCTCTAACATACCTTGTCATTGATCCAGTCCATCACGTCCTCACACTCCCGCAGGTACTGCACCAGCTTCTGGGCCTGCAGCAGCTTGATGCCTTTCTCCCGCATCTTCTCCAGAAGCAATTCCCACTGGCGATGTAGCTCCATCAGACGAGTCTGGAGGTTAAAGAGCCCAACACCCCCAACATGAGAGCCACGTCTGGGGGACCTGGCTCCTCCACCGAGCTCCAACCAGCTAGACACCTCCCAGAGCTCTGAACCAGTCTTTTTCAAGATAATGCCTACACTGAAGGGAAATGGTAAATTGAACCAAGAAGATGTAAACACGTACACTTCACAGTGTTTTGGTAGGTCTTAAAGTTGACCTACCAAACAACTGACCTTTTGTAAGTATGTGTATTCTAGTTTACTCCAAAGAACTTACTATTATCTTAAAATTACCAATTATTATTGATATATTATTAGTAAGTCTTTAGATAATCTTTTCAGTTCTTATTAATTGTTAAGCTATGAAGGTGGGATTTCTAGGTCAGAAGATTTGGGGAGGAACAGCAGCAGGAATCACTGAAGAGTGTGTCCTGAATTCACAGAGGTAAAGTGGAAAGAACAAGAGGTCCTGGAGGCACCATACATGTAAAGAAATAATTACAAGGCACAAGTGAAGAGGAAAACCTTAGCACAAAGGAAAAAAGATGGCATCCTGAAACACAGTCAACGTTCAAAGAGGATTCATGGCCTAAGTTGTTTTGGTGCTTCTCTGAGAAGCTACAGCGTGTGGTACACAGTTCATCCCAAGAAAGGCTGACAGCAAGCTGCACCCAGGTGGCAGCCACAGGTCCAAACAGTCCCTTCCCAGCATCTTGGGTTCTCATAGCACAGCCTTAGTAAGGACTCGTTGGGAACTGGGGCAATTATCATCAGTTCGTGCTTAGGCAACGTGTTCTGGCATTCTAACCCAATTTCAGGGTGTTGATTATGCCTACCCAAGATACCGGGAGTTTCTGGGTCACACAGACAGAAACGAATGACACACACCCCTCCCCCCCCCACCAGGAGAGAAGCCTGGGGTCCACCCATCGTCGAGACGCCACTCCCCACAAACTGCAAGAGTGAAAGCCGCAGGCGAGTCAACGTGGGTGGATTCTCTTAGAAACAAGTTCGGGTGGTTCATTTGAAAGTAGAAAACAGTGGGAGGAAAATAAACGCTCACACAATTCAACTTCCACCACGACAGTCACTTTCATCGCCAATGGTTAAACCGGAGTCCACCAATGCGAAGGAAGTGACGGGCATTCCCAGACAAGCGGGGGAAAGGCAACCAACAGCAAGTCTATATCCACCTACTCGGATGTGGGAGCCAATGTGCGTGGCAGTCACTATGGGGCGCCATGCCGTCCGGTATGGTGTGAAAGTCTAGACCGGTGACAGACAGGTTATCCAGGACAGGGTCCTTCACACACCACCCATCATCCTCTGTGTTAACACTGACTGCCCAAACCAGGCTACTGAGTTAGCCAATTACCAAGTGGGATGACGCTGGGATCTGGGAGCATGAACATCGGGATTCTGAGAACCTTTTGCTCAGGGGAAAAAAAGAAATTTCTTCATTAACTTTTGGCCTCACTGCATGGCATGTGGGATCTTAGTTCCCCAACCAGGAACTGAACCTGTGCCCTCAGTAGTGGAAGCATGGAGTTTTAATCACTGGACCACCCAGGAAACCCTCACTTCACTCAAAATGGGGTCACAGAAGGCTCCAAAAATCCTTCCCTACAAGTCAAATGTCAGTCCCTCACATCTCTCACTGCCACACCCTCCAGGGAGAACCAGGGCCAGGCCTGTTTCAGGACTGAGCAGCTTCCCCACTCCCATGTGTCTCATCGTGTCAACACTGCAGGTCTGACAGAGGCCAGTTTCAGAAGCTTACTGGCGCGTGAGCGCGCGAGTGGGCAGGGTGGCAGGTGCGCTGGGGAAACGCGCGGACAGCAGGCGGGGTGGAGCGGAATTCCTGGCTGACTCAAGTGGGTTTCTCAAGAGAGGCCTGAGCAAGCAGGAGCAGCTCTGAGGGGCAGTCAGGAGTGAAACACGGGCTAGGAAAACAAAGCGACTAATTGTGACCGGAGAAGAAAGGAGAAGATTGAAACATGGCTCTGTCACCTATTGGCTATGGGAATCTGGGCAAGTCACTCAACTTCTAAGCCTCTTTTCTACCCTTCTAGGCTACGGTTCCCTCGCAAGCTTCCCATGAAGATTAGAGAAAACGGATGTAAAAGTCCTGGTGACATGTTTGCACCTAAACGGCTGCTCACAGCTTCTCAACAAAGAGTAGCTAGTGCTTTCTAATGCTGCTTTAGTAAGATCTCTTAAGAGGGAAGAGGGGACGGAAGGGAGCTCTGGGTCCCCTGCCCCCAGACTGATTACTAAAGCCAAACACGTGATCTGTATCTCACGTTTCCTGTCTGTAACCTGGTTAAACTAGCCCAGAGCAGCCCCATTCACTCTGGCTGATTTCATTTACAGTAAGACTACACACAAGAGTGGGGAAATGGGCAGATATATTTCTAATATTTTTGGCTGTGCCATGTGGCATGCAGGACCTTAGTTCCCTAACCAAGGATTGAACCCGTGGCCCCCTGAAGTGGAAGAGCAGTCTTGACCTCTGGACCAATAGGGAAGTCCTGTCTTTGTATTTAACTGCAGAGACATGTATTACACTGCCCAAATGGGTTGAATGTAGTAATTAAGCGATTGGTCATATGGCATTTAGAATTTACTTTTACTTCCTATTTACAATCATTCCTAGTTAACAGTTTATTGTTAACAATATAAGGCTAATTGCAAGTCTTCAATACGAGACTGCAGAGTATATGAGCGCAAGGGACACAACAAGTATTTACTGCTAAAAACCACTAGATGAGATCCTAAGGGAACGACATCCCTGTGGATGTTCCACCATGGATCTCACTCAGGGAAATGCGGAGGAAGGAATGTTTCTAGCTGGGGCTTAAGAATGTAGCTTCCATCTCAGTCTTTGGCACTGCCTCGACACATCAAGGACTGAAAAGGCTGGTCCCTCAATGGAATGAGACTGTGGATAATAAAGAACAAAACACATAGATAAGAAAGAAATCAAAGACAGAAGAGAGCATCCAGTCACGAGAAACGAGGTCTGCATACCTCACCCTAAAGAGCCTTGTCTTCCCTTAATATCTTGGCACTGGAAAGGTCAAAACAAACAGAGAAAAACCAATCATGGCCCCAAACCCAATGAATGGCACCCAAACAAGTCAGAGAGAGAGTCTGAGGACGCCTGCTTCATAGTCAGTTACACAGCCAGGGTCACCGACCAACAGGTAGCACACCGTGAGGTCATTCCTCACAGCCGGACCTTTAACAGGCTTGCTGACCAGCCCTCAGTAAACCCTCCTGGGGCAAGGCAGCAAGATCCAGAGAGCGAGCTTCCTGACACAGAACCTGGTGGTGTCTGTGATTGGTCCTCCTTATCCTTGTGTCCTAATCCCTAAATTCTCCAATGTGTTCTTCTATCCAGTCATCACTCTTCTTTACAGTCTACCTGCACCCTTGTCTGTTCTACAAGGAGAACATTAACTTCCTCACCGAGTACATGCATGCTTGTTTACAGGCATACTGAGTCTTTGTATTACAAACGCAGGCTATGGGGAGCTCCATTAGGGTACTTCACAAATTCCTTTAAGAAACTAGGAAAATCTATCTCCTCAGGAACCCAAACACATGGGTAAGCATTAACCCACACCCATCCACCAGCCAGACAGAGGCAGGCATCACGCCAGCACGGCCCCAACTCACCCGGATGGTTTCGGACGCGAAGTGCCCTTCTGAGATCATCAGGTTACCGGTCTCATCCAGCTTCACGATGGCGCCCGAGTTGGCCTGCACCTCGGCTTCGAAGGCTTGATGCTTCTGCAGCTTGCCCTGCCGGTGGATCGTGAAGTGAGCCATACCTGCCCTTCGGCAGGCCCTTCTGCTCCCCAGCCCCCACACCCCCGATTATTCCTCCCCTCCTGCATCCCACTTCCTCTCACAATGGACCCTCACTCAGCATCCCACCCATCCCCCTGCCATCTCAATTACTCAAAAGTTCCGCCTGCATCTACCCCTGCCCCCTGAAGCCTCGCACTGAGGACCGCAACTTGGCAGACAGCAAGATGCTACAGAATATCCTCATTTGCTTCTCTATCAGGAAACTAGCCTTTATGGACATCCGATCCCTCTCAGAAGTACAGAACCATACTGAGAGCTTTTTCTTGGCATGTAGTGTTTATTCTTGACTAACCCACTCACATTCATTCATTACATGACACTTTTTTTTTAAGCTTGTTTTAGAAGCCATACTCTTTGACTGACTAGATTCACTACATTCCATTTCTCAGTACCTCTGTTTAATCACATGCAGAGCTGGGCAGGGCCTGCCCCTTCACCAGCGTTCATCATTTTCTCTTCTCAGATGACTCTGGCATAATAAAAGAACCATGGGCACAACCACTTCGCCACTTACTAAAAAGAAGTCTCTCACCAAAATCAATGAGAAGAAAGGCTTTGTCTTTTTTAAAAAAATAGCTTTATAAATTTTCACCAGCAACAACACTGTGAGTTAGCATACCTGTCTCAAAAACACATACTCCAAGAGATCAACCCAGATCTTTCCTAAAAAAACTGAAGGATCACCAATGGCTGCCAAGCAGTGGACTGAGAACCATCAGCTTAAAGCATCCCCGTAAGAGAAATTAGAACCTGCAGGATTCCACATTCATGCTCACTGATACAATCACTAAGAGCTTTTCAGAATCGTGAGTCAGTCCTTCCTGATGTCTGGCCTACATTCTCCCTGCCACTCAATCTCTCAAGGTCATAACTCAGTACCTATCTTTGTACAAATTTTGAGTAATGACATTTGAGCTTGCATCTCAGACACACCTGCAGGTTGGTTGGGTCTTTGTAATTCTCATCCGAGGCAATCTGAAGCTTCTCCTGAATCCATTTTTCCAGCTCCTCAGCATCTCTTTGGAAAAACTGGAATCGGTAGGAGTCTTCAAGCTTCTGGCGTCTCAGGGTCGAGAGCTCCTTGAAGCGGTGGTATCTGTCCAGGACCTGCTGCCGCCTCTCCTGGATGTCCTCGGCTGTCTCCAGCACTTTGACCCCGCTTGGGTCCATTTTCTAAAAAGGCAGCAAGCCCTGAGGTAAGTGCAAGACACCAAAATAGACTGAAAAGGAGATTTAATGGAATTAGCCTCTTGGGAGGAAATAAAGAATTCTGAGGGCCTGAGCAGATAAATGAACTGCAGGCCGTCACGTCTCAGGATTTAACAGTGAAGCCTAGACCCCATGCTTGGTAAAGAACAACTGCCCATGTGAGCGCCTCAGAGGACACCTCACCAGCACTGCAAAGAGACCAGGTGAGAGAGATGTGAAGGAGAGAACTATGATCTATGCTGTCAGTTCTACAGAGCTTTGAGAATTCAAAGGAAACACCAACTTTGGAGCTCAAAGAATTATTGAGAAATTCACTCAACAGTCCTTTCATCTGGCCTGTGCATTTCATGGTGTGGAGATTAGAGAACATTTACTATTAACTCAGCTTTTCCATCCTTCTCCATCTCAGCCTGTTACTCAGTGAAGAAAAGGGACATGATTATAAAGTAACAGTCTTTTTTTGGTGTTAAAAAATAAAACAATAAGTCCCCTTAAAAAAATTAAGTAACTGAGTCTTTAAGATCACAAGCAATAGAATTTACCTAAAGTAGTGGATTTTTCAGTTACCGCAAAAAAATCAACCCTACAAGTCTTCCTAGGGGTGCCAAGAGCCTGGGCAACCAACGGGCTTTACTTCCTCTGAGTGCACAAAATTAAAAATCACAGTACATATTAAAAACAACAAGAAAGGTAAGATAAAAAATTTGTCCTACCTGACTCTTACTTGCTCCAGTTAACCACAAACTCAGGCCAACTGAGTAGGTGGTACTTCCCCACAGCACTCAATCCACCTCAACTTTAAACTTGGGATTTCCAGACAGTTTCACCAAACTTTAATGGCAAAAAGAAAACCTGACCTATTTGTGGCAGAAAACAGTACCTGCTCAGTACCTGCTTAAAACGGAATAAGCCATTTTATCCTCTAACCAAGGAAGGACGCCCAGAAGGAAACAGGTGGAGACTATCAACAATAAGCAATGCCTGTCAGTAACACGTGACCTCGCCTGAGCGGCCTTCCGCCCTGAGCCCAATTTCCCAGAATGACGAAAAACGCCAGGTGATAGTGAGATGGTCCCAAGACCCTTCTAACTTTACATTCTACAGAGAAGAGTCTGTGACTTGGGTGTTTAAAAAAAAAAAAAAAGACCAGTTAAGCTTTATGGTCTCTCCAGTTGTTTTTACATAATTTACATAAGACAGAAAAATTGTGCTGCCTGAGAAACATTTGAGAGCTCTTCCCGTGATCCTGTTCGCCTCGCCCCGCCAACAGGAAAGGATTAGTGGGTCAAGGATTAGGTATGGAGGCCCCTCTGTGCTTCTACTCCCTGCCCCCACCAGCTGGGAGCTAAACAGCACTGCTGAGCTCTGGGCAGTTTCCAGCTCTTAAGAGATTAAAGCAGCTTCAAGAGGTTTCAAGAAAAGCACGGGCATGCACCCAGCCAACTCTGAGGACTGTCTTTTTGTGAGGAGACCTGTCTTCTGAGGGAAAAGAACACAATGGCACTTCAGCCCTATCACCCACCATTCCTTCCAAGTTCCTCTCCACAGAGCAGCCAGTTCTTTTTGTTGTTATTTTCCTACCACAAAGTCCAATTTATTTATTAGTTTGACTGTGAAGAGAAACAGATTCTTTGTCACGTCATTTCCACGTTTTGAAACCTTTCCTGGCTCTGTCTCAGAGAGGAAAGAACCGATCTTAAACTTTAGCTGGACCTTCCAACCTGGCCCAACACATCTGACTGGTAGGTCTCACTCACAGCCCCCGCCCTCCCTCTTGGCACAGAGAAATACCCTCCTCCCAAACACATTATCCTCTCTAAAGACTCCAGGCTGGTTGCTCAGGCTTCCTTTGCCAGAATGTTCTGTCTTTCCTCTGTCCAGATAACTCCCCTTCAGGTCGGTATGAGCTGAAATGAGCAACTGCAGGATCTCGCCTCCTTACAAAGCTGCACTCGCTTCTTCCCTCCCTCCTTCTTGGATTTAATCACACTTTTCTGTAGATTTACACGCCACTTGCACATACTTCCCACGGTATAATTAAGACTGAGCAACGCACTATCTGTTGTGTCCTGATTCCTAGCAGACAGAAGTCATGAACAAATGTTTGCTGAGTGCTCCTGGAGCGGCAGCGCCGAGTTCACTGGTGCAGGTGAAGAGAGAGTTCAGTAGTCCACCTGGGTTTCATTTTCCATATTGTCCAAGTTTTAACAGCTAGATTCTGTGACTGCTAGAACGTGCTGACTGAAGCTACACCACGGGATGTCAACCTAATGATCAGATCTGAATTACTGAGCTTGGGCGGCCCACACCCAGGACGGCTGCACTCTTCACCTTGGCAGGGTGGGACCTTAGGAAATCTGGTTCAAGAAGGCACAGTTTTGAGCATCTGGTTGCTGGTGGGAGGGGTTGGGGGAAGGGAGAGTTAAGGAGTTTTGGATGGACGTGTACACTGTGCTATACTTAAAATGGATAACCAACAAGGACCTGCTATATGGTAAGGGAACTCTGTTCAACTTAATGTGGCAGCCTGGATGGGAGGGGGCTGTGGGGGAAAATGGACACATGTATAGCTGAGTCCCTTCATTGTTCACCTGAAACTATCACTATATTTGTTAACTGGCTATACCTCAATACAGAATAAAGTTTAATTAAAAAAAATTTTTTTAAAGGCACAGTTCTGTATCATGAATAGATAGCCCGTGTCTGAAACAGTAGTTTCTATTCTGAAAACAGGCTTCAAGAGTCCTTCATACCAAAAACTGAGGGTGGTCTGGGCAAACTAAACATCTGTTCAGAACAGGGTGGTTCTCACTCACCCTGCAGCCCTAGATTGTCAGCTTCTTTGGGAGAAAGCTGACTTCCGACAAGGATCTTGACAAGAATCACTACCGTGTCCGCCACGTTTACTAGAATGTAAACACTTCACTCATTCACCTGTGTTTTCTGCTCCAGGCAGATCTTGCATCAGACTCCCTCATCAACCCTGGGCAGGTCCACTTCCCTGACCAGAAAGCTCCCTCTCAAATGTTCTCTCATCCCCACTCCCATACTGATCAGTTAACACCATTCAACCCCTCCAAGCCTGAGGCAGGTGCCTCATCCTCTCTGCGGTCCTAAAGCAGATGCCCTCACTCCCTTTCCTCCCACTTAGAGCATCACCACATCCCATTCTGCCACGTGGTTACTGTTTTCCCCTTGTGTTTTTGGTTTCTCTAGGGAATTCCCTGGTGGCTCAGACGGTAAAGAATACGCCTGCAGTGCCAGAGACCTGGGTTCGATCCCTGGGTTGGAAAAATCCCCTGGAGGAGGGCATGGCAACCCACTATAGCATTCTTGCCTGGAGAATCCCCATGGACAGAGGAGCCTAGCAGGCTACAGCCCACGGGGTCACAAAGAGTTCGACATGACTGAGCAACTAACCACAAGAACTGGGGAATTTAGAGTTCCTAAGGAACTATTAAAAAAAAAAAAAAAAAAAAGACCTCATCTTCCTCTCTGACCACAGACTTGGCACCTATTTAGAAAGTCAATTACACACTGAACTTGGAAATAAAGAGGCAGCTGTCACTTCATTATTAAGTGATCAGGAGAAAGAAGGTCATCTAATAAGCAAGTGGTGGAGCTAGGGTGACCCAGGATGCTCTGGTTCCCAGAACATCATGCTAGAAACAGGGATTCTAACGTGATCGGAGCTGATGCCGTTACTTTTTAATTCCTTTTACTACCGCTTATCTTGTCCATCCCCACCTGAGGGGAGGAAAAAGGAAGGAGGATATATGAATTATTTTATAAAAAATCAAAATTACTCTTTTTGAGATTCAGCCTTTCCTTTAAAAGTTTTTTTTTTTTTTTAATGTGGACCAGTTTTAATGTCTTTACTAAATTTGTTACAAAATTGCTTCTATTTTATGCTTTATTTTTGGCCACGAGGTATGTGGGATCCTAGCTCCCTGACCAGGGATTAAACCTGCACCCCCTGTACTGGAAGGTGAACTCTTAACCACTGGACTGCCAGCAAAGTCTCAAGATTGAGTCTTCAAATTAGTAAACAATTAGGGTTAAGAATAATTTATATACTTGCTCTGTTCCCATGTCTCCGGAAACAGTTAAGATGGAGAAACAGCAGGAAACTGTGCGTCTACTTTGCTTGCTTATAACTTTCCCAGGCATGCACAGTCAGCTACACCCGCGACAACAGCTCCACTGCGGTGCCTTTCTGCAAGACGTCCCAGTCTCTGGAGTCTGTCCTGCCGCCCCTTATCAGAGGGTTCACTGCACTTCCTTTAGCTGTCGTGGAAATCTCTGATCACATTTGGAAGCAGCCCTTACGATGAATAAAAGAATGCCCAACATAATGCTGCAAAGGGTCTCCCTGAGCAAGCCCCCCCTGCGGGGGTTCCACTTGCCCATCTGACCCTACCAATCCAGGCAGACAGTCCAGCGAGGCCCTGCTGAAATTAACCAACCTAAAAGGCCCTCTTTGTCACCCCAGTGAAGTAGAACAAGTCAATTCTATACCAAGTGCCCTGGGCAGGCAATAATGGACTTTTCTTTCCTGCAGCAGATCAGCTGACATCAGGAGGTGGGAGCTCTGCCAAGTCTCCGGGTAGCCGGGCATCTGCAAGCCAGCTGCGCTTGCTCTCTGCTGTAATCACACCAGACACCAAAGACAGGCTCGTGGCAGCTCCTGCTACCCCTTCACCTGACAGGGAGCTGTCCCTATAGAAGCCAGTTTCTCTGGCTCTAAGAGGGCCATTTCCACAGACTATACTGAACACCAGAACAAATTTCACATCGACAACAAACTATTGCCACTCAAAGGCACTACGACCTCTGGCCCAAAACTCTGAGAGTTGGTGGAATTTTCTGCCCTCCGCCAGGGTGCTGCACACACCGCAAGGACTCTGCCCCCAGCTAGAAATTCGCAGCTGACTGATAAGATGACTCCACAGAGAAAGCTCTGAGCTGTTCCCAGCCTTAATGGGATTAACACCTTTTGAGAGCTAGAAAGGAAGACTTTGGGAAATATGCCATTAAAACACACACACACACACACACACACACAAGCCAATCTCCAACCATACAGACCTATCTACAGACTCCACTAACTGCCTAAAAACCACAAAGGAGCCAAATTCCAGGACAGTGATCAACTGCTTATCTCAAAGCACCAGGAGAACTCTGATTTTGTCAATCAGGTCTATGTTTGTGGAGAATGAAGGAGGGGAAGTGAATGGCTGGATGTATTCTCTGTGTAAGGACAACTTCCCATTTAAGGTAAATGAAAGAAAAAGGCTCAGATTTTGGCAACTAATTATTAGAGAAGACTGGCTATTTTTAAATGCTGCAATGAAGCAAGAGTGTTAGCTGCATCATTCAGCAAGTAATGTAAATTGAGCACAAGGGATAACACAGGAATTACAACTATGTCCTCTATTGTAATAAATAAAAAGGACTTGTCAGCATTCGTACAACACTGCTAGATCTCTGGGAAGAAAGTGGGTGTCTAAAAATGTGAATCTTGGCTAGAAAGTTCTAGCTCAATTCAAAGCCATTCATGAGAAGGATTCCTCATAACGAACACCAACTTAATACACATTATCAACTGGAAATGATTCCTACGAAAGAAGCTGGCCGTTAATTCCTTTCTTTGTCTTCCTGATGATCACCCACAGACAGCTATTTGAGGCACTCCTTGGTACCTAGGGAATTCTGTAAAGCCTTACCCTAATCCACAGAGGCTACAAAACCATGATGTAAGGGGAGGGGTCTGTCCCTGGAGAGTGGGGAGGAGGAGTGGGAGGGAAGGATACTGTTAAGCAAAGGAAGACTGCAGAGACTTTCAAACCAAAGGTCAATCGCTTTGAACCCCGCACACCCGGCACCTGCAGTGATAGAGCAGCTTAGGACACCTTCACGTGGATTTCAGAGAGTGGAAGAATCCAGTCAGGAGAGTTTCTCTATGGAACCTCAGAAGAGAATACAACTGTGTCCAAGGCCAGAGGAGTCACTATTTGGAAACAGGGCGGGGACTGCGGACATCTTAGGGAACTGAACATCTTAGCCAGCTGAGCCTGCCGTGAGGGCAGGGGCGTTTGAGCACTGCAGAATGAATTCAGACCCCAGGAAGGGCACCACGTACACTGTTGTTGGTTTTTTTTTTTTGCGCAGGCAAAGGGGTTTTCGGGACTAACAAGATAAGCAGAGCATTTGGCTCTACAGAAAAATTCATAAACATCACCCAGAGCAAAAGGTCAGAGGAAGCATCTATCGGTTTTGTGTTTGTTGCTTAGTCAGAGCCCAAAGGTGCAGAAACAAAAATGCCCTTTCTCCCTGGCTTAGGAAGCCAGCACATTTCCAAAGCAGGAGAACGACATCCATGGATGTGGAAGGGCTCCCCCAGAACAAAGCACCGAAGAATTAATTAGTGCCAGCACCCATAAAATTTGATGCTAATTGATTCTCAGATTAAGTGAACTGACTCAAAACCAGCTCAGCTACAGATTTTAGTGGTAGGCCTGAGGGTAACCTGAGAGGTAACTAGTACATAACTTAAGAATTTCAACCATGGGAAAGCCAGAAATATTTTTGCTTAAACCACATTCCAATCAGGATTGTAGAGCTGCACGTCAGCCTTCAGCTTGGTTAATTCATTTGAACTTGTTGGAAGGATTCTGCAGAGGTGAGCAAGGATTAAGCTTAAAGCAGCAAAAGATTCATTCATACTGGACTGCATCAAAATCCAGAAACATGGTTGAGAAAACTTACTCCTGAATGTCTCAAACACTACCTCGCTGCCACTTACCTTTTATAACCTGTAAAATTCAGATGAGAGGTATTTAAGTGCAAAATATTGTTACTGAGATTCAAAATAGGAAAAAGGTATCATGTGCCCATTTTTATAAATCTTGCTTAATTATCCAGTCTGACTTATAAAAGGGCTTGCCTTGGATTTATCACCCATAATCACAGGAAATTTGCAGAGTTTAAAAGTTCTGCTTATGGGATATCAAAACACTAATTTTAAGCATTTTTCTTTTGGAAAAAGGTCCAATTTAGCAAACACTCACGATAATGCAAGCTCCATTTCATTCTAAGAACTGTAGCAAAAAAAAAAAAGTCACTGGAAACAGGGAACAAACCCAAGTTTACAATATTTGTCAAGCTGAGAAACACTATTTTTACATGTTTTCAGATTATACTTTCTAAATATCTAAGGTAATGTGTTTAGTCCTTTGGTTCTTAAAAACCAAGTAACCATAATTAAAATAAAAAAATTAGCAAACACTACATGCAAACACCAGTAGGGTGGTAAGAAATTAATATATTCATGCCTTAATAAGAGGAAGGTAAAAAAACAAAATCTTTGCAAATGTGAGAATAAATCTACTAAGAATTTTGTTCAAGTAACAGCAGAGAAAAAAAACAAAAGCCCATACTCTATGCAATGTGCTTAACAGAAAGGTCATGCAGGCAGGGATTTTTTCCCCTCCTCTCTTAGGATCATTCAACCTTTGCGACATATGGTCTTCACAGCAAGCCAGGCCAAACCAAAAAAGTAACGCATCTTCTGCATGCTGCTCACAAATACCTGGACTCTGCGTTTACGAAACGATGACAGCATGATGGAAGAATGTGGTGTCTAAAGAGGGAGCAGGGAGAGCAAGATAACAAGCTTCTAAGGGCAAACTGAACACAGTGATTTCAAAACAAAGAACACAGATCCTGAAAGATACATGAATACAGGTACAAATCAAATTTCAGATATTCTTCCAGCGCCCTTTTCATTCTACAGCTTCTAAATCCCACTAGGGACTTAAAACGTGAGAAAGAACCAAGGTTCCCTGGTATTCGCAGAGGTGCTACCTTGGCCAAGTCATACCCTCTTCTGGGTCTCAGTCTCCCCGCTTTTCAAATAATCCTGAATAATACTGAATATCCTTTATAACACTAGACATGCCCTCCTGCCCAACCCACATCCCGATAAATGAGCTGGCATTGCCAGTACTAGATGATTTCTGTATTCCTTTCCATTCAGTCATAAAACAGTGTGACTTTGTGAAATCATCAGAAACGAGAAAGAACTCAAGCTACAGAGATCTAACCTGGGCCGAGTTTACTGGGACACCTCCTTCACAGAACACTATTTCCTGTTCAAAGCCCCTTTGAAAGGGACATGCAAAAGAGGTACAAGTGGAAGGGAGGTGCAAGTGCAGCTGTTCGGGTCCACCGGTCCCAAGTGCTCACTCTGCATGCCTCCCCCGCATTCCTGGAGTCAGCATTTGCCAGCAGGACGCTGCATTCTGCTACCTACTCTGACCACAGCTGACGGACCGCAGCAGACCCAGCGCATGACTAGCAGAGTCCTCGCATAGCCCACGGAGGATAGATTACAAGGCCGGCCTCGCGCCCACTGTCCTTAGCACAGGTTCAGCAATGCCAGGACTGTGGACTATTCCTGACACCCACTTCTCAGCACCTGCAGTCGGCAGCCCCCACAAAGGGAAGAAGGCAGGTAAAGGAAGAGCAGAGGAAATTCTAGCCCAGGGAACCAAAAGATATACTTAAAAACCAGCCCTCCCCATCTAAACTTGCTCATCAGATTGCTTGACAAGCTCATATTCGGAGCCTGTGACGTATCAGTTTCTCTAATTATTAGATTACTACAAACACCCTGCCAAAGACCAAAACCATATCAGAGAATGCTACCCGGCTGATGGTTCACTGCAGGCCCGCCTCACACCTGCCCAGCAGAGCGCAAACCCACTGGCTCTCCAGCTAGGTCCCTGGATAACAGCTAACACACTTCGAGGGTCCCTGGGAGTAATACTGGCCCAGTTACTAAAAACGGCTTATAGCTAATTTCCTGCAGAGGCCTTTCCTGCAGCACATTTCCAAAACTTGGACTTCAACCTGACCTTTCAAAAAGCTGACATTAGCTGCCATCAAAAGGAAAAATACATGACTAGTTTGATGAGCTGGAACCTTGGCTCCATGGTTTCATACAGCTGAGTGTTCCCACTGCTGTTCAGATTTTCTGTTTCCTGGCTGCAGACACCCCCACCCTTCCATCTTTGATACACTCTGTTGTAGCTAAGTCCAATTCCTATGACGACGCCATTTCTCAACACATTATGAAAATATTTCATATGCTCTCTCTTCTCTTCTTCCATGACAGCCATCATGGTTAAGTTCTTCTAAAATAACATGAGGAAGACAGAACAAAGGGCCTACGTAGTTTAGGATCTGTTATATAAAAGAGATTTGACAAGGTGTTGCACCATCTCAACCCAGCTTTCTGAGCCATTTAAGCTTTTAATTTAAAACACATTCAACCCCTAACTTTAACAAGCCCTTTGTTTAAAATACATTCTATCCCAGTACATCAAAGAGACTTTTCAAAGCAATTTTCTTTGGGAAGCGTCTAAACCAAATTCGCAGGGACGTCTTTCAAACAAAAGGCTGCTCTGTCATTCAACACTGGCAAGGCTGCAGAATTTTATACAAATAATATTATGTCCTCGACTCAAAAGACAGTCTGTCGGCACGGGGCGGAGGGGGGAAAACTCTTAAAGCTTTTAAGTTATTTGATTTGGGTCTCATACAAAGTCAAGTGCCGCATTTTCCTACTATCTACATGCAAATTCCAGTTGGGGAAGGAAGATATGTTTATTACAGGAAAGAAACGCAGATGGCCAGTCCAGGACCCTTCGTTGTCCACAGAAGGCCAAAGAACCGCCACAGAGGATGAAATTAAGGTCAAAGAGCCCTTTACTCCCAGCTTTTCCTCCTTCCAGGGCTGGGTCGGCATTGCTGGCGGAGAGCTGGGAAAAGGAGCTGCTGAAGTCGCTCCCAACCAAGGGAAGGGACTGGGGGCGGTGGGAGGTGGGGGGAGCGTTCTGACGGAGGAAGATGGGAGAAACGAGACGATCGGGGCCACAGCCCCCGCCCCACCTGCGGCTACCGGATGGGGCCGGGCGGGGCCGCAGTCAGGCTTATGCGGGGCGGGGGTGGGGTGGGGTAGGGTGCGGGGGGGAGGGACTCGGCGGCCTCGCCGCCCCCTCCTCCCAGTCAATGACATTCCAGCGGCCGGCGCCCAGACTCGGGCCCCAGGCTCCTTCGCAGCCCACGCGCCGCCAGCCGGTCGCCGCCGGCTCGCTCGGCTCCCCGCCCCACACTTGAGAGCTGCCAGGCCCGCCCGGCTCACCTGTCCGCGCGCCGGCCCCGCCCCGCCTCAGGGGCTGTCCGGCTCTCCCCTCAGGGGTCGGCCGCCCTCGGGCCCCGCTCCCGCCCCGAGTTCGCCCGCTCCCCTCTCTCACCGGCTCCTGGGGGTGAGGGCAGTGGGTGCGTCGGGCCGGGGGCGGGGGTGCTGAGGAAACTGACGGGGCTCGGCGGCCTCCGCTCCTCGCCGTTCCCTTCCGCAGCGGGTAGTGGCGGCGACGCGCGCGCCCCGCCCCTTTTATAGGCGGCCGCGCGCGTTCCGGCGGCGGGCGGGCGCGAGCGCGGGGGAAGCGCCCCGGCACGGCGCGAGGGGCGGGGGGCGGGCAGCGCCGGCGGAGCAAATGGGGCGGAGCTCCCGCCTGCTCGCCGCCCGATCACCGGCGGAAAGGGCCGAGCGCACCCGGACGGAGCCGAAGCGGCGATGCAGGGCGGCGGGAGGATGGGCAAGGAGCGCGCGCGCCACGGGTGGGGGTTGATGGTGCAGTGGAGGTCGCTGCCTCCGCCCGGGATGGTGGAGATGCTCCAGCCGCACCGCTCTCCCCGCAGCTAGGATCCTCCAGACCTGCCCCTCCCCGCCCTGCAGAAAATATTCTGCATCCCCACCCCTCCGCCCCTGGGAACCCTTCCAGGACTGCAGTGAAGGGCGGGGCGGGGCCGCTGCTGCAGTCGGCCTGGGGATGCTGCGCGCCCCAGCCGGAAAAACACCCAGTCCTAAAGGGTGAGATCACTCGTGTGCTTCTCTTCTTCCTGTGCCCTTTCCCTAGGAGAAGGCTTGTGCCCGGGACTCAAGTCAGCTTTCTCTCTGGTGAGGTTGGGGCAAGGATGCAGTTTACCTCCGTCATTCTGAGGTTTGAAGAGCTAATGACTTTTTATATTCTTACATCAAGAGCTTTCTACAGTTCGCCAGTAGAATAGGATGCATTAGTTCTATTTACAAAGACGTTAAGACTCTTCTTGCCACAGTTGACTTTCCTTCATGTACCAGGCACTATGCTGACCATTTCAAGTGTGTTACCTTTTTAAAAAATCTTTTTGCAATAATTTTATGATTCAAATATTATTACCTCATTTTACAAAAGAGCAGTCTGATATGGAAGCTGGGTCTCTTGCCCTGGGTCAGGCAGCTAGCAAGAGGAAAAGCAAGGATTTGAATCTGGGCAGTCCGAACCTTCTTAAACAGTGTGCTTTGCCATTGAAGTGACAGCAGTAGCGGTAGCAGTTGCCATAGGAAAGGGAGGCATTGTGATGGTGGATGCTAGGCTGCCAAAAAGAAAGAGAGAATTTCTGGAATTTCTGTACCTTACAGTTTTAGCAGTTTAAGGCCCTGGCTCTGTAGCGAGAAGCCCTCGATTAGGAAGCCCTTTCCCCACCCCCATTCCTGGTGACAGCTGGGCCTCAGCCATAGCGAGTAACACCCAGATCATTCCTGTGCAGTCAGGCAGACCAGGAGCTCTGCAACTCAGGAAGGCCTCCGCCTGCTGGTTACCAAGCACCGTCCCCTTTAAATAAATATAAAGGCAGTAGGCACTGCACCAGGACTTGGGCCCGGGGCCCAACCCTGACCTTCTTGGTCCTCAGTAGTTTTGGCTTCTTCCCTGTAACTGGGATTTGCAATCAAGTTTCTAACCTGCTCTGGTTTGAGCCCTGATCATAAAGAAAAACTCCCCTATTCCCTCACTTCCCCAGAGTGCAGAGAAAAGAAAAGGAGTGGCCACACCTCAAAAGCGGCTTTACAGAATCTGGAGGAAAAACATAGGAGGACGAGAGGCATTTCCTGCAATCCTCCATGCAGAGAAAACAGGCCTGGGTAACTCCTCCCTGGGGTGTGCATTTCTGGGAACGGCTGATGGCGTCCAAGGCCTTTCCTCCAGTGGGTAGCAGCAAATGTTTGAGTATTCAGGTCTGGGTGCAAAATGGCTAACACAATCATGGCTCTCCAAAATTCCCAAGACCTCCTGCTCCAGCAAAGAACCAGTCTCAAGGCCATGGAGAGAAGCTGTAAAAAAAAAAAAAAAAAAACCAAAGGAAGGATTTTTCTTTTAAATCATTCTGGCTTCTTAGTGATAGGGGGGTTTGGCTGCATTTACCAGATGCAAAACAGATTTGAGACCTTCAGAGAGAGCTTGATACAGAAATGAAAATCTTTCTTGTTGATCCTTTGTCTGATCTGAGCCATGGCCAAAACCCAGTCTCTCCAGCCTTCTGCAGTGCCCACCCACTCATCTGCCCTGGTCGGCATCTGGCACTAGCTCTGGAAACAAGAAGTTGAAAAAGCCGGGGTTCTATTGTCTGCCTCCCTCACCTCCCACCAGTTTCCCCACATGCCTAACACTCTGCTAGGTGTGGGGAGGGAGATGATAAAGCAGATACTGGCCCTCTTTGTTTTCTGAGAGACGCTCATTCAGAACAAAAATAAAAGAACAGCAGAGCAGCTCTGTAACCAATCCAGTCTGTAACCAATCCAGTCATGTTCATCCCAGCCTCTTGAAAAGTCAGTGAGAGGAGAGTGGGGGATGACCGAATCCAAACTCCTTTTTCTTTCTTTTCTGTTTTCTTTTTGTTTTTACTGCACTGCACAACTTGTGGGATCTCAGTTCCACAACCAGGGACCAGGGATTGACCCTGGGCCACAGCAGTGAAAGCCCAGAATCCTAACCAGTTTGCCACCGGGGCACTCCTCCAAGCTCCTTTATCTATTCTAGCAGTTTTAGGAAGGTTTGATATGTGCCCTTTTGATGCTTTTGAACTGTAGTGTTGGAGAAGACTCTTGAGAGTCCCTTGGACTGCAAGGAGATCCAACCAGTCCATCCTAAAGGGAATCAGTCCTGAACATTCACTGGCAGGACTGATGCTGAAGCTGAAACTCCAATCCTTTGGCCACCTCATTCGAAGAACTGGCTCATTTGAAAAGACCCTGATGCTGGGAAAGATTGAAGGTGGGAAGAGAAGGGGACGACAGAGGATGAGATGGTTGGATGGCATCACTGACTCTATGGACATGAGTTTTGAGCAAGCTCTGGGAGTTGGTGATGGACAGGAAGCCTGGCAGATGGGGTCACATACTAACTGTAATGATTTTTTTTAAAGATAATTTCATTTTAGGGGCTTCCCTGGTGGCTCAGTGGTAGAGAATCCACCTGCCAATGCAGGAGACAGGTTCCATACCCTGATCAGATCTCATATGCCATGGAGCAACTAAGCCAGTGGGCCACAACTTCTGAGCCTGTGTGCTAGAGCCCAGGAGCCACAACTAATGAGCTCATGTGCCGCAACTACTGAAGCTTGTGTGCCCTGGAGCCTGTGCTCCACACAAAGAGAAGTCACTGCAAAGGGAAGCCCACACACTGCCAACTAGACAGTAGCCCTTGTTCGCCACAACTAGAGAAAAGCCCACACAGCAACAAAAACCCAGCATTTAATTGTGGCTCCCAGGCTCTAGCACAGGGGCCTTCTCTGGTAGCTCAGCTGGTAAAGAATCTGCCTACAATGCAGGAGTTCAGTTCAGTTCAGTCACCCAGTCATGTCCAACTCTTCGCAACCCCGTGGACTGCAGCACACCAGGCCTCCCTGTCCATCACCAACTCCCAGAGCCTACTCAAACTCGTGTCCATCACGTCGGTGATGCCATCCAACCATCTTATCCTCCGTTGTCCCCTTCTCTTCCCACCTTCAATCTTCCCAGCATCAGGGTCTTTTCCAATGAGTTGGTTTTAAGCATCAGGTGGCCAAAGGATTGGACTTTCAGCTTCAGCATCAGTCCTTCCAATGAATATTCAGGACTGATTTCCTTTAAGATGGACTGGTTGGATCTCCTTGCAGTCCAAGGGACTCTCAAGAGTCTTCTCTAACACCACAGTTCAAAAGCATCAATTCTATGGTGCTCAGCTTTCTTTATAGTCCAACTGTCACATCCATACATGACTACTGGAAAAACCATAGCCTTGACTAGCCGGACCTTGTTGGCAAAGTAATGTCTCTGGTTTTTTAATATGCTGTCTAGGTTGATCATAGCTTTTCTTCCAAGGAGCAAGCATCTTTTAATTTCATGGCTGCAGTCACCATCTGCAGTGATTTTGGAGCCCCCAAAAATAAAGTAACTGTTTCCATTGTTTCCCCATCTATTTGCCACGAAGTGATGGGACTGGATGCCATGATCTTCGTTTTCTGAATGTTGAGCTTTAAGCCAACTTTTTCACTCTCCTCTTTCATTTTCATCAAGAGACTCTTTAGTTCTTCTTTGCTTTCTGCCATAAAGGTGGTGTCACCTGCATATCTGAGGTTATACGCAACGCAATGCAGGAGACCTCGGTTCAGTTCCTGGGTTGGGAAGATCCTTTGGAGAAGGGATAGGCTACCTACTCCAGTATTCTTGGGCTTCCCTAATGGCTCAGTTGGTAAAGAATCTGCAATGCGGGTTCTGGGTTCAGTCCCTGGGTTGGGACAATCCCCTGGAGAAGGGAACAACTACTCACTCGCAAGAGTCGGACACAACTGAGTGACTTTCACTTTCACTTTGACCCAGGCTCTAGAGCACAGGCCCAACAGCTGGGGTGCACAGTGGGGTGCACTTGGTTGCTCCGCGGCAGGTGGGATCTTCCTGGATCAGGGATAGAGCCCTTGTCTCCTGCATTGGCAGGTGGATTCTATACCACTGAACCACCAGGGAAGCCTGTAATGACAGACATTTTCACTTACTTTGGCCATGGCAAGTTACCTGCCCATGTTCCCTGGGGAATCTTTTTTTTTTTTTTTCAAAATATTTATTCATTTATTTGGCTGCACCAGGTCTTAGTTGCAGCATGTGGGATCTAGATCCCTGACCAGGGATCAAACCTGGGCCCCCTGCATTGGGAGCTGAGAGTCTTAACCACAGGACCAGCAGGGAAGTCCCTGTCTTTCTCTCTTTAACACACACACACAGGAAAGTTAACAGGCAAGCACTACTCTTTTTCCCCCCCAAGAAGAGGGCTGAGTGGAAAGCCACACTGGCAAGTGGACTGTATTCTTCCCAGATGAGATTCTGCAGTGTCAGAGCTGGCAAGGAATAGCACAACTCTTCAAAACAGTGACTGGAGGGAAGATCCTTGAAGACATTCTGCTAAGTGGAAGAAACCAGACACAAAAGGACAAATACTGTATGATTCCACTTACAGAAGAACTCTGGAACAGTCAAATTCATAGAGGCAGAGCAGGGGTCGCCAGTGCTGCAGGCAGGGGAGAATGGGGAGCAAGGGGCAGAGTGGCTTTTGCAAGATGAGAAAGTTCTGGAGATGGATGGTGATGATGGTTAACACAACAGTCTGAGTGTGCCTGATACCACAGAATTGTACACTTGAAAATGGTTTACACCAAAAAAAAAAAAAAGGTTTACACTGTAAATTTCATATTAAATTTTGAACTGTTAATTTTATGTTATTCTATGATGACTTCCTCTTTAATCAGGGGCCAGATTAGAGAAGAGGACTGATAGCTGCTGGGAGCATGGACTTGACAGGTTGGTTTGCTTAACAGGATGGTAGGAGATAGCAGGGAGGTGAGCCCCTCCCTCCCTGGCACATATTCCTGATCCAGTTTGCTTATTTCTCATATGTACACTGATGGGATATTTTTTTTTTCATTTTTTGGCCATACTGCAAGTCATGTGGGATTTAGTTCCCTCACCAGGGATCAAACCTGTGCCCTCTGCATTGGAAACGCAGTCTTAACCACTGGGCCACCAAGGGAAGTCCCTCATGGAACCTTTTAAGTCCCATGAGTGTCTCTCTCCTTCTTCATCCTAAACACACAGAATTCATTTCGTAAACTATATGAAATCTTCTCAAAAATTCTAGTAGCTTCCCACTGCCTACAGACTATTTTAATATTCTGGAGCCTCCAACAGACATGTGCCAGTGTACCTTTCCACAGCATAATTTCCTAACGTTCTTCTCCAGACCTGATGTTAGCTGCTTCTGAAACAAGTTATTTATTCTTCCAATGTCACGCTTTTGCTCATAATTTCCCCCTTAAATTAGAATGTCCTTCTTTCCTGACACCCAGATTTCAAAGATAAACCTAGGAATTGTAATAGTACAATGAACTTCCATCTGCCTATCACCCAGCTTCAACCAACGTCAACATCCTACCATTATTTCATCTAGTACTTCACCTAGTTTACCTTCAACACAGTTAGCTGCCAAACTTCGTTGACTTCCGAACTCTTTTTTTAGGATCCTCCAGAAAAACTTCCTGGAAAAACCTGCCCTAAATGAAATGGAGCTATCTTCAATGCTATGTCACTTTTAGCTCAAACCATCAAGCACTACGAGTACATAAATCATTCTCCATTGGACTCAAACTCTACCCACCATGTCACCTATTTCAGTTTAAGAGGGAAGCATTTGCAAAATCTGGTGTAGACTCAACTTTCCATCGGTGGTATAGGTTGATGACTTTGCTGTCACCTTTGGTATCGCCATCTTGTTTTCAGGGTTGAATCTGTCACCTCATCAGAATTGTAGGCCTGATGTTGTTGTTGTTGTTAAGGAGGGGAGAGGATTATCTTTAACATTTTTCTTTTTTTTGGCTGTGCTGGGTTTTCGCTGCTGTGCATGGGGTTTCTCTGGTTGTGGGGAGTGGGGGCAACTCTCTGGTTGAGGTACACGGGTTTCTCACTGTGGTGGCTTCTTTTGTTGTAGAGCATAGGCTCCAGGACCCACAGGCTTCAGTAGCTGTGGCAGGTGGTCTCAGCAGTTGTGGCTGTTGGACTTTAACGTGCTCGCTTACTCAGTCATCTCTGACTCTTTACAACCCCATGGACTGTAGCCCACCAGGCTCCTCTGTCTGTGGAATTTTCCAGGCAAGAATACTGGAGCAGGCTGCCATTTCTACTCCAGGGGATCTTCCCTATCCAGGGATCGAACCCACTTCCTGCATTGGCAGACAGATTCTTTACCACCAGGGAAACCCTGAGGATTATCTTTTAATTTTGAAGTAATTTCAACTTTGTAGAAAAGTTACAATAATAGAAAGAAATCCCATACACCTTTCACCCAGATTTATCAATGTGTTAACATTTGATCACACTTGCTCTATTATTCTTACATGTATTTGTAGATATATATTTTCCACCTGAATTTACTTGAGAATAAATTGAGGACATCATGTCTACTTACCCACAGGTACATTAAGAACAAGTACCTTCATTATTATAACCACAATACAATGAACAAAGTCTGGAAATTAACATTGACATAATACTATTATCCTTTTTTTTTTTTCCTGCACTATGAGGCATGCAGGATCTTAGTTCCCCGACCAGGGATTGAACTTGCAACCACTGCAGGGGAAGCACAGTCTTAACCACTGAACTGCCAGCTAGGTCTCAACATAATACTATTATCTAACATATAGACTCTATTCAAGTTTTGCCAATTGTCCCCATGTCCTGTACAAGACAAACAGATCTTTTTCTGAACCAGGTTCCAATCCAGGATCATGTATTATACTTAGTGTAAACATCCTGAAGAAGAAAAAGGAAGACATTTCTTGAATACATCATCTGTAGAGCCTGATGTTTTTTTAAAAAATGGAGCCTGGTTGTAAACTGCTGCTGCTGTTGCTAAGTCGCTTCAGTCGTGTCCAACTCTGTGCGACCCCATGGACGGCAGCCCACCAGGCTCCCTCATCCCTGGGATTCTCCAGGCAAGATCACTGAAGTAGGTTGCCATTGCCTTCTAGATGACCAATTCTTCTGTAAGGGGTGCTTCTGGGAGACCATGGCTCTCATCTGCTTTCCGCAGGTCCACAGGAAACTGAATGAAAGCACGGGGATTCATTCGGTGGCACAGAGAAAAGGGAAGCGAATGGCCAGGCCTGATAAGGCCCGTGTGAGGCTCTGCAGCTCTTTTGCTTTTCCTGGCAGAGGGAAAAGAGATCCAAATCTAATCGTGTCACTGCTGGACAAGTGGGAGAAAGCCCGCAGTGCTGGGTGGGCAGTCTCCAGAACAGCTCCACTCTTCTAACCAAGGCATGTTCTGGATTTCTCTGTCATTGGGATTTTCAGTTCACCATCAGATTTACTTTAAAATGATGTAGGACAATGATAAGACAAAAATACGGGCACTCAGCCTAAGAAATGAGGTCAAACTTGAAAGGAAGCAAGCAGGCAAGTGAGTCCTTGAATTTAAAAACAGAATGCAGTCCTGGGTGTTCTGACTTGAAGGAATCTGATGCGACTACCCACCAGAAGTGGCTGCTATCAGCCAGGAATCTTTACCTCTGGAGGCAACATTATCAGTGAGCATCAAAAACCTGGCCTCCCTGATGCTCTCCTTTCTTGGTTTACCATCAAGAACCCAACAGGAATACCAAGCATCAAATGACACTTGCAAGGCTGTTAAACATGTCTACAGAAAGATTCAAATACTGTAAGAGGCGTTTTCTACGGAGTGGTACAAATTTAAAGTGGAAAAGAACTTAAGAGATCATTTTGTCCAGTGACCTTTCATAATTTAATTTTTGGCAGAGCAAAACTCTGCTGTGTATAATCTTCCAAAGAACTCCAATACATATAGCACATAAAGCAAAAATGCTGTGGTGGAGAGAACCCCAGTTCCATGTGGGCCCATTAGTTCCACTAAAGACTGCAAATGTGAGTTGCTTAACTCCATTAAGAGGCACTGCTTACCTCCTGGTATCGATTTTCATTGTTATTAATAGTACAGTTTTCCAGCAGATGGCAGTAGAATCTTGAAGGAAAAGTCTTAAAAATTTGCACAAAGCCTCCATATGCTCAGTCCTATTCCCTCAACACCCTGAAGTCAGTGGCTCCTAAGTTGTTCTGTCATTATGCACAGAAAACTGCCAGTTGTCAAGCACAGGTAGAGAGGAAGTGCAAGTGGCCATGAGATCCATATGCCCTGACACACAGGGAGGCTCTGCCCTAAGGCACTGCTATGAAGCACAATTTGAAAACTACTCATCTGGTGACTGGTCCCAATTCTTGTGCTTCGCAGGTAGGGATACTGAGGTTCAGACAGGGTGAATGACCTACTCAAGGTCACGGACATAACAGTGAACTGAGTCCAGGTCTCCCGACTCCTGACTAGTATTCAGTCCATTGTGTCCACATCAAAAAATACTTCCCCATCTGCTGGATAAAACAGGGTGTTATTGGCATATAATTCCAAAAACAGAAAAAAAGCAGTTTTCCCAAGATGAAGGTCAAGAAGACCAAAAGAAAAAAAGGGAAAACATACTCCTCTATACCCAGACTCAAGATACCACCATGCCCCTAATGATTTATACAGCTCCAGGTACACAAAAGTGATCATACAGAATCAACTAGATACAGCAACAGGTATTTTTTAAAAAACAAGCTTTATTATTTATATTTTGGCACCACAGTCAGTAATTCACAGAACAGGTTGCTTCAAGCTGTTCAAGATTACAGGGAACCCCCTCAAAAACACACCCCCACATACAACATTTAGAACAGAGGAACAGATTCATGGCCGCCGCCTCTGCACAATGAAGGAGTCTTTTCATAGGGCAAATCTCCACTCTTATCTGAACAGCCAGACTCCGGATTTTTGTAGTGGCTTCAGTCAAGCGAATCTGTCATCATCCATTGCTCAGAACATGTAAAGAATTATAAGGCCCTGATTCATTGCTTACAGATGCTCAGCTCAAGTACAATGCTGCAAGCCCCATCTCAGCCCATCTTAATTCAAACTGAGAAACAAAGTTTGGTTCGTGCATCCCGAGTCATCCAGGAACCAAATTCCAAAGTGAGAGGATAAATAGTTCTTCGTGGTTCAGTATAACATGTGTTAACAGTCCTAATCCCAGACACTAACCCATCTCTGATGCAATCTGGGACTTAGTCCGTGTCTACATCAGGCATTTCTTCTGAATTTATAAATACTTCACAAGCTAAGGCAAAAACACCATAACCCAGGCCTGCATGTGAAGATTTGGGCCTCAACTATTAAGTGCTGCTTTACAAGGGACCTTAAGTCTTTTTCATTCCAGAAACTCTGAAAAGGGGCAGCATGCAGGAAGGGGTTGGGTGTAGGGGAGTGAAAGTAGTGGGTCACTTCAGCTCAGAGTGAAACAGTCAAGGTATTAACCTAATTTCTGAAAGACTTAAGAGACAAAGGAAATAAAGGGTAAGATCAAGTATTAACCTTTTATTCTCATAATTTTTTTTTCTTATTTTCCATAAAAATGAGAAAGGCCAATTTTGTTTACTCTGTCATGCGGACATCTTTAAGGAGTCCCCAGATCTATTAAGGGACCTGTTAGATTTCTGGCCCATGGAAATCTCCTCTCTTCGTCACAAGGTACAAATACGCAAAACACATACTGACATGACTTCTCGCAGGTACAGCTGTCTTCAGCTGCTTTATTATTGCCCCTCTGCAGCAAAATGGTGATGGTGGGTGCTCAGCAAAATGGTGATGGTGGGTGCTGGAGTGACATCAGGAACGCCAGAAGGAGGAAGTCAGGAAGCCCTTGGGGACAGGAATCTCCCTGCGCTGCAGACATTTCTGGTCAGGCAAAGATAAAACCAAATGATTCTCTGATAACACTGCTTCCAACACTTGATAGGATGTGGTACGTAATACATAGTGGAATATCAGCCATAAAAAAGAACAAAATCATGTCATTTACAGCAACATGAATGGATCTAGAGAGTGTCATACTGACGGAAGTCAGACAAAGACAAATATCATACATTACTTACATGTGGAATCTTAAAAAAATGGTGCAAATGAACTGATTACAAAACGGAAATTAGAGTCACAGATGAAGAAAACAAACTGTGGTTTCCAAGGGGGAAAGGGGAGAGGGATAAACTGGGAGATTGGGACTGACATATACACACTACTATATATGAAATAGATAATAAGAACCTTCTGTATAGCACAGGGAACTCTACTCAATACTGTGTAATGACCTATATGGGAAAAGAATCTAAAAAAGAGTGGATATATGTATACCTGATTCACTCTGCTATGCAACAGAAACCAACACAACATTGTAAATTAACTACACTCCAATAAAACTCAGTTTAAAAGGAAAAGGCTGTGGTAAGACCTCTCCTGCATCAGCTGCAGTGGAGGGTAAAGGTCAGGCTGCCCTTGCGTCTGTCCCACCCTCGTCTCCACACACTGGCCTCGCCGTTCACTACTGCTGTTTCTCCAACTGAGCTACTGGAGACTGGACGTCATCAGGCTGTCTTGGTAGATGTACCACAGGGTTCTCAATGATTTGTCAGAATTTACCTCTTAAACTTTTTTGGCACGTGGAAAAAGGAAAGGAGTCTAACTCAAAGTACAGTCTGTTCTCATGAAGAAAACTGACCAGTTCCCTAGACCTGAGACTGAGAAAAGAACCTTGGCCAAAATGCAAAAAAAAGTATCAGTGAGCTAAGATTCATTAAATATATTTTACATATATTTTATTCTGCACAGGCAGTAAGGACAATGACACACAGAAAAATGATGAGATGGCAGCCCTTAAGGTGAAGAGGGAATGATGGACAAAAAGTAAGGGGGGGTGGTTTCCTGGTGGCCTAGAGGTTAGGACTCCGTGCTGTCATTGCCAAGGGTCTGGGTTCAATCCCTGGTCGGGGAATGAAGATCCTACAAGCCACACGGCATAGCCAAAAAAAAGTAGGGTTCAGAAAAATCAAGGGTAAGAGACTGCAATCAGTCTGGAGGGGAGGTCCAAGACTTGTCAGACACCGACACTGGAGGCCAACAACAGTTTGGGACATGCTGGTCTAAGGGCACCTTACCTCTAAGAACTGCTTGAGGCGTATGAAGGAACCCATCTGCCCCGAGCTTGTGATGGCTTCAATCCTATAAGGAGAGAAAGAAGACAGTACCTATGGTTCACATGTATCTTTTGGAGAGGGGTTAGGGACCTGCTGATCTGGAGGAAGTGGCAGAACGAATGATTCCCAGAAATGTCTTCTAGACTTAGAATGCTGTCACTCTGCTAAATGGTCTCAGCACTATATTTCAGACAAAGGGGTAAAGGAGAAGAGAACACTGTTGCTTCTCAAGGTCTCTATCATCAGGTGAGATGGGTGTTGCCAATGCCTTTCTCCCTTCAGTGAGTTGAGAAGGATGAGAAAGGGCCTTAAAGTTGAATCCCCCAAAAGAGTCAAGCAAACTGGCTGATCAATCAGTTTCACCAACTGATTTACTGAGAGGGTTTGACTCCTTGGCTTCCTTCATGACTGCATGTTGTCACCATCCCAGATTATCTGGGGGAGTTTGGAAAACAAGAGAGTTTTAAATGGGATCTGAATCCAAGATCTTCCTGATTTTAAATTTAGTCAATAATATTTGAGACTTAGTAGAGTTCAAAAGTGTTTATTCAAATAACAAAGAGGAGAAGGATGGGAGCTGAAGATGTCTCACTCAACACAAGTGCTTCTGACTGAATCAGAAACAATACCTGAACTTTCCTGGTGGTACAATGGATAAGAGTTTGCCTGCCAATGCAGGGGACAGGGGTTTGATCCCGGATCTGGAAAGATTCCACATGCTGTGGAGCAGCTAAGCTCATGCCCTTGGAGCCCGTGCTCCACAACAAGAGAAGCCATCTCCGCAAGAAACCCACACACCACAATAAAGGAGAGATCCGGCTCAGAACAACTAGAGAAGGCCTGAGCACAGCAACAAAGACTCAGTGCAGCCAAAACAAATGAATAAAATAAATTTTTTAAAAAAGAAACAGCATGTGACAGCAGCCACGGGCATCTGATTTCATGAGTTTTTACCTACCAAATTCTCTGGTGTCTACTCAACAAGTCTAATACCTGGGGAAGTAGTCCTCTTTGATGAGAAGTATCATCTTCCAGAACTGGACCTGGTACTGTTCCATGAGGGCATTCCCACACACCTAGAAGGGAAGGTGCACACCATCAGAGCAGGGAATGAAAATGCACACTCAGTCATAAAGGATAATCATTTCTTTGACTCTCATTCCTATCAAGAATTTCAGCCACAATGCCATTCAGCCAGCTAAGCAAGGGAATTAAAATCCAACTTTCTTCTGAAGCATTCTCACATATGGTAATACTTCCATTTAACCAGACTGCCAGGTAGCCAGGTGTTTCAGAGGTCATGACTCAAACTTAATTTACTGTTGATTTTAAAGGAATCAGCATTACTTCGCAACCTTGGTAATCAAGGTAGAAGGAATACCACGTGTTTTCAATGACTCAGGATCAATGTTCATTTACTGTGACTGCAGGAGCTGTCAGGTGAGTAGAAACTGTAGGCATTATGGGCCAAGTGGTCTCAGATTTGTTATGGCATGTGCTCCAACCATTTATTCTTTAAGAACTGCCTCCTTTTCACAGAAAACCTTATTCTTACCCCAGAATGGGGGCCCCTTATAGGCAGACAGGACTGTACACAGCCTTCCAGATGAGACAAGTACCTGACCCAAGCTAGTTAATCTTATTTCCTCTCCTGTCTATTAGCAATCCCTCTGACAGGAGACCAGTCCCACTACACTGGGTGAGCACACTGAGGCTGAGGGATACAGCCCAGGAGCATCTTCTCCACTGTGTGCCGAGCAGCAGAGAAAGGTGGCCTGCAGAGCAAGCAGGGGGCAACCTGCAGGAGGAGCAAACATGAGAAAACCATGCAGTCCCAGAGAGGGGCTGCCTTGGTCCCTGGCGACATTCCAGTTCCCGGTTCCAGGCCCTGGTGGTGTTCAACTGTGCATCCTACCCCCCATTCTCTGAGTGAGTCCCTTCCATATCCCCAAAGCAAATTCCTTTTCATCTGTACTGGGATGTACAGTTTTCTGTTCTTTATAATGACAAGACATCTATACAGAGAAAGGAAAGTACACTGGGAAGAAAAACCCAAAGCTAGCTTTCTCTTGGGGCTTGGGAAAAAATTTGTAACACTGGCTCCTAGTGTTCACCATTAGTCTCTATTTGTCTATTCGTCATGTTATACAGCGGCCCACTGGCACTCTCTTGTGTGATAATTGTTACTACGTACCTCTAAGAAGTCAAAGAGAAGGGTGGCCGTCACATCTGACAGGGGCTCCATGTTTAAGATTTGTGCCAACCAGCGCCAGCCATGATTTAAGCCATGAGGGTGAGTCTGGGAGCAGAGAGGCTTGGTCAGGATTTAATCTCATTTCATTAAGAGTTCAAAATTGCCAACATTATCACCCAGCCATTACCAAGGGTACATGAACCCCCTGATCACCTAACCTAAGCACGTGCCACAGGGCAGAAACAACAGAGGCCAAACAAATTTTGTTTTTAAATATTTCAACACATTGGGACCCACACATTCTTCATTGGATTCCTTCAACACACAGCTGTCAGCCTCAGTTTCAAGAATCCTAGTTACTCTTATAAACATTGACATGTTATTAATTATTCCTGGTACCTTTAGCACAGCACCTGGGACATAACAGGTGCACAGTAACAAGTTCTTAGATTCAGTCAGCTTATATTCCTTTCTCTTTGGGTTTCCAAGTCCACTAACTTCTCCATCTCTCTAATCTCCATTCCTTGCAAAATGAACTAGGCAGGCAGGTCAAAGCCCTGGCCCTCTGCTGTGGCTCTGACACTGACAAGTGTGCAACATTACAACTGGCTAAGCCTCTGTCTGTCCCTCTATGAAGCGAGCTATGTAACCTTGGTATGTAATTGGTCTCTAAGGCATCAATTAGTCTCTGAACAAATGACTCTGATGATCCAAAAGTTTCCTAATAATCAATACCCACTTCTCTAAAGAATACCTACGAAGCAGCACTGTTCTTTAACTTATCACATGATGGGACTGTTCCTCTGAAAGGTTGGTATTTCCTTCAGGTAAGATATACTAACATGGACCCTGGTCCGACCGCTCATTATCCATAGTAACCCCTCTCTGCTACCTCTTGTCGGTTTCCATATGGCCACCGGAGCTGGATGATGGCGGCATAGAGACGGATCATCCCAGACATGCGCTTTAGAAAGTTGTCCTGCTGCTCTACTTTGGAATCCTTCACTTGGTAGCCAAGCATCCTATGTGAAGAAAAAATTCAATGTGATAGAGTCAAAGTGAGGGTGACCAATCCATTACTATTTATGGCTAAAAGTAACAACATACCATTACATTTAGCATTATTACTAATACATTATTACACATGACTACATTGGTAGATGTAATTCTGCTTACAAAACACTCACATCCATTATTAAATCTACAACATATAAACCTTGAGAGGCAAGTTCCCAGAAGGTAATGAATATTCAGTTCAGTTCAGTCGCTCAGTCGTGTCCGACTCTTTGCAACCCCATGAATCACAGCACGCCAGGCCTCCCTGTTCATCACCATCTCTCGGAGTTCACTCAGACTCACATCCATCGAGTCAGTGATGCCATCCAGCCATCTCATCCTCGGTCGTCCCCTTCTTCTCCTGCCCCCAATCCCTCCCAGCATCAGAGTCTTTTCCAATGAGTCAACTCTTCGCATGAGGTGGCCAAAGTACTGGAGTTTCAGCTTTAGCATCATTCCTTCCAAAGAAATCCCAGGGCTGATCTTCT